>CM042187.1:17619251-17639978 GCA_023539305.1 Ilex asprella
ATACAAATACATACATATATATACGTATATAAATACATATATATATTCATATTTATACGTGTGTGTGTATATATATATATATATATTAACAAATACACATGAATCAATGTGCATTAAATATTAAAATTCTTCCATAAAATTAGGAGATATTTAATGCACCACTTTCCAAAAAACATACACATGAATCAATGGAGGACAAAAATGTCACAAAAAATTTAGGTAAATTCAAATTGTGTACTTAGATACAAATAAGTATCAAAATTAAGGACTTAATAACCCTATATTTTTTAAAGTGTATTTTTTATCAAGTAAGTCTAATTTGGTGTACCCCTTACAATTTACCCTACAAACAACGCCCATGTACATGGGTTATTGAAACCCACCTAGGGGTGACATTCAAATTGGTGAATTAGGATTAAAGTAAAATTACTAATGTGTCTTTGGATCAAATAAAATATATTTTATCAGACGAACAATAATATTGTCAAAATTGCAGCTCATTTGATGTCACGGGATTCACATGTTTCTTCTAATATTATTTAACCATTAGGGATAACTCATGTCTGCAGATACAATGTAACGTGAATAGTTTTAAAAGAAATATTGGTGGTTGTTGAATTAGTTTATTTAAGAGCGTTCAATGGACTTATTGAAATCTATTCTATTTTTTATTATAGAAAATTCGAAAACATGGGATGTAATAAAAATACATAATATTCATATCCAAACCTATCCCAAAAAATCCAATTGCAAGGGTCTGAATCGGTCTTACCAAATCCATTCAATGCCATACAAAAACTCTCAATCGATTGATTGCTACAACAGAAAAAATTATAATAATAAAAAAAAAGAAGTAGAAGAAAATTGTGTGGGCCTTTTTTTCCATGATTTAGCCCAGCCCAGCCCAGCCCACTTGTAGCTACCCACCGATATTCTCCACTTCAAAGCAAAACGCATCTCTGGGTCTGCCACTGAAAAACCATCCAAAATCCTTTCTTTCCAGTCTGTAATAGAAGTACTCAAATCAATCTAACAACAAACCCTAACCCTCTCTCTGTAATCCATGGCGACAATCAGTCTCCGGAAGAGCAACACTCGCCTTCCACCAGAGGTAAACCGAGTCCTCTACGTCCGAAATCTCCCATTCAACATATCGAGCGAGGAGATGTACGATATATTCGGCAAGTATGGAGCCATACGCCAAATTCGAATCGGAACCAACAAGGACACCAGAGGGACGGCGTTCGTGGTGTACGAGGATATCTACGATGCCAAAACGGCGGTGGACCATCTATCGGGCTTCAATGTGGCGAACAGGTATTTGATTGTTTTGTATTACCAGCAGGCCAAGATGAGCAAGAAGTTTGACCAGAGGAAGAAAGAGGAGGAGCTCACTAAGTTGCAGGAGAAATATGGTGTTTCCACCAAAGATAAGTGAAGATGCACTAAATTTGTGGAATTTGTGATGTGGGCTTTTCTGGGTTTTTTTTTTAATTTTTTTGGAGGTTTGTCTCGTGGAATTGAGGATGTAACGACTGATCAACGTGAAACTGGATTTTATATGAACTGAGAATTGTTGGTATGTATAAATTTGTATGGTTTGTTAAGTGGGTTGATACATGTACCATTATGGCTTAATTTGCGGTTTTTGTGTGTGGATATTATGGAGTAGAATCGTCTCCTGTTTTGTGTATTAGTGGGAGGCCTAATTGAATATTATTCGTCTCACTTGGATTCATGGGAGTAGTTTGAGGATTGCCGGAATCTAGACTTGGTGAAGATCCGAATTCTGATAAATCTATTTGTGTACCGATATATGCATTATTGTATGTATGCCTGAAATTTGGAAACTAGTTATGCATTACCTACCTAAAATGTAAAATATATTGTATCCACTGACTTTTGGGTTGTTTATTGCGAAGTTCATATTAGTTGAATCGGTGTTGTAGTTAATCATACTTCCAAACTTATTTTGTATTTGTGTATACAAACTTGGTGTTGTTGGTATATGAAGTTTATTTTCCACTGTCTATAGCTAATTTTATGGCTAAATTGTTATTTTCTTTCTTTGAATGCGCTTAATGTGTATGTGTGATTTTGTATTTGTTTCGTACATTGACTATTGTCCACAATGAGCAAGTAGGAGCCTGCAGGGCATACCTCTAGACCTTATGTTGCCAAATTCTATGCTTGGATAGATTATATAGAGAATGATAGCGAACTTTTGTTATAATTGGATTGGGTCATCTGTGGTGGTTCAGTTACGGGATACTTTTCACTGAGTGAGTGAGTGAGTGCGAAAGAGTTCATAGATCAGTTGTATATAGTTCTTTCTGGTGATTGTGTATATATGCGTAAAGTGTCCTACAAGCTTTTAATGGTAATTGTAAATTACAAACTAATTTGTAGTTTGATGATTGTGTGTGTGTGTATGCTTGTGTATTGGACGAATGATGTGAGGGGGAACAACAGTCAAGACATCTTGGGTGCACATTGTAAACATTCCTACACATAATAATCTCATTTTATAGTGTGAAGAACTAGGGAGAAATTTAACTAGTTAATATCTACAAGTTCTAAACTTGGCATGTGATTTGCATAAGTAGGAAGGCCTGTCAAGAAAATGTTGGACGATGTTTTGGATTGCAGAACAATTAGAAATATTGGAATATAACGCTTATGCTAAAGTGACCAATTTGGTAATGGTTTTGTTCAACGCTAGATGGCCAACAAGTTTTGGTGCAGAAGCACTTTGATTGCTTCCGTGTGGAGGTTATTTGAGAGTTGGAAATGTGTTTTGTTTAGCATTTTAGTTCTTCTGTTGAAAATGAATTTGTGTTTGTTAATTAAAGTTTAATCAATAATTTAAAGTGTTGTGTTGTTGAGTTGAATAATTTAACATGCAAATTTTGCAGTTTCTGGGTTAGATGCAATTTTTATACTGTTCGCTTGAAGGTTGCAGTAGTCACTGTTCATGCAAAAATTTTGTAATTGGGTAAGGTTGTTGGTGTTGCTGGACAGATATTTTTTTAAATTATTTTATTTGATTCATTTGGGGTATAATTTGTTTGGGAGTGCTGTACTTGTATCATTACAATCACTGAAGGTAGGTAGTTTCCATGGATAAATACAGTCTGTCTGACCGGCCACAACCTCCCATTCCCCATAACTTGGGAAAAAACAAAGGTACACTCAAAAATGACCCAAAAAAAACCCAAAGAAACAATATCTAGAAGGAAGTGGGGTGTGGGGAAGGAAGGCAAGGATTCACAGATTGAATTTTCCTTGAAGATAAGTGCACCTATAATGAATCAAGTGTTGTTGTCTAATTTGAGTTCCTCTATCTGTAAATAGATATAATTGTTATAATTTTGAATTCCATATATTTCACTGCTCAAAATTGCAAAATACGGGGAAGTGTGTAGGCCAGCTGCAGTAAGTACAAAATGTGATTAGAATGAATCAAGTGTTGGTGTCTAATTTTTGTGTTTCTCTATCTGCAAATAGATATAATTGTTATGATTTTGAATTGCATATATTTATTTCACTGCTCAAGATTGCAAAATATCGGAAAGTGTGAAGGCCAGCTGCAGTAAGTACAAAATGTGATTAGACTTATATTGCATTTCCTGAGTTCTAGGTTGTTTTGTTCAAATGTTAAACAAAGTGATTTTAATTTTCCTTGTGAGACTTAACACGAACTGGAGGACATGCTTGCTTAATTGTTGATGATGATATTTGGTGACGTTACTGATTTTTTTGGGGATGATTTGTTTCGTTACCTTTGTGTTTGGATTAGAGTTGTGAGTTGTAATTTCAAGAAAAAGGATAAATGCAGAATATATTTTTCTGAAGTTGTATTGATTAATAGTGTTTGGCTCCTCTCCACTTCTAAGTTTGGGGACTCACTTCACATCAGGTGTCCCACCTAAATTTGTTGTAGAATTGTTTTGAAAGGAATTAGAAGGTACATTGAATGGGAGAGTAGCTTTGTCCTGTCGAAGAAATGTTCTTATTGTTCTTGAAATATTAGCTTTGGTTTACTGTTTACATCATGTGATATTTAATTGGGTGCCCTGGTGATCCAGATTTTTTTTTATCATGACTTGGATATTGTTGTCATTTGCCACATGTTTATTGTGGTTTCTTTCCCTTGAATAGTGAACGACAACTTGAAATCAGTTAGGCATTTTAGCTAGACACACAATGATAAGAGAAGATGCCTATTTCAGTTCACCAGTTAGATAATATTCTTGACATCATGCTGAGAGAAGAGTGGGATAGTGAAAATTAAGCTTCTTAGTAGTTTTAGGGTATGAGGCTGAAGCTGTATGCACTATGGGTTGTGTTTGAGCTGTGGCCAATATTGTCAAATGCCAAATCGTATCCAAAGAACTTATCAAACCGTTGTTAAGACTAGAAATAGTAATTGTTATTGTCTTAGGGCTTGCACAATGAAGAAATCGTGCTCACTTTGTATAAATCAGAAGGATATGAAATTTGGTTTACCAGGCAGCAAGTAGTATGCTTTAGGTTCGGATGTTATGTGGTTTTTCACTTTTTTTGAGTATGGCAGCACTTCTCTCTTGACCACCAACTTTCTAAGGCACATCAGCAAGTGTGTTCATGGAACGTTTGATGAACTGCGAGGTTGACAAGTTCAGAATGGCGGTCCTAGTGAACGTAAGTGCGAAAAAACCTTGGAGAACTTTTGCATCCTGGGACCTCTTGTATTTGTCATATTGGTCGGATTAGCTACTCTGTTTGATTATTGATTAATTGGCAGGCTGGTTTTACATGGGTCTTTTCTTCTTGTTAATCAGCTTACTGTACTGGAAATAAGTTAGTATTGGGAAATTTTGTGGCCAAGTTATTGTTTTTATTTACTTCTGGTATGTAGCATTTTCTGTCTTTTTTTTATTTGTGCCAGAGATATTTAATCCATTTTTTTTTCCATCATGCCAACCTAATGCAATTGGGGCTCTCTCTCTGATCGCACAACTTATTTTTGTATCTAGCCTTTTCTGGGATTTGAACTTTCGTACCAAGTTGAATTTGAACGTATATTTTAGAAGTTAATGCGTAACTTGAATAAAAATTCAAACTTCTCAATCGAGCTAGAGTCTATGATAATCAACTCGGGGTGAATCTTAATATATCAAAGTTCGAAAGATTATTTAGTTAACACTAGCACACAGTTTGATAATGTCTCGCCCTACAACCTGTTGTATCCTTCCTTTTACATTTACAATAATTTCACAACAATTTCAGCAGTTGGATCCATTTGAATTAGAGTAATATTATTTAGACCTAAAATACTGACCTAATTTGCTGATATAATAATGTGACTGCAGTAAAATTATTGGTCAACACTAAGTTTCAATAGTTGATGGTCCTCACAACCAATCCAAAAGTTATAATGAATTAGATCAACAAATTAGCTCCCAATAACATTGCTCTTTGAATTAGGAGTGAACCATGAAATGAGGGGATTGAAGTAGGTTTGAAAAGTATCCGAGTGTGTAACACACACACACACACATGGATCTGTTCTCTGTACCTGTGCCACCAAGTCCAAAGAGACTGAGTGAGTGAACTTTATCAGAATTGACAAAACTCGAAACACAGAGAGAGAGAAAGAGAAAGAGAGAGATGTAACTTAAAAATGCAAGAGCAGTACCAGCTAGATTGTGGTTCTACAATTAAAATCTAGTTCCAAGAATCTTGACTATAATGTTATTGATTTATGATGACAACCACATGACACAATAACTGCCAGAGCTGTGCTAAGTAAAAAAGAAAAAAGAAAAACAAGTTAATACACATTGGGGATAATACATACTGGAGAGGCTGGACTCAGCACCATTGCAACATACAGAAGATCCCAGCACTAAAATTGCCCAAGGACTCAAGCTGTTACACAAAAAGCTGTATCTAATCTGGAATGGGAACAACTAAACCAGAATCCCAATTCATATATGGCACTAGAGAACACTAGACAAGACCCATCATCCTCCAAAACAAGTATCAGAAAAAGAGATCTGCTTCTCATTCCCGGGGCCGGGCAAGCCAGAGAGAGCTCAAAGCTCGAAGCCGAGAGAAGTAGTCATTGATAGCCAGAAGGGCACGGGCTGATTGGCGAGTTGTCAATATACGATGCATTTGTTGCATTGTTTGTTGCCGCAGATTGTCAGCCTGAGATTAAACAGTGTCTAATATCACCTTTATGTTTCTTACACAAAGACCATCAACAAGTAGGGTAGAGAGAGAGAGTTCATGCAACAAGGTATGCAGGCCATCGATGTCAAGGCCTCCAAACGTAAATTAAATAAATTACAAAAAAAAAAAAGAGAAACTCCACAAAGTAGGACAATAACTGTTGGAAGAATCACCTGGCGAATGAAGCCTTCCAGAGTTCCTAGCTTTCCCATTGCCATAGCCATCTGACCCATGTAGTTAGCTACATTCCCTGAGGAGCTTGAGGGGCCAGGAGAACCAGCCAAAGTATCGGCCAAGGACTGCTGCAAAGCCTCCATTCCCTGTGACAAGGCGTCTTCTGCCTGTTGCGATGACTGCTGCAAGTTAGTAATGGCCATTAACTGCTGCTCGGTTAAAGGCTCCAACTGATTTATAAGCAGCTGCAATCATGCAGGTACAAGAATTTCAGAATAAAACAAGCAACAAAATAATACAGACAAGAATAACAAAAGAATATAGTCGTACAAAAGATGCTAAAGAAAGTGCATGGATATGTTTAAGATAAACTAAAAACAAAAAGAAATTCGACATACCTCAACCCCCAAAAAAAAAAACAAAAGAAAAGGTCAATGTGTAAAGACGTGCAAATTACCCAGTATGTAGCAAGATAAACCCAACATGAAACATAAGTGCATTCTTTGATGCAGTAAAGGAAGCAGTGCACAAAAGCAGTAGGATCTACAAAAGGTTGTTGCATCGAAGTCGACTATTTCAAAAAGGTTTATGGCAGGGCATACCCAAAATCTATATCTGGCTCAAAACTACCAACGCAAAGACAACCTAGCAATTCACACACACACAAAAGATTAGTAAGAAACGGACAAATATTAATGCGTCTACAGTCTTAAATAGCTCATATTCTTTATCGTGCTCTGAGAAATTACTTCAAAACAGATTTGGTGCCTCAATGTAATGTGAAGACCTCCCAGACGCCAACAGGTAAAATTAATTATTATCCAGTACTCTTATGAAGACAAAAACTCACCCTAATTAAAACAGAAATGAAATCTTTGACTTACATGTCAAACAAATCCACAATGGAGACCTTAAATAATCTCATACTTGTCATTAACCTTAGGTAAAAATAAGTTACCAGTTATTCCTCAACTGCAATGATCCATAGAACTGGAAAAACGGTAACGGTAAGCATGCTCAAAGCGATCATCTAGGCCTTTTGATCACAGGAGATGAGGCGAAAAGAAAAATACAACTGCAATAGTGCAAAAGCAGACCTCCAAGTGTCTCCATCATGAGAAAAGAAAGATGGACAGAAGGAAACAGAGAGAGAGAGCTCAATGTTCCTTAGGAACTCAGTATTCTTTGTCCGTCTAGATTTATAGTTTTTCCCCTCAAGATGCCAACCCTTTATCTTCTCAGGACTGCTAACGATTCAAAATTTACAAGAAGCATTTTCATATAGATTGAATAACTATTTCTAACAAATTTTAATGTAACAACCTACACCACACAATAAAATTCGTAATATTTTACAAAATACAAAAGTGACCATATCTGAGTGTCCACATCAAATAACTCTAAAAGGAATAGTGTACTTTCTAGGGCCCAGTCAAACACATTTAATAATAATGTTTTCTGTATCATTATTGAGAAACAAAGGAAGAAGAGGAAAAGAAAGAAAAAGTCCAAGAGAGTGCATAAGGTTCTTCATCCAAGCCATACGTCCATACTAAACACAGAGAGAGAGGACTACAAATCTCCATCAGAACCTAATATCACAATCCAGAGTTAAAACTTGAATTCCATGTTCAAAAAAAGAGGCTTTAAAGGCTTTACCACACCCTCAACACAAGCTAACCTTGGAGTTACAATAAAAGATGCATATTGCATTCTTAAAACCATTTTAAATTATGGCAGTATGGAAAAACATAAGCACCACAAAAAACTTCCTCTATGACTACTGAAAAAGAAATGGAGTGCAACACCATCTGACTGTGGCCCATGTCAATTTTTCTTTTAAAGCCTAGTAGAAGGTTTCATTATAACTGATGGAGTGTGACACTGTAATGTGCCCCTCAAAGCACACACTCCTCTTAGAGAAAGAACCATGTCTGTTTGGGACGCATGATGAAAGCCAATGAAACATGAAGTTCAGCCCTCACCTTAAGAACTTCAGATGAACGGAATCCACCAAGCCATAAAAAACATCGCTCTGCTGGTGTTTTCCACATGCCTGAAAGAATATGGAAGACATCAGCCTTTGCAGCATCTCCTTTTATCCTGAAAATGTCATCATAGTGTGCCAAGATGCCATCCACAATTATGCGAAGTTCACCATCACCCGCGTGAGAGTTGACAGCTCCTCTCAGCTCATTAATACGTCGGTTGTGCTCTTCCAACCACCTTGCATATTCTACATCAAACGCCAAGGCTCCTAGAGAGTGAAGAGGTTATTAGTTCATTCTTATTCCTGGAACTTAAAGTCAAGATACAGAAAACTGTAACAGCTTCTAAGATCTGCAGCTGACATGCATAAATTGGATCAATTGTCACAGAAAGCTGTAAGACAACTACCCAAATAATGAAAGCAAGATCCATTAGCATCCATCCCACCATCCTCTCTATCTCGAGACAAAATCACACTACATTCTGTGTTGTTTTCTTCCTTTTCACTTTTGTTTAATATTATACTGCATGCTAATTTCTATGGCGCATGGTTGTGCAAGTGGGTGCAGGTTAACAAGTTTTCTCTCAATCAAAGATGCAATAGATCAATCGAAAGTGGGATTTTTCTTATTAGTATTCTAACATGGGATTTATATTTCCAGGAGTAAGCTTCACGCATTGGTTTTCATTAAACAAAGGAAGATTTATTGCTAGTTAAACTAAACAAAGTTACACACAACACGAATGACTAAAAAAAATGACTAACAAAAATGACATCAAAAGTTTATCTTTGGTGCTCGACGAGCTGGTTGTTACACTTCAGAGATTCAACTTGGTAAGATTTTTCATGTAGAGGGAGGAAAATTTTGGAAAACTCAAACCGTTCTCTAGTCACATAATCATTTAGTTCAACGTCAGGTCACGATACAAACAATACAAGTGAATAGCTCAAATAATCAAAATGCAATTTCAAACTACAACCTTAATCCTATTTAAGCTTTCACCATTGGGAGTCACATCATAGATAATGACACAATCAGTTGTTGGGCATGGACACATCCAGAAAATAGTTAACCCGATGACTAATTTAAGCAAATCACAGGCAAAGGACAAACAACCCTGTATCAAACATGAAATGCGCCGTGAAACTAACAGTTTCTTAACCACTCTTATGTGCACATATTACAAAGAGTAACAAGACAATTTGTCTATGGTTTTCCTACCTTTTTTCTTTTTCTTTTTTTTTGGTTTTTTTTTGTTGGGGGGGGGGGGGGGTCGGGGGTCACGGGGCCTAATGATGGGACGGAGTTACATATGTGTACTTTGGCCTAGCTTCCGTAGAATTTCGACAATGGAGTGCAAATATCACCAATGCAATAATATCAAATCATCCTTATGTGAATAATAAAGTTCACAATGCTCAAAGATATAATTCTAAAATCAGAAAATTCTCATTTCAAATGTAAGAGAACGAGTATTAGAACTTAAAAGAAGACAGCCCTACCGTTTCCACTCATGGATTGAGATTGATCTCCTGAACTTGAAATGAAGATGCCCTTCAGAGAAATAAAGTATTCATTAAAAAAGGAGGCGGCAGTGGTGCTGGAACTCAAAAAGGAAAGAACAAGAACTACTTAGGCAGTAAGAATGAGTAGTCAAATCCAACCTGCTGCCGAGCTCGTTGGAGTTCCTGCTCAAGTTGGGTCAGCTTCATTCTGCTGCTCTCTAACTGTTGTACATAAGCCTAAGTAACAAGAAAAGGAAATAAGGCACAACTTGATGAAAAATACAATAAAATAATCTATATAGGAACAAAAAAAATGCATGAAAATACGGCAATTCATGATAGAACATATAAGCGCAAGCATGTTTAAGCTGTGCCTTAAACTTACTACATTTCATTTTTCTCAGTGAAGCAATAAATGATGGGGACAAGTAATCCATTTTCATCTTATTTTAATGAAGATGAATTAACACATATTACTTTTCTGTAGCACCAATGTAAAAGTTCAAAGCGATAAAATTCAATATTAGAACATAATTTTCCATCTGGGAGCTCTTATGGTAAGGCATCATGACAAAATTTACAACGACGAATGGTCCTTACAGAGGAAAGGGTGTAGCAGCCAACAGGAGGACTCGTGCCATATGGCCTGTAGAACTTGAACCTAGGTCTCCTAAACATAAGTTGTCTTGGCATAGAACCAAGTTATACATTATCTCATACAAATATAGTCCATATGTATATATTATATGTTGCATATTACTAGGGATGCATAAAAGGTAACCAAGAGTCAATGACAGGACCTGACTGTCTGGTTAAACTGCTAGAAACGTGGATTAGTCCGCTTTGTGGTCCAATATGTCCCCAATACATCTCCCCCATGAACCACCTTCCTCTTGCAAAATGATTTAAACCCAGACAGTTGAACTGCACACATTGTTGACTGGCTGTAAAATCACAAAGGTCATCCTTGATGAATCATTTTACATAGTAAACTACTCAGCCACAAAACCAACTCCAATTCAAACCCTGTTCATAAATTCTGGAGAAAAAAAATTACATCCGGATTTAAGGTCGCTGTATCGGCCTTCAACTTGGATTACACTTAAGACACATTGATCGCAACATTGAGAAAGGGTGTCAGGAGTTGCACGAATTGCTAGATAGAAGAAAAGGCTAAACAAGAGAGACTTAGATTGTGTCACATTGTTGGGAAACAATATCGTACGATTAAATGAAAATTACTCGGACAACTCAGAGTCTCAAATGAAAGGCATGAGACTCGTGGTTTATAGAAAACATGGAACATAATCGAAACAGAAGTTGAGTAGCACCGATATCCACTGATAATTTGAACCATAACATTACATTCTCACCAATCCTCCCCGTAACCAGTTCCCATGTTCCTTCGGTTCATTCATTTAAACTTCACAATCGTGAGCTTCTCGATATCCCCCGAGCATAGAAATACATTCACCTCAAATAACTCTATTTTCATATTCTACTCTCTGAGAAAAAGGACCCCATAAGGATTGGATAAAGCTTCGGGTTGAAATGTAGAATTAAAATTTTAGGATTTACTTTATGTTTCTCAGTCTAGTTATTATATATTTATATTAATTAAGCTGTTAATTTGAAGTCGACTGCTTATAAACATCGGTTTAACCCTGCAACCAGTTGCTAAACACCCCCGCGACAAGTCTATTCATTCCACCTTAGAAGCTCAAGCTGTCCTCCATATCTTCTGGGCATAGAAAGACATTCATCTAAGTTAAGTGTACCCCCTCTTGTATGAATTAATTTACTTCATGAACTAATTAACCCCATCCAAACCTAAATCAAATCCTGTACACAAAATCTGGAGAGTAAGAATTACATTCTTGCTCATCCTCTATCTAACCAGTTCCTAGTGCTTTCATTATATCCATTTAAAGCTTCCCCCATATGTCCAGGGCAAAGAATACACATTCATCTCAGGCAACTCTATCTCCACGTCCTACCCTTTGGAATGAGTAGTAGAAGGGATTAGATAATGCTTCGCATTCAAGACTTGAATTTGGGAATTATTTTTTTGAACTCTGGGTTTTTGAATAGTATTATACTATTATTCTATATGAAATATCACTTTCGATTATTAAATTTGATGTAGTTATAAGTTTGATTACATTATGGACTTCCTCTATAGGAGTATTGCAATGAGGGGTTTAGTTTTGGCTATTGGGAATTACTGAAATAATTGGATATCCCACTCCCGCTCCCTCTCTCTCTTTTGTTATCTTCTTCTTTTTCATCTATTTTTTGTCCTTTCCCTCCTTTCTTATCTTTCTCCCCTTTCCTTCATTTTTACCCTCTCTTCTGCTTCTCCCTTGATCTCTTTCTTTCTCTCATCCTACATCACTTACTCAACCCCTCTCTCCACAGGCTGGCAAGCCAAGGATGTGCAACAACTTACAAGGTAGACATCTAGTAATAAGTACCTTAACCCTCATACCAAAACTGTATGCACCCTCCATGTGTTCTTTCCCCCTCTTGTTACATTGCGTATCACATCTATTCTCAATAAATCATCCCAAAAGAGACTAGTACCGATTTCCCCAATCTTGTGTGATTCTGCATCCATGAGAGGTTCATAACTTAAGAGATTGTTTAGTGCAATATCTTTACCAAAAATATGCAGTGTTTTTTTCTACTAAATTATGATTGTTAGTCTCTTGAACAAGCCTTGTTCACTGTTGTTATATCCTTCTCCTCTCTCTACTAATCCTGTTCCATAAGAATAACCAATTCAAAGAAGGGAAAAATAGAGATCTTAGTTGATAAAATGAAGGTGTATGACCATCCAAGATAAGGGAGAAGGTTTAAATTTAAAGATCATGCTCATTCAGGGAAAGTTTAAGAAAGATTAAAGCAAAATTGGAACAATTTTGCAGTAAATTATGCAAAATGTCATAACAGGATAACACCCAAATTCAACAAAGAAACATCAAATGCAAAAAGCAACGTCTAATATTTTTTAAGATAAAGGTTAGTCCCCATACCAAAATCGCCATCCATAAACTGAACAAAGAAACAATAATACCATCTAACAGTAGCAAGGGATGGATTTAAGAGTCATAACAAATTAAAACTCTCTAATCTAACTTTATATTATATTTGGTCATTCAAAAATACTATGTATTATGTATGGGCCAATTTTATATACATATAAAATAGGTATACAAATAATACGCTCTACTCATACTATTAAGCCATTTTTAATACCACGTGAAGAGGTTGCATTATAATCCAGTTCAATCTTATTAGGTTATAAATTTACTATTTTATCCATCAAAAAAATAGAAATATGGATAACTAGACTGAATTGATAGTTTTTTAGTCAATGTGCAATATGTACAATGGGATAAGTAAACTAACCAAATGCAAGGTTGGACTGGATAGTTCTTATCTCACTGTTAATCCAATGTATTTCCAAAATATGGATTATAATGGGTAGTACCCATTTAATCTTCTATTTTATCCTTTATATGGAATTAGCCTAGATTGCCTAATACAATCATTTCTTTTAATATATGGTAACCAAACAAGCCCATAGTGTACTACTCTAATAGTGTTGAGTATGCAATTACTTCTCCATAGGATAATGAATTACGAACTATATACATACCATTAAAAAGATAAAACCATGTCTAAAAGAAGTAAATTGATATCTAAGGCTGTCTTCGCACATACCACGCATTAATGTCAACATGTGTAAATATTAAAAAAAAAAGATTTTGATATGTTAGGCCTAGAATAGGAAGTATTGTTCAAAATGATAGATAATACATATAATATTAGATATGAAACAAGAAAAATCATTATTTGCATGGAATAACTACGTAGACAATAATAATCATTCGATGTGGAATACAAGCTTTCTTTACAAAGGAATCCTACCTTTTTTCTTAAACGGCTTTTTCTTGCAGCTTCACGGTTTTGAGCAAGCCGGCGAAGCGTCTGCATAATGACAACTCGATAAGAAAAAGAAAATGCACCACAGTCAATCAGATATGCATTAGCGCAAACAATGAACCTTTTGATCTCTTGACTTGTCGCTGCCATCAGAACCCATAATTGCTAATGGATTGCTTTGAAACTGCATAAAAAAAATACTGTCAAGAATACATAGAGGTACAGAGTGATGCAACTAAAAAGTTGAAAAGGAGAGTAGACATCACCCTTACATTCTTATCTTCAGTGTCCGCATCGGTCGAAGTATCAGTCCTGGGACTGACATCTGCCATTGTGGATTCTCTACAATTCTCAAGTAGGGCCCTTAATCTGGGAACTAGATTTGGTTGTTGACTCCTCTATGCTTGCAGCAAAGGTCTAATTGCACATTAACTTAACGCAGATAGAAGTGCCAACTGACTCTTCAAAGACAACAGTAATAAATTTTAATCATCAGCAAGTACAAAAAATGTTCTCACAACTGACTGAACCAAAAGCAAGAAAACTTGAAATGGAAAGACATAGAAAAAATTAGTCCACCTCATTGAGAGACTCAAAATAGAGAGCTCAGAACCACTTGGCTGGCACTTGACTTTGTTAAATCAGCAGCAGGATCTTCATTAAAAGGAATGACAACAAGAAAAAGAACTAAAGTCATCATATCATTGAACTAGTATATTATTCAGTCAGAAATATAATCTTGAGGATAAAAAAGCAATGCATTGCAGCGGAACATAACATAAATTGGAGTCAGGGAGTCCCTCTCAAAGATTCAAAATTCAAATGCTCAATGGCTACATCAAATGCCCAGTATCATTCTGGACCAGCACCTTAAGCCGTCATTGATCTAAGAATGTGAAACAGAGGGGCCACATAAATGCAAATTGTGTATGTGAATTCAGTAGGACATATTTGGACGACAATAAAACCAGATTGGAACAATACTTTTTAGTAGTCCTATTGAAGGAGAAAAGTACACCATTAGGCCCATTCTATACTAGACTGAGTGCCAAGTGCATATTGAGAATACATTTGCTAGAAGCTCTAGCAGAAAATATTTTGCTCTCTATACAACTCAGACCCATAAGTCATCAAATTTGTAAAAATGTCAAACAATCTGCTAATGCATAGTTGATCTAGAAGAAATAACTATCAGAAAGACTTTGGAATTGATCTACAGTTTGTGTAAACACAATTAAATGGCTATATCACAAGTTCAACATTCATATATGCATTGATGCCCAAAACGCCTAGGCTACGGCACCTCTACAAAGACCATATTCAACCACACTGAAAAGACATATAAGATTTGTTCAAACATTTTTCTCCTACCAGAATTTCAAATTGTAACATATCGATGCAATTATACCCTACAATTAAAAAAACTGTCATTAATTTTTTGAGACTCCTTAGAAGATACCAAACTTCTCACGTCAAGTAGACCGTGCAATTTCAAGCTTTTATATCTACCTCTTGCAAATTAAATTTCTGTAGAAGACTTGCAAATTTAAAATTTGTTACAATAGTCCATCACGTACTCTTACTTTTCCACAGATGGATAAGCAATAAAGGAAAAATCCATCCCAGATAATACTTCTAAAAGTTTTCAATATGGTTTTCATTGCAAACTTTATTTGTATGTTCTGATTGGCGGGACACTCAGTTTCTTCATAAAAAATTGTTTAGAGCAAGCAAACTCATGCACTACGATAATAGTACGGACAAAGAAATGTAAGAGTAAAAAGCCATTATATCTCTCCAGTGAAAAAACAAAAAGGAATACATTCCGTAAAATTTGATGCTATCACAATTCACAATACTTAATCAGATCTAATTACTTCAAAACCATGAGTCGGTATAGTATTTACTCATTAACAAATGAGTCATATAACAGACTTGATGCGACAAACATATACCAAGAGATACCAAAAATAAACTTGGCCAGTGGAGAACTCAATCAGATATAGCCTAACCAACTCAAGTTCTAAGCTCTTTCACTTAAAATCATATACATAACTCATGGGTTTTCAAAATAACAAAACACAAATCAAATTTGAACTCAAATTTGCGGCAAAACCCAAATAATTTCCACTAAAATTCCAAGATATATATGGGTTAACCAAAGGAATTGAAAGCAAACTATCCCCAAACCATAAATTTGAATACCTGAGCCCCCACCCAAAAGACCCCCAACACAGATAAAAAGAGGTGGATGGTGAAGGAACTCAAAGGACTTACAGATAATTATGATAAGAGGGTTATGAAGAAACAGAGCTACAGAATCAGAAAGTCTGACTTTTTCAACATTTTTCTCTCCACCCAACTCAAACAACAACACAATCAAAACCAAGAAAGCTTTTCTCTTCGTCTCTTTCTATAATCCGATTTTTTTTCAGTCCTAGCTTCCCAGTAGTCAGAGAGTCACCTGAAGCAGACCGAAGACAGAGAGAGTGAAGCGAGCCCTTGAATGGAGGCAGTAACCCAGAAGATGAAGATCGTGGACAACCCAGCAGTGAGTTTCTTTTAGTTTTGTCAAAGCGCTCTAGCCAATTTTGACTTTTGGTCTTTATTTTATTCCGATGGGTAGTGTAGTTTCTAACTTTCTACGTGGTTTCTGAAAATTTCCCAATACCCACCTTGATTTCCGATCATTTTTTATCGACGGCTGGCAAAAAGTTTCCCCGGAAAGGCATGTGCTTCGGGTTTATAGATAAGTTGAAAATTATTTACCAAAAAATCAAAATATAAATTGTGATTAAAAAATTAAAATATAAATTATGATTAAAAGGTTAAAATTTAAATGGGTTAAGTTAGTGTGGTTAAAAAGTTAAAATTTAGATGAGTTATTAAATTTTTTTTGAACTGACTTTTTGAGTGCAAAATACTAGTTTGAAAAGTCAAATAAAAAAAAATTTGGTTAATTTTTTTTTAAAGCCATTTAAAGTGTTTTTTAAAAAATTGATTTTTTTTCTTAGAAGGCTTCGAATAAGTTTTATTTTTCACTTTTTTCTTGGTGTTGATAAAAGTTATTTTTGTCCAAAAAATGAATAGAAAAGTCATCCAATAAGCCCGAATTCAAACGAATTAGGCTTCTTTTCCTATAAAACCACAAAAAAATTGGGGATTTCAGTTCATTCCAAGCAAATCTATTATGGTTAAAAAGTTAAAATATAAATCGTAATATAAACAATCAAATCTAAATAATTTGGATCGTCATTTTGCTAAGCTAAGTTGGAAATCCTAATTTTCAAGATAATGAAATATGAATTTTATGTTTTTTTATAAAATATACATTTGATTTCTATTTCAGGTGTTGTTTTTTTTATGAGATAAAAACAATATGTTATTTTCTTGTAATATCTTGTTACGATGATTTGCTCTATAAATTCAACAACTGACTCAATGTTACAACCGTAAGAAATAAAAATTTATTAAATTTTTGTGTTGTATTAATCAAGAAAATTAAAATTTCATGAATCAAGTCTGTGACATCCCAAAAATTCAGGGGTCCGTTGATTACCCATCAACCCGCTAAATGTCCGTGAATACCGAATAATTCGGTAACACACTGTTATGTCCCATTTACCGGAGTCCTTAATTTAACAAAAATTCGGGCAGAGTCTCCTTTGTACGGGAAACTCTACCCAAAACACAACTTGTGCAATTATAAAATCATATGACCCATCCGAGGTCCAATATAAACCACTAACCACACTAGGTCCATTTATCCATACTTTTGACGCCCCCAAAACTGGGATTCATATGTCAACGTATTAAGTGTGACATGACGTGTAAAAGTGTACACATGGTGTGTAAAAGGACAACATGACGTGTAATAACATGGCGTGTAACATGGTCGTGTAAACGTGAAACACTGTCATATAAAAGTGTAACATGACGTATAAAAGTATAACACTGTCATATAAAAGTGTAACATAACGTATAAAAGTATAACACTGTCATGTGAAAGTGTAACACTGTCCATGCACCACTGTGACTTATCAACACATCACATCTATGCATCAAGCATGGTTAATATAAGTTCAAATTTTAATCTTTTTACATAGATCACATGCAAAAATTAAATTACAAGTCTAGTTTTACAAAAATTTGATTAAAAACCACAAGTCGACTTTTCTTCATCCTTGGGGCCCCGAATGCGAGCCGTCCACCAGTATATAACCCACAACTGAAATATTTTTTCATATAGGGTGAGTCATGCTCAGTAGAATAATTCCTACAGAGGCTACTCCCCCACCTAGATGCACATGGAATGCACACATGCAACATTCAATAATCCATCACATTCCAATCAATAATCGGGTTGACACAATGATCGTTTGAAATAAAATTCATTTATTTATAAAACCAAATCATTGTTGGGTGTTACCTATTGAATGAATGTTTTAATAAATCAAAATCTTGTGTCTTGTTGAGCAACGGATCTTGGTATCACAACCGCCGGTTTCGTACACCATCACACTTTTCCGAAATTTCACCTCTAAGGGACTGTGTGAACTAAGTAACCGGGTCTTGCACCCGAGGGAGTATCTAGCTCTTCTTGCTATACCCAACATAAGTTTTCGATGCATGTGCCGGTGCAACTTAGTCGAATCTTCAGTCCAACTTTTCCAAGCCCACCCATCAAGCACCAAATATGGTGTTTGATTTACATTATGCACCCACACACCCACACCCATGCATAAAGCTCATGAATGTGATGCCAACACCATGCCCAATATGCAATAATGTCAAATGAGCAATTTATCAACTACATGTTCAATATGTAATGTATGTCATATGAACAATCTCAATATATTTCAAAATGTCCATGGTAAATTATATTATAAACACACAAATACCATGCTTTGTCACAATATCAATATATCAAAATATGTATAAATTCATAATTCTCTTAACACAACGTCCAACCATGCTACATATAAACTATGCAAAACATACTTAATTTTCACCTAGGCATTTAGTCAAACACCTTAAGGGCACTCAAGTCATGCAATCACATAACATAGCCCACATAATATCAAACATCAAAGAATTACTTAAGTAGCTCCAACATATCAAATTCAATCAAAAAAGTAGTTTAAGTCATCTCTAGACTCATTTCTCACTTTTTTAACTATCTATACATATAAGTCCACATACATATAGATACACACCCAAACTGTATTCTATGGACATCATAGGTTTGGAATAGACCCAAGTAGGTAAAACCTACTTCTTGAAGCGTAAAATACCCGTAGTTAACTTCAAGAACAAGATTCAAGCTCAAAACTTTGATTTATCCAAAATCCCCCCTTTGGATCGTCGGTGAAATCTTCGATTTTTGGTATGGTCTTATAGCCCTCGTCGAGGAGAACACTTTTTGTTCTTGGTCCAAGTTGATTCGACCAAAGCTTGGCCCTAGCTCACAAGAAGAAAGCTTAAAAACCCTTGTCTTTCTCTCTTTTCTCTCTATTCAACTTCAACATCCAGAACCAGCCAACCCAGAAGAATCTCAATCCAGAAAATCAGTTTTTTAGTTCATATTTATATATTTTAATGTTTGGCCTAAGTCGCGCCACACGCCCATTTTTTTTCGAGTTCGTTTTTGCCCCGAAACGATTAAATTTCGCTCCGATTCAAATTTAAATATTTTTATATGAAATTTATTTAATTATTTTAAAATTTTAAAATTTTAATAAAAATTATTTTTGGGGTTCACCGGACGCCCGTCGACTCGAAAAACGTGAAAAATTCGACTATCTCGGGATTCGACAAAATTCGACAAGGTGACTAGATTTCGCGATACGAATCCAACGGAGAAGTCCGTTGTGTCATCCAAGCTCTAGAGAACGCGTATTTTAATTTTTACATTATAGTGACAAATTACCATTTTACCCTTTTTCGAAAAAAAAAAGTTCAAATTTTGTCGGGTTTTACAAAATCAATTCCTTTATTGAGAATTGGAAAAAATATCTAGAAAATACATGAGTCACATAACAAATCATCATATGAGAGATTATAATAAGTTTTGAAATTGAGATCTAAAGTAATCCAAAATAAATCAAAAATGGGCCCATAGTTATATCCGGACAAAAAAAAAGGGACTTACTTTAAAAATTTTGTAAGGAGACTTTTAGAATATTGGATCTTTCTACTCATGAGACTTAATTTTTTTGAAGTTGTCTAAGAATTATTAGACTTGGGGCTAAAAATTAAACGAATTTTTGTGAGTTGGTACCTTTTAAGCTACTTAATTATGAGAAAATATTTTGACTAAAATCTTTTTGTAGGTAAAACACATTTGACTTGAAATATATTGTAATTAGGTACTCATTGGCAAATTTTTTAATATTTTATTTATTAAAATACTATTTTTCTTATTTGAAGGTCTATTAGTTTTGTAGTCCCATTTTTTTATGGGATTTGGTTTATTATATTAATAATTTCATATTTTAAGTGATTGAACATATTTAAAATTCAAAATTATGCCACATGGAATATAATTTTTAATGGCTTGGCCCAAATTTTGAAATTCATTTTTAGGAAATTTGGATGGCAGTCCCCCTATATGGACTTGTTTGAACTTAAGTCCGTCAAGGAAACTTATTTGTTATGAAGTACTTTTTTTGCCAATTTTACCATACTATCCATTTTCTTTAGAAGTGAAATAAAACTAAAAACTAAAAACTCCTAAATCTTAGGAGTTTGACTAACATTAAAATCTTTTATCTCTCATATTTATCTATATCCATATATAGGTTAAGAGCTTGATTAATATTAAAAAATTTCCTCACTCTTATATATCTATATCCATATATAGGTTATGTATGTATATATATATATATATA
>CM042187.1:17640378-17710655 GCA_023539305.1 Ilex asprella
AGTAACTAAATGAATATATAGGTTATGTATATATATATATATATATATATATATATATATTAAGACTAAATTAAAATTTATTGAAATTAAATTGAGTACCACGAACAATAGCATACTCAACAAAAACAGTAACATAATAAAAAAATAATAACGTGAATTTGAATATATATATATATATATATTCGGCTACCACTTTTCTCATCATAGCACTGTTACTATCGCACCTTCCGAGCAACGTCAACCATCACGTTGTCATCATCTCCACAACAACGCTCACCACCACACAAAAACTCATTCAAGTTCCACTCCGATAGTTTTTTTTTACTCCACACCACCGCCACCACTATACTATTATCATCTCCATAACAACTCAGCGTATATTTATATAAAGAGAGAGAGAGAGAGAGAAAGAAAAAGAGAAAGAGAGAGAGAGTTTTGAATTTGATATATATATAATAAAATAAAGTTGAGTTTGAATTTTGGAGATAACGAGAGGTCCAGATCGTTTTGAGACAAAACATAAACACACCCAATTGATAACGTAATCCCAACATAAAAGATGGTTTAGATCATTTTAAAATTGTTGATCTGACAATCCTAATTGATGCTCATAATTTTTTTCCCACCTAAAAATTTGAATAAGTCTTTCATTCTATATAGAACTCAAGACTCCTATCTCTCATTTACACACACTCTCTCTCTTCCTCTCAAAATACACACGACTAGAAATTTCAAATTTTAAATCCACTGCCAACCAATATCTCAAATCCGGCCCCTCTCACACCTTAATTTGCTCCCACTTTCTCTATAAAAATCTACTATCCCATATGTATACGTCTATCCCTCAAGCGCCCAAGCCATTGCCCACCACTTCTCTTTCCTTAGTTGCCTTACACACTCATGCCCAACCTCTCTATCTCTTCTCTTATGCCTCACACAATCATGCCCAAATCAGAAACCACTATAACAACGCCACTAGGCAAACAAAATCTCTCTCTATTTCGTTTATCCTATACATAGAATTGGCAAACTTTTCTCCAATTGATTTTCAATTGGTTCAGAACTTTTGAACTTCTCTCAAGGTATCAATCTTCTATCCAATCCGAACTTGCTTTATTTAACAAGTTTTTAGTCTCCTAAATCTCTACAGTTTGTCACTGTGAAACACCTAGTCGTTGCTCATCCAACATCGTTGCCCAGGTACACATCTACCGCTGCTCTTATCTCCTTCTCTCTCTTTGAAGATTCACATCGCACAATGCTCATAAGGTGTTTGATCAAAGGCCAGAGAGGTGTTCCACACACAAAGTAATCACATCGTCTACTAAATTGATTTGTGCTTAAAGGTTGAATTCTTTTTTGGGATGCTGATATGTTGCTTAAACTTTATTTTTATTTTTATTTTTTGAAATTTTGTTTTCATGTGTTGCTTTCTGTGCAGTTGTTACCCACCACGCGAACATAGGACACATGCAAAGGATGTTTGTTAGGATTTTCTGGAGGACACACACGAACATAGAACACATACACAATGTGTGGGCAGACATCTCACTTAAGGTTTATGTCGTCCAATCATAATTTATGATGGTTGGGAAGCACTCCACTAATTTTCTTTGGAAAAAAGAATTGGCACCATCATTTAAGATTTCTACTTTTCTTTATTCTTTTGACCACTTCAAGTACCAACATTATAAATGCAGAAGTCTGCACACGAACTTGGAAGAGGCGCACGGGCACTTAGGTAATCTATTACTCCAAGGGTAAAAAAGTGACGTGATTTATTTTTTAAGTTTTAGAGTATGAGGTACTAAATGCTTCAAATAGTTTCATTGAAATAATTAATCTATAATTTGATATGTTATTTTTTTAACCATATATGTTCTCTATAATTCGATGCATTCTTTAAACCATATGAATCAAAACTTACTATCAAGATGTGTGTGATGTTATATTTGTTTTTTTGATGTACTGTTTGTCAAGTCCTCCTGTGTACAGTGGGTTGATTTAGTTGCCTAAATATGTGTTTTAACTCAAATGTCTATAGATATGTTGGAATATTGGTTCAAATAGCTAAAATTTATTCAAATTAGATTTCAGGTATATGAATTGAGCCTAACTCTTATTGATAAGAAAGGTTTTGTTGTTGCATAAAAATATAGGTGATGCTAAGCAATTGAATTAGTGTGTATGTTGTAGTGCAAATAAAACAGGTATACACAATTCTCTCATCTTCAATTCCATATCTAAAATTGATAATATGTTAAAAGTTATATTTTCCTCTCTTATTGTTCTATTTTTTTTATTGTTATTTCACGTTGCTGTTGTAATATATCAGGTATATGTGAATAGCTTGGATTGAAACAACACTTGAATACAACGAAGTGAAAACATTATCTTTTGGAGTTGTAGAAGCAATCTTTCGGCCAGGTAAAAGTTCATTTCTTTGCATGGTATTTTTAATTATTTTTGGTAAATGAGAAGTGAAAACACATTGTATTTTGGGGGATTGAATGGTGGACATTCAACATATTTCTTTATTTATTTAGGAAAGGATTTATAGGTTATTGTTATGGAGGGAGTAGGAAAGTATGAGATTCTACTTTTAATGAGGGGATGAGATTTTTATAGCAACATGTGTTGGTTATCGGTTTCAAAATGGAAAGAGTATGGAGGAGGGATTAAAATAAACATTTTTTTTTGTGGGCGGGAGGAGCTGATTGGCTGTTAAAGTTGGTTGCCTTGGCGTCAACAAATTTACTCTAGATATGAGATATTAACTAATTTCTGTTAAATTTTTGGACGTTGAACGGGTTCACCCAAGTTGTATGACCTTTCTTGGCGTCAAAACTAAACTAAAGGTCTACTTGGATTCACATTTCCTTGGCGCAAAAATGTAGATTTTTTTTCGTGTCTCATGGTAGTTAGATTAACTCAGTGTAAGTAGAAATCGATCAAGCGCCTATAGGACTTTTAATTGACTTTTATCTTGCAATTAGATTAGATCACTAAGGTTTTGAACTATATTTTACTTCATGTGGAGGTAGATTGGATTAAAAGCAATTGCCCATGTGAACCAGACATTACTTATGTCCAATGTGTAACCTAGGTCGTGTCCAAATTAAATGTTTTACAAGTAAGTGGTGTTAGTGTTAGGTTATGCACACAATTAATTAAATAGGCTGTGTTTAGTTTGAGATATTTTTGACACAAATTCAAAATAATATGACATAGTATAAGATAACACAACTCGGTTTCCATTTCTACTTCAGGTATTGTGGAGGTTTTCATTTTTGTGATATACATTACCTTCAACATAGAGAATTGTTTACAATTTTTTTATTTAGTACATAGTATCTTTAGGCATGGGTAATTACTAGTATATATATAGAGAGGTTAGAATTTGATATATATATATAGAGAGAGAGCTTTAAATTTGATATATATAGAGAGAGAGAGAACTTCGAATTTGAATTTTAAATTTATGATAGAGATTTTATTGACATATTTTAATTGACATTGAATTAAGGGATAACAATTTCCAAAATAGGAAATTAATTTAACTTCCTTTCAAGGAAGGATATTTTTGAGATAAAAAAAAAGTGGACTTAAGTTATTACATATAATTTTAAACATGGATTTAGCCCCTTATAAGTTTCTTTGCAGGACTCATCTCCAAACAAGTACATCTAGGGGGACTCACTTCCAATTTTCACTTCATTTTTTTTATATTATTTTTTAATGCTAAACAACTCTGGTTGTTCTCAAATCTAACAACAATGTCAATATGCAATGTTACACTGTAATATAACACTATTATTCATCAAAAGCGATATATATGGATGTCACATTTGTGATATCACATTATGTGATGCATACTATTTAGATTGTATATGAATCAGTAAATGTAATTCACATCTTTTTTGTCAGTGATTAAATTGTTAATGAAGGTGTTACATTATCATATATCACTTTAATGCCACAATATCAGTAATTTGAATTGAAGCAAAAAGAAGATCAGTCTTCAACGATGCTTCAACGTTTGTGTGTTTTTTTTATTTTTGTTGAAAATTGATGGATTTTGTGAAAGATTTTTTTTTTTAATTTGAAAACCCAAGTTGTGAGGGATATAACAATTGTCGAATTTAATGGGATTTTTGCATGATTTATAGCAGTTTCCTAATCCACTCTTTGCGTCAAATAATTGTTACCTTATGGGCATTTCTATCATTCAAAAAAAGGTATTTTTATACAAAATATTTTATACTTAATATTTTTTTGCAATTAAGTGGTAAATTAATACCGACTCACGAAAAAACCAAAAATTAAATTGTGCCCCTTAAAATTGAGGGCCCTATGTAAGGACCTCAATGGAGACCCACCGTTAGTGGAGATAGGGGCAGGTCCCCAGATATCATAATTGAACCAAATCAAAAGGTGCAAAAGACAAAGAATTACTTTTACTGAAAGGTTAAGTTTTCTGTTTGCCCAATTGACAAGATTTACAATCAAATGATTCAAATGTAACATTTCCTAAACAACCACTAAAAGCTAAAGACTGAACACGAGGTAAAAATGCATGACCAAGATGAGAGTGTCAAATACTAAAAGACACAACAGCAAGAAGAGGTTGAATAGAAGATGAGTTTAGCATATGCAAATATGTAAGCTCAAAAAGGCGACCAACTTTACGCCTAGTCCCAACGAGCTGACCCATTTTCTAAACCTACACATCACACCTTTTCTGAGAAAAGGTTAAGATAAGACCACATTCAACAAGTTGACTAACAAAAATTAGATTTAGAGATAAGATAGGAACAACATGTGTCGGGTACAGAAAGTGTATGAGTAGAAATAGGACCAACGTGAGTAACAGACATGTGTGAACCATTAGCAGTACATAAATGAGACATAGAGTTTAAAGACTTCTTATGGGACACCAAAGAAGAATTAGATATCATACGATTGCCACAAGCTGAGTTAATAAACTAAGGAGAAGATTTATCTAAGGAAACTGATAAGGCAGGGGAAGAATGAGATAGAACCTTGTTCACAATTGTCTCAAGGTTAGTTGCAGTAAGAGAAGACAAAGAAGTTATCGCAGTGAGAGTGGCTAGTGTAGAGCAGCTAGACAGTGTAGCAATCATGACCAGATTAGTGGAATGGACTTTACGAGTTTAGAACGAGCACAAAAAATTGGTCAGGGCAAGTCGAAAATGCACGGACTTATTTTGTCTCGGCTAAGGATGTGGATCAAAGACCACTGATGCAGTCTGTAATAAATAAAAAAACCTCATGGCCAATGGGTGCCTGTGAGTTTCCCAAATGGAGGTAGACCATTCTGGATCGCTCATAGGAAGGTTGACAGAGGGTGATTGAATAGTCGGAGGTCGCCAGAGAAAGACTGAGAAGAGATCAGAATGTTGCAAGAGGACAGCGGAGGTCACCAGAGGATGACTGAGAGGCGATCTAAAAGTTGGTAGAGGATGACCAGGGAGACAATCGAAATGTCATCAGAAGATGACCAGAAAGTCTCTAGAGGATGGTCGAAGGCAGATAAGAACAGTGCAAGAATGTGGCTTGAAGGTCGTCGGAGGATGATTGGAGTAGATCAAAAGTTCGGCAGAGGGTGGCCAGAACAGATCGAAAGTTTGCTAGAGGATAGCTGAAAGAGGAAGAGCCTTAAGAATTCTGATGTGGAGGATCCCTCAGAAGAAAACCATAGACAATATTATCTTTGGCCAAAAAGATTGACGAACCTAGGCTCTATACCATGTGAAAAAAGAGGATAGAAAATGAATAGCAAATGTATGTTGTTTTGGTGTGTTTTTCATACACATGAAGATATGCAGTTATAGTACAAGAGAATAAAAAAGTATCCTAGCCTAACTGATGTGGGACAAATATTAAACATATACACATTAACACCCTATACAAATCACACAAATCAAAAATTATATTCAAACTCATGTCAAATATAGTCTCTAACACACACAAAACCAGCACCCAACCCCCTCCTAATAGAGTTACAGTTTGATAAATTTATAACGGATTTCAAAAAGCAATCATACCTCATCGGGAAAGTGTTCTCATAAAACCCCATTAGTCAAAACACAGTCAAACTTATACTCACAAAGGCTTGAAAAGCCACGAACCTTGTGGAAATCAAAGATGAAGAGCGAGACACTTTCATACTCATCTTTGCTATAGAAGAATTGAAGTAGTGGGTAATGAATCAAAACCCATGATCAGTTAAGGGTCGTCTCTTATTGCTCAAATTGTGGAAATTAAATACTCTAGTCTTAGAGATTGATTTCAGCCACTTCCCTTTTTGAATGCAAGCCCACGAGCTTCCACCAATATTAATCATAGAGGAAAATGCTTACATTGTTGCCCAAGCATTTGGGAATCCAGTGGAACACCAAATCAAGCTCACCCAGAAATTCGTATGGAAAAATTACCTTAGAACAAGAATAATGATAGACCTCAATTAATCGTTAATAACGTTTTATTGGTGATGATGCGCAAAATGGTCTTACACACCACCTGTCAATTGTAAGTAATAAATGCAGTTTTTAAAGTATGGGAGATGGGGAGACACAAGCTATTTATTGTGGTTCAGTCAATCTTGACCTACGTCCACTCTTCAATGGCTTTGGTTACCGAGTACTTTATCCATTCAGGTGTGTAGGGAGCAGAGAGTACAAGTTGATAGGGAGAGAAGAGAGAGGTGCTTCGGTAAGAACGTCCTTTCTCCAAGTGTTGGTGGGGTTTACAATTTATAGGCGCCCCTTGACAGGTTAGGGCGGCCTTGTAGCAACCAGACTACTATTAAGGCAGAGCCTCACGACTATTTCTTAACGGACGAAGTGGTTGAAGTGCTTCCTAGAGAAGCGGTCATGGATGAGGCGAGTGCTGACTACTTCCAAGGCGGTGAGGAAAAACTCCAGATATTATCTTGATGACGTAGTCAGGCTTAATGGGTTAGACCAAGCTTGAATCTTCAATGGACTTGTTGGATCTTGGTAATCTTGAGCCTTTTACTATAACTGGGCCTTTATCATGGATTTTTAGCCTTCTAGGCTTGGCCCATCATTTGCCCCCCATGCCCCGAGCCTCTGACTTTTTGCTAGAGGAAAAGGTCGTGGGCATGTGATTTGTCTTCATCGGAGTGAGTCGAAATTCTTTCGCATTTCCTTGTCTTCGAGACTCCACTGTATTTTTCGGTATCAAATAAAGAATATATATTGATATACATATATATGGTGATATACATATAGCCACTTTTGTTGACTTTTTCTCTTTTTTTTTTTGGTCTTCAAACGCCCAACATATATGTTGATACACATATATGTGGGGATATATATACATGGCCTACTATTGTTGACTTCTTTTTTTTTTTTTTGGTCTTCAGCAAGCCTGGCCGCCTCTTTTTTTTTTTTCTTTCTTTTTTGGTCTTCAGCCAGCCTGGTCGCCTCCCCTTCTTCTCTTTCCTTTTTGGTCTTCAGCCTGGACACCTTCCCCTTCTTCTCTTTTCTTTTTTTTTTTGTTTTGGTTTTCAGCCTGGGCGCCCTCCTTTTCTCCTTCCCTTCTCCTCTTTTTCTTCTTCTTCTTGGTTTGTGCCTCCTACGAACAGTCCCTTATCCTCTCCTCTTTTCTTTTTTTTTTTTTGTTTTGGTTTTCAGCCTGGGCGCCCTCCTTTTCTCCTTCCCTTCTCCTCTTTTTCTTCTTCTTCTTGGTTTGTGCCTCCTGCGAACAGGCCCTTCTCCTCTCCTCTTTTTTTTTTTTAGGAGGGCCCTTGATTTTTTTTACTTGGGCTTTTCTTTCTTTCAAAACCCTAGGCTATACATATAACCTTCTTCCTCATTCTACATATTTCCTCCTCATCAAAGAGTGCGCTTTCTTGAAAACTTTTGGAGACCCAAGTTCCACCCATTCTATTGCACCTTGAGATAGGGAAAACTTTTCTTGAAATTCTTTGACAACCAAGAAGTGAGGTTCTTGGCCGTACTACTTTTAGAGTGAAGGAAAATAAAAGGCTTCCTTTTTATTCCACCCATTCCCCCCAATCTTGGGTTTGCACTCCTTCTTAAAAGCTTTGAGAATCCTTCCCATATCTCTTTTGAGTGGAGTGTTTTAAAAGATGTCAACCCAAAAAGGAATTGTGGGTGGTCATGTAGTCTTTGAAGAGAGGCAGGTTGAAAAAGGTGGAGTGGAGAAGAACCCATTACCTGCCGCTACCATTGTTGCGCACATTATGAGGGAGGCTACCAAGATGGGCGAGCAGGCTGCGACGGAGGTGGTGGGTGCCACTCAAGGCGCTGAACTGGGCGGTTCTCATGAGCAGATGGGCGTCAAGAGTTCTTCCTTAGATAAATTGGGCGCCACTGCCTGCGCCAAAGACGACGGGTCCAAAGTAAGTACTGTCTTTAGTATATTAAGGTTAGATGACATTTCGCGGATTATCTCTGCCTATCACATTCCCCCGATTGTACTGTGTCATCGGGGGGAGAAAAGCGAGCCCGCCGACGATGACTCCTCTGGTGACATTGTGGTTTATGAGGAAATGTTTGAGGTTGGGCTTAGGTTCCCAATGTCTCCTTCTATATGTGGCATCTTGGGTTATTTTTCCTTGGCACCTGGGCAGTTGACTCCCAACAGTTGGAGGGTTCTGCTGGCCTTTCTGGAGCTGTGGAAGAAGGTGCATAATGAGGAAGCTTCTCCTAGCGAATTTCATGGGGCTTATTACTTGAGCGAGACTCGTTCTCCCAATCGGGGCTGGTACTATTTTTTTTCTAGAGGAGGCCAGCTGATTAGTGGGCTACCCTCTAACTGCCATAGTTGGAAGTCTCGTTTCTTTTTCGTTGGTAGAGAGTGGGCTTCGGATGTCAATAGGGCAATGGTGCCATCTCGATGGGTTGCTCCAAAGAAAGTTGGTAAGCTCCATTCACTCGTACTCCCTTATTATGCTCCCTGTGGGTTATGTGCTCACCACATTCTTTGCAGGCTCTCCTACACTTTCCAACGAACAAGAATGTAAGCTGGAGGCTGTGCGTGCTTATCCTACAAGAAACTTTAAACCTCTCTTGCTCGGGGTTGGTGGAACCAATGTTTCTCCTTCAGTTCGAGCTAGGACTTCTGCTCCCACCCCGAGGTCTAGCGGCCCTGCTTCTAAGAGGAAGGGTAAGTTGATTCTTTCGTACCTTCCTATTTGATTCGGTATCTTTGTCTAACTTTTCCTACTGTTTTCAGCAATTTATAAGGGAGTGATCGAATCTAGCCTTTTTGGCAGGAGCCCTCCCCCTTCGAAAGTGGCGAGGGTGGAAGATGCTCCCGGAGAGACTCCTCCAATGGTGTCACCCGAGGTGAATTCTCCAGAGGCGCCCTCCCCGGTTATGCCCCCTCGGCTGGTGGCTCCCTCAGTTAGGTCTTCTATTCCAGAGACTTCCATGCCGGGCACGCCTCCTCACGTGGGGACTTCTATAGAAGCGCCATTTTGGTCTCGTCCCATGCTTGGCAATCCGATGATCATCAAAGAGAGACTTGAGAGGTTCGTGTTCCCACCCGAGGTCAATCAAATTAATACATTGAGCACCGAGAAGATTATCAATCTGCACTTGGAAAGTCTGGCTCAGGTAAGGGTTTTCTATTCCTTTATTTTTATCATTTCTTATGTCTTTCCCTGTTCCGTTCACTTTCATTTCTTTCAGATTTCGAATACATCTCTCTGCTTGTCTTCAAGGGCCCACACCCTCGGCAGGCTGAAGGAGGATCATGTTGTTCTTCAAGAGAATCTTCTTACCGCTAAGAGAAGAATTGCTGAGCTCGAGACCGCTGGCAAGGCTTTCAAGGACTTCGCTGAGAGAAAAGTTGCTGAGCTTGAAGCTACTGGTAAGGCTGTCAAGGATGAGCTTGAGATAGCCCAAGGGAAAGCGTCCAGACTTGAGTTTGAGCTTTTGGCATCCCGCGAGAGGGACAGTGAGCTAGTTTTGACCCGCGAGAGGGACATGCTCAGAGAGGCTGCTGTGGAGGCGGAGTTGGCGAGGCTGAGGAGAGAGCTGTCATGGCCGGGCGAGACTTGGCGAACGGCCTTGTGGATGCTTTTATTGATGGTTTTGAGGAGCTCCGAGGGAAGATCTCCGTCGCCTTTTCTGATGTTGATATTTCAGGTTTCATGCCTACTGGTGAGTCTGATGGAGAGGAGGGAGCATCTGATGATGCTGAAGGTGATGTTGGAGCTGGAGAGGAGGGAGAAGAAGAGGGCCATGAGTAGCTAGAGTGTTGGCTATTGGGGGCCATGAGAGCATCTAGAGAGTTGGGGACTTTTGGATTCTTTTTCTTTTCTATTGTTAGGAAGACATTTTGTAAAGGCAGTTTATAGCCTTATTTTTGTACTCCTTCGAAGTTGAATGAAAATGGAAAAGATCAGTTTTGGAGTAAAATGTAGAAAGATTTCTATTCATCTACTGCTTTCATGAAGCAATATTTGGGTAGTGATCCCAAGAAAGTACATTAAAAAAAATAAAACCAAGTCCCAGCATTCACTACTTTATGATCTCAAGGCGTCATTGATAATACCTCTTCAAGTGTTCCGTATTCCATGGATGGAGTAAAACTTTTCCCTCCGAATTCTGGATCTTGTAGATGCCCGACCTCACTACTTCTGTTATGAGGTAGGGTCCCTCCCAGTTCGGCCCTAATTTCCCTTCGCGTGCATCTTTTGTGGCAAGGATGACTTTTTTAAGGACCAAGTCCCCTGGTTGGAAGGGACGAGGCTTCACCCTCGAATTGTAGTATCTCGCCATGTGTCGTTTATATTTCGCGTTGCGGACCACTGCCATCTCCCTTGCCTCCTCTACCAAGTCAAGGTTGGTGCGGAGTCCTTCCTCATTGGCGATGGGGTCGTGGTGTTGGACCCTCAGAGAATGCACCCCTATCTCCACAGGAATAACTGCCTCAGTTCCAAAGGATAAGGAGAAAGGAGTCTCTCCCGTGGGAGTTCTTGGGGTTGTTCGATAGGCTCACAATACACCTGGTAGCTCATCGACCCATAGACCCTTCGCCTTTTCAAGCCTAGTCTTCAAGTTGCGTAGCACCGTTCTCACCATGACCTCAACTTGTCCATTTGCTTGTGGGTGCGCTGGGCTGGAGTGAGGTTGCTTTATCTGGAGGTCGGAGCAGAAGGAGTTCAGGAGCTTGTTGTCGAACTATTTTGCGTTATCGCTAACAATGGCATGGGGTATCCCAAAGCAACAGACCAGGTTCCTCCAAATAAAGTCTTTCACTTTTGCATCTGTTATTTTTGCCAATGGTTCCGCCTCTGCCCACTTTATGAAATAGTCAATGGCGATCACAACGAACTTGCATTGTCCCCTACTCAAGGGTAAGGGGCCTAGAATGTCAATGCTCCACTTGGAAAAGGGTCATGGACTCATGATTGTCGTCAGCTCCTCTGGTGGCTGCCTGGGCACAGTTGCGAAACGTTGACATTTGTCACACTTCTTGGAGAACTCTTGGGCGTCCTTTACCATGGTAGGCCAGAAGTAGCCTTGCCTAAGTACTTTGTGGACAAGGGAGCGCCCTCCAGAGTGGTTTCCACAGATTCCCTCGTGGACCTCACGTAGGGCATAATGAGCTTCTTCGGGCGAAAGGCACTGCAGTAGTGGCAAGGAATAGCCTTTCTTGTACAAAGCGTCTTGGAGGATGGTGAACTTGGAGGCTCTTATTCTCAACTTCCTAGCCTCTAAAGGATCATCCGGCAACACGCCTTCTTGGAGGTATGCCCTTATTGGGGTCATCCAATTTGACTCTGTTGAGGCGCAGTTGACGTCTGTGGCTTCTATGTCCATCCTGCTTGGTTTGAACTGGTGACCAAGGAATGCTGGTTCTCCTAGCAGGGCTTCCACGGATGAGGCAAGCCTTGCAAGTGCATCGGCAGCTATGCTATATTCTCTTGATACGTGGCTTATCTCGAAGAATTGGAATTTTGCGAATATGTTTCTTGCCACGCCAAGGTATTTTTGCATCCTGGTTCCTTTGGCTTCGAACTCCCCCTTCACTTGATTAACTATCAACTGAGAGTCGCTGTAAGCTGCGAGTTGTTTAACTTCCATTTTGACGGCCAACTTTAACCCAGAGAGGAGGGCTTCATACTCCGCCTCATTATTGGAGGTAATAAAGTGGAGCTTCACTGCATACTTGAGGGTGGTTCCATCCGGACTGATCAAGATTAGGCCCGCTCTTCCTCCTTCCCTGGTTGCCGAGCCTTCCACATAGAGTTTCTATAAAAGAGGAGGTCGGACACCCAGAGGAGCTACTTGGTCGCCGGAGGGAGTGAGTTGGGTGCCACAAAGAGTTGTCTGGGTGCTAAGAGGGTGAGCTTGGGCGCCAGATGCTTCTTGGGCGCCAGCTTTGGCGCCAGGTGGGGCTTGGGTGGCAACTTGGGCGCCAAGAGGGCCATCTTGGGCCCCAGGAGGGCTAGATTGGGAGTCAGATCCACTTTGGGCGCCAGTTTAGGTGCCAGCTCGGGCGCCAGCTGCTCCTTGGGCGCCAGTTGCTTTTCGGGCGCCAATTTGGGCACCAGACACGTATTGGGCGCCAAATGCTTCCTGAGGGTCTCTGTCAGGTCCCTGTATGTCCTCATTGGACACCTGAGTGTCTTCGATACTCTTTGCCTTCGTTAGCATTAGCTCCGCAATGAAATTTGCTAGAGCTTGTGCTTTGATAGCTGCCCTTGGTTGGTACTGTATGTCAAACTCGCCAAGCTCCACCGCCCACTTAAGGAGTCTCCCAGATACATCCGGCTTTCCCAAGATTCTTTTGAGAGGTTGATCTGTGACGACAACGATGCTGTGACTCTGAAAATAGTATCGTAGGCACCTTGCTGTTGTGATGAGGGCGAGCGCCAATTTCTCTAATCCTGAATACCTGACCTCTGTTCCTCGGTAAGCTCTACTCACATAGTAAATAGGATTTTGTACTCCGTTTTCATTCCTCACCAGAGCTGAGCTTACTGCTGAGGGGGAGGCAGAAAGGTACAAGTATAACACCTCGCCCAATGTAGCATGAGAAAGGAGGGGAGGTTCTACTAAGTAGGCTTTGAGTTTCTGGAATGCCTCCTCAGCTTCAGGTCCCCATTCAAAAGTCTTTCGGAGAATTTTGAAGAAGGGTAGGCACTTGCCTGCAGACTTGGAGACGAACCTGTTAAGTGCTGCAATTCTTCCATTGAACCGCTGGAGCTCCTTGGTTAAAGAGGGTAACTTCATGTCGAGAATGGCTTTGATCTTGTCGGGATTTGCCTCGATCCCCCTCTGGTTGACCATGAAGCCCAAAAATTTTCCTGATCCCACGCCGAAGGCGCATTTCTCCAGATTGAGCTTCATGTGATAGGACCTCAAGATATTGAAAGTTTCCTGTAGGTGATCAATATGGTCTACTGTTGCGAGGCTTTTAACCAGCATGTCATCCACGTATACCTCCATTGTCCGCCCGATCTGAGACTGGAAAATCTTGTTCGCCAGTCGTTGGTAGGTTGCTCCTGTATTTTTTAAACCGAAGGGCATGACCCTGTAGCAGTAGGTCCCCTTTGGAGTGATGAACGTTGTCTTCTCCTGGTCCGGGGGGTGCATGCTGATCTGGTTATAACCAGAATATGCATCCAGAAAAGTGAGCAACTCATGTCCCTCTTTGGCATCAATAAGGAGGTCGATCCTGGGCAACGGGTAGCAATCTTTTGGGCATGCCTTGTTGAGTTCCGTAAAGTCGACGCAGAGGTGCCACTTTCCGTTAGCTTTAGTGACCATCACCACGTTGGAGAGCCACTCAGGATACGTTACTTCTCGAACAACCCAGTTCTCTATTAGCTTGCCTACCTCCTTGTCCATAGCTAGGGCCCTTTCAGTGGATGTGCCCCTTAGCTTTTGGCGTATAGGCTTGTGGCGCGGGTCAATATTGAGACGGTGTGTGGCCACTTCTAGGTCGATGCCCTCCAGGTCTGCATGTGACCATGCAAAAACGTCCATATTGCGTCTCAGAAAGCTTACGAGCTGGTGAACCATATCTGCACAAAGGGACGAGCCAATGTACACTCTCCTGTCTGGATATTCCTCATCCAAGACTACAGGGGTGAGCTCCTCAACTGGTTCTCCTCTTTCTACCGTAGAGTCGTCTCTTGGGTCGAGGACCTCGACTTGCAATGCTTCTTGTGGCTTCCTGGTCTTCATTGAGGAGACGTAGCACTCCCTTGCCGCTGCCTGGTCCCCTCTAACCTCCCCGACTCCATTTGGGGTTGGAAAGCAGAGAATGAGATGATAGGTGGAGGGCACAGCTCTTAATGTGTTAAGGGCTGGTCGCCCTAATATAATGTTGTAGGCTGATGGGCAATCTATGATCAAGAAGTTGACCATGACTGTGGAACTTCGGGGTGCGTTTTCGGCTGTGACTGGTAGGGTGATGAACCCTAGGGAATACACCTTTTTTCCCGAGAACCCGATAAGGGGTGACCTGATAGGCTGCAGTCTTTCCCTGCCCAGATTAAGCTTGTCGTAAGCTTCTACGAACAAGATGTCTGCAGAGCTGCCGCTGTCTATCAGGATCCTGCGCACCTGAAAGTTTGCAACGGTCATGGTGAGCACGAGGGGGTCGTCATGGGGGTGCTGAATTCCTTCCAAGTCCTTATCCGAGAAGGATATGATCCCGCTGGCACCTTGCCTGGGAGCCTTGGACGGGCGATGTTCGTCAACATGCCTTGCCTTTCTGGCGTGGGCCTTCATTGCAGAGAGTGACTCTCCCCCTCTTGCCAACCCTCCAGAGATAGTGTGAATTTCTCCGATGGGTTGTGGATCCTTCTGATTGTGATTGTGAGGTGGTGGGGGTGCTTGCCCTCTGCCAGCAACATACTGGCGAAGATGACCACGTTGAATTAAGTCCTCAATTTGTCTCTTGAGGTCATAACAATCATCGGTGTCGTGACCATGGTCGCGGAGAAAGCGACAATACTTGTTCGGGTTCCTACGGTTCGGAGGAGACTTCATCTTACCAGGCCATTTTACTACGGGGTCATCCCGGATCTGGTATAGGATGTGCCCAACAGTGGCGTTGAGGGGGGTAAAGGTTTGTCGGTCCCTCTGAGGGGCTGGACCTAGCCGGTCTTTGGCAGAAATCCTCTCTGTTCCGCGCTTGTTGCTAGTTTCCTTTTTGTCGTCCCTCTCTCTTTCCTTTCGATTTTCCCCAGATCTGGAGGACTCGCCTCGCCTGGCCCTCGTATGTCTTCAGCATCCATATATTTCTAGGCTTTCGCTAACAACTCTGGCATGCTCTTTGGTGGGCGTTTCATCACCGAGAAAAGAAAACTCGACGAGCGGAGGCCTCCCAAAAAGGCGGTCATAGTCACTTTTTCGTCGGGCTCGTCAACTTGGAGTACCTCCTCGTTAAAACGAGTGAGGTAGCTCCTTAGACTCTCATCTCGGTCATGCTTTATGCTCAGTAGGTGGGTGATAGGCTTCTAGTGGCGTCGCCCTACAATGAAATGGGATACGAATGATCTGCTCAGCTCAGCGAAGGAGGCGATGGAGGCTGGAGAGAGCTTGGCAAACCACTGTCGGGCGGACCCCTTCAATGTGGTTGGAAACACCCTGCACATGATCTGGTCTGGGACGTTGTGCAACTGCATCAGCGTTTTGTAGGTTTCGAGGTGGTCCAGTGGGTCCTTCGTTCCGTCAAAGGTCTCCACATAGGGCATTTTAAACTTCGTAGGGAGGGGGTAGTTTGCCACATCGGGTGTGAAAGGAGTGTCGGTACGCCTCACCAGGTAATCCACTATTTCGGGTCCCTATGCCTTCATGGCGTTGAAGACATCGCCCAGTTGATTTTGTACTTCCTTGATTTTCTGATCCCAATGATTGGGGGCTCCCCTAGAAGGGTCATGGAAATGACTCCCATGTTCCATGCTCTGGCTTTCACCATCATCCTCTTGGAGACGAGGGTCTTCACCGTAGTAAGCATAAGGAGGGGGTGGAGGTCCCTCATGACGGACCTTAGCATGAGTGGTGTCCAAGGGAACTCCCAAGTGGGCGCCTGGTGTACCAAGGTGGGCGCCAGGAGCATCAAGGTGGGCGCCAGGAGCACCACCCAGCCCGGCTTGGGCGCCAGGATAAGGAGCACCTTGATATCCTGGGCGTGGAGCTCCTTGGCCGGCGAGCATGAGTTAGAGAATCTGCTGGTTTTGGGCCACCAGTTGCTGCATGGTCTCCAACATCTGTTGTGGATTAAGTGCTGGTACATTATGGACAGGGTCAGTGGGTGGAGGAGCAATCTCTTCCTCTCGTAGGGGATTGTCTTTAAGTTGGTTCATGGACCTGGTAGTGATGGCCATTGGTTCAACAAAGGAATTGATTGGAAGTGGGAAGTTTGTCGTTCCCATAGACGGCGCCAAACTGATGATGCGCAAAATGGTCTTGCACACCACCTGTCAATTGTAAGCAATAAATGCAGTTTTTAAAGTATGGGAGATGGGGAGACACAAGCTATTTATTGTGATTCAGTCAATCTTGACCTACGTCCACTCTTCAACGACTTTGGTTACCGGGTACTTTATTCATTCAGGTGTGTAGGGAGCAGAGAGTACAGGTTGATAGGGAGAGAAGAGAGAGGTGCTTCGGTAAAGAACGTCCTTTCTACAAGTGTTGGTGGGGTTTACAATTTATAGGCGCCCCTTGATAGGTTAGGGCGGCCTTGTAGCAACCAGACTACTATTAAGGCGGAGCCTCACGACTATTTCTTAACGGACGAAGTGGTTGAAGTGTTTCCTCGAGAAGCGGTCATGGATGAGGCGAGTGCTGACTACTTCCAAGACGGTGAGGGAAAACTCCAGATATTATCTTGATGACGTAGTCAGGCTTAATGGGTTGGATCAAGCTTGAATCTTCAATGGGCTTGTTGGATCTTGGTAATCTTGAGCCTTTTACTGTAACTGGGCCTTTATCATGGATTTTTAGCCTTCTGGACTTGGCCCATTAATTGGCTTCCCAGAAAAAGTCTCCCAAACCATAGGATTGATCTAAGATATGAAAGACTAAGCGACTTTTGCTATAATTGTGGGCAATTGGGTCATAACAAATTAAAATGCATTAAGGTTCCTCCGATGGAAGAGCAAATCCAGCTTACCCACTGCATTAACATCCAATGCAGACGGATACATAGGAGCCACAAGAATAGCGAAATCAACACTTATTCATCAAGACCCAAAGAATTCCATGAATCATAAACCGTTAGTGGCAGAGGTACAAGAAAGCGGTTGTGTTACGTCTGCCGACCCAAATGTTGGAACAAAAATCCCAAGAATTATTGATAATGCGTATGTATCAAATGCAAAAAAAAAAAAAATTCTTTAAAACCCTACAAAGCAGAACGAGGGTTTATCGTAAAAATTACTCTAGATTGATCTCGTCATAGCACGAACGCTCGATGAACCTCATGATCTTCTGTTGTACATCCCCAAACATCAAAATTCGGATGCAGTGTGGGCTACAAAGACCTCCAAATTTCTACTATCTCTCAACCTCCCTAAAAAAATGAGTAATGAAGTTGATGCTGATTTAAAGAGCCTAGACGTCTATATATATGCTACGACAAAAACCCTAAGGAGAAATAAGGGTCAGATTTCTAATGGGACTAAGATTCTTACGTTCAACTTAGAACAAACATCATATAGTCCTTAGCCCAGTAAAAACTTATTATTGATCTTCTGAGCCTTATCACAAAATTATATTTCAAGTTCCTTATTATTAAATGCATAATAATCTTCTCACATTTAAGATTACAGATGTCCATCAATTAAATAAATTATTGACAATTATATTTAATTGACTTTTTTTATTCCTTGAGACCTTACCACTCAACTTATTCGTCATGTCGGATAATTAAATCCACCTACAAGGTTTGCATGGACAAAATTTATGAGCTTTCTCAAGAGGACATCATCAAACTATTTAAATATTAGGACGTGATTTCCTTTAATAATTAATTTTTACCATACAAATAACATCATCTCTCAATTCACCGAGCTTATTGACTCAATATGAATCTCACTCTTTGATGAATTGAAGTGACAAACATTATATGCACGTAGCAATTAAATATGGATTAAGAGTATAAACAATCATAATAATCATGAGGTATTTATTATCTTATTCAGTCAGTAAAAAATAATAACTTTAACATGGGTCTGTTTAATACACAAAGTGTACTAGTGCAATAATCTGAGACATAAAACAGTTTGATATAGTCAAGACAGACTATACTAAAATATTATGCTACAATCATACTGATGGTGTGTCCAATTCCATCTAGAATTGTGAGTCTATACTCATATTATATAAGGATCTAATAATCTAGTCTTATATGTATAAGTTAAACTCTACACACTAGATTATCTACAATGAAAAATATAAGACACACATGCATACCATAATGCAAACATTTTGTCCACATAGATTCTCAATAACATGGAACTCCTATTAATTAATAAAACAAGTTTCACTATAAAAAAAAAGTTTTTAATATATAACTCTATCACCAGGACCTCATGGCACGATGGAGATGGCCAACATAGTAGTGGAATGGACCAAGGTCTAAATAGAGACCACTATCTCACCATTTGCTAGGGACCATAGCCCCAATATGACAAAAAACCTAATGAAACAAAAAAAAAAACCCTGACCCTCAACACTAAGACAAACCCAAACTTACCCTACTTACGGTTGACCCGAATGATCTAATGGATAACCCAGCCCATAGCTCAAAGAGTAGCGCAATGACCCTTTGCACTATCACTCAAACCAACACACCAGTAAGACAATTGTTCAAACCTTGAATGACTTTCATAGACACAATCAGTAAAGTAAGAAATTCGATGGAGTTCTTTCCATTTTTTTCCCTTCTTTGAGCTAAATCAACCAGCACACGAATAAATACCCATTCCCTTAATTCCAATGTATAGATTTCAATTCAATAAAGTCTTTCAGAAGGGCTATAGCTTTAAAGAAGCTACTCGTCCTAGAATCGAGAATTTGTTAAATCCCTTGCTTCAAAGTACTTCTATCTTTATTATTATAGGGCATCGGCTGTCAGCTCTCTGTCTAACCTTTATCACTAGTCTGGAATATGGAACTGGTAAAGGCCCCTTGTTTTAGTCCTAGTCCCTACTCATAGCCTTTCTCTAGTTTTTGAATGAGTCTCCTTCCGTTATGGCTAGCTCTTTTTCTACTAGTAGTAGCTCTTTCGTTATGAGACAATCCCTCTCTCTGATAGTTGTTAGATGGTCTGGTCTAAGCAAGAATCTCTCTTGAAATAGATCTTCCAATTGCTCTTCTGGATCAATCGTTTTGGTGAATTGATCTTCTTTGAAATGAGATCTCTCTCTTCTTGCCCTTCGACCGTGCAATTGGTCAATCAATCAATCTAGGAATGAAATGACATTCTTTCAATATCTGTCCTTGTTAGCTGATAGGTCCTTTGGTAACCAACATTCCTCTAGTTCTAGTTGCTCATTCTGTTATTTCATCTCATAGGCCTATTTGTACAAGAAAAAGTCATGTTAAAGCAATAGAATAAGGCTTCTTACCTATAGGCTTCCTTAACGTGCTCAAATTCAGGCTCAATAAGGCAAAAGGATATTGATCTATTGTTTAGCAAATCAAATATCTATGTTGCCTTGTCATACCTAAACTGTTATCTATCGATCTGAAGTTCACTCTCTAATTGCTTGTTCAATCTATCTGATCTTCCCTTGTTAGCAAATATATCACATAACTACATTAAAATTTACAGATTTTGTCCTTTTTTTAGAAAATGGTTCATTTTACTAATAACATCAAAAGGAATTCCTTTTCTTGTATGTAGTATACCCCACACCATACTCATTCCTTACTTCAAGTGGGGGTGGCATCAATCTCGTTCAAGCCCTAGAATAACTTTGATGAATTACACAATTATGAGTTGGGTTTACACAAGATTGTGATCATCCAATATTAGAGGAAAATTCACCCTATATCTTGGGGTATCCATGGGTCGAGTTATCCACGGGTCCCGTTATCTGACCAAAAAAAAAATAAACCCAAAATCCGATAGTTGGTCCGCCCAAGTTCTAGCTCAATATCCTTTCAAAAAAGACTTGGGTTTACCCCTAAACCCACTATCCGGCCCGAATCCCAAAGCCCGGTCTAATAACTCACCCACAAAAACCCGTTAAAAATCGTCTGCCTAGCCCGAATAAATTTTTTTAGAATTTGAGAGGTTCCTATTAAACTTTGAAAAATAGGTGAGAATTTGAGATCTAGGTGAGAATCTTGTCAAATTTTTTCAAACTTTGCCAATTTTTTTCAAATACAGCAGTAGCACATGGGTTTGTGATGTCTGTCTTGTCTTTCCATCTAAGCCAGCACGAGCAGCTGCCTTTATCACTAGGGGCAACCGTCTTTGTAGGCTTGTAGCACTAGCAAGATGTCTTTGCAGGCTATTACATGTGCATAGACCCATGTAGCACAGACTACTAGCGAGACCCATATAGCATAGACTTCTGCAAAGACTACTAGTGAAATAAAGTAAAGACGTCTTTGCAGGCTTGTTTAAGAAATCTTCCATTTATTCTTGTAGACAATGTTAAATTTTAAAAAATGTTACAAAATAGTTTTAATCCTTCTTTCTGAAAGTTTTCTCATCAAACATGTCAAAGAGATGTTATTAAATATTATGTATAAGAAAAAAATTTAATTACTTATTCTGATAATCTTAAAAGTAAAATTTATTTGACTTCTGATATTTGGACTTATTGCCAACAATTAGGATATTTGTGTATAATTGTAACACCCCGCATTATTTTTAATATATGTATATAGATATATAGTGATATAATTGTTTTGTGATTCATATATAAATATAATGAGGTGAGAATGAACCATATGGATAGTAATAGTAGGAATAAATACTAGGTAGGCAATTTGAGTTTTGAAGTTTAAGTTTGAAGACGTTTAAACTTAGAAAGGGTGATGAAATAAGTTTCTAAATATTTTTAGGTCAAACTAAGGTCTCCATTGAATCCGGAAGGTCGAAAAACCTTGGGAGAGGTAATATGAGGTGCCTTGGAAGCTTGGAAGTATTCCGGAATAAAAACACACCTTACGTAAATTTCGGGTAGAAAATAGTTTGGACACCTCTTAGTATTTTGTCCATAACTTTCTATATTTATGTCCAATTAATCTGAAATTTTGACAGTAGATAGAAGACATCTAGGGCTACAAAAGTGTATCTCATGAAAATTTTCCAATTCGACCTCAAAAGGGGTCAAAACTGCACTGGAAGTCGAGGCAGTCAAATGGTACCGGTACCCCGAAACCAGTAGCTAAACGGTACCGGTACCCAGTACCGGTACCACTTCCCTGGAGCCTCCCGAACACTTAAAAAGTCGGGATTTTGGGTTTTAAAACCCCATACCAAGCCCTATTTTCCCCATTCTTCATCTCATTCTCACCACAAACATCCTAGAGCCCTAGGAGGAGATAAAGAAAGGGAAAAACACCAAGATCAAGATTGCTTCACACCTTATAGAAATCAAAACCGAAATTTCTCAAGAACATCATTCTTCTCTTCTCTTCCTATATCCTTTCACTACACCTTTACCCACATCTCTTAGAACCCTAAGGGAAGACAAGAAGGAGAAAGAGAAGGGAGGAAGAAGATCTTTGGAGCTTGGGTTAGCTCAAAATCTTTGGATTCAAGTAGGGGTTTCTTCCTATTCTCTTACATTGAGGCTAGGTTTATTTATATGTAATCTTTGACTCTAAATGTTATATATATGCTATCAAATATGTAATTCTTGATATCCTTGCAAATCTCACCTTGTCTTGAACAATTTTAGACTCGGGTAACTATTAAATCTCTTTTCTTGCTTCCAAACCCTAGCTTTCAAGGGGAATGTTCTTTTTCTTGATTTCTCCTTGGTTCTAGATTCTCAACCTTAAATATTAATGTGTTTTACCTATGTTGTGCTTGGGTAACCAATAATTCTCTTGGTATGCCTTGAAAACCCTAGTTTTCAAGGAAAATATGGTTTCTTTTGATTTATCCTTTGTTATTGATTTCAAGCTTGATATTCGTTTGTTGTCGATTTCAATACTTAATTGCTCCTTAATTCTTGATTCCAACTTGGTATTTGTTGTTATGGATTTCAAGACTTGATTTACCCTTTATTCTTGATTCCAAGCTTGATAATGGTTGTCATGGATTCAAGACTTGATTTGTCCTTTGTTCTTGAGTTCCAAAGCTTGATCATTCATTTGTTCTTGATTTCAAAACTCTAGGGATTTGTATTGAACAATAAAATGATACTTTTGATGATCTCATGTATTTTTTCTTAAATAAGCTTTATGGGAAATACCACTTGCGAAAGTTGTGGATTTGGGGAATGGTTGGATATGTGTGATAATTGTTGGTATTGTAATTATGAAAGGTTGTTTGGAGGGACATGGGTGAGAGGTTCCTTGTAAGGATGCTCATACCACATAAAACTAAATTGTGGAACTTGCTTGTTAATTGAGAAAGAAGTGTGTATTGTATTCCTTGTATGGTTGCACGATATGAACATGGGCTACCATTGACAGGATATCATGGAGTGGGTAGACGTCCTCTTTGGTAAGAGCTTTTCCTACCGCTCATAGTGGGGTTAGTGCTTTGGTAAGACTAAACCACTATTGCTCACGGGGTAGCATTGGTATGTACTTGCGTGGGACATGATATTTGTGATGGTGACCATGCGGGGTCTTGCTTCATACTTGAGATACGAGTACCGTCGTGTATCGTTCATTCTACCATAGATGGTTTCTACAAGAGTCCTGGGGTAGTATGGGATGCCACGAGAACTTGTGGAAACGGTGTATGGTGGAAATGAATTATAACTTGTATATGGATTATGCTTTGGAAATTAGTTGTCAACTCTACTTGGTTTCTCTTCTTTATTTATCCATTTCAATTACCGTTGTTATTTAAACTTGAGATCTGTATAAATGTCCCAGTTTTATTTCAAAAGCTATATATGATATTTTTTTGAAATGAGACCGACCCGTTTTACATGTTTTCTAAACCTTGTTTGAGTTTGAGAGGATTTTTCTACAGAGCTTAGTGCTCACCCCCTACAGTTAAACCTTTTTCAGATGTTGGGCCAGAGGATGTACTCGGTGCTAAGGAGCCATACCTTGGGGAGGCTTCACTAGAGGGATACTTGGGTCCCGAATGGGACATCTAGAGATGTCGTTTACTTTTTGTTCTAGACTAGAATACTATTTTGGAAACACTGTATAGTCTAGATTTCTTTTGTAATTTCCGCTGCGCTATAATAGTAAATTTTCATTGGGAATGTAAAGGCCAAAGATGGTATATTCTTTTGGGTTATTGATGTGATGTTATGGATTACTGTTGGGAAGTCTTTTTATTATTATTATTGATGGTTTATCTTAGTGCTCTCATGGTACGAATGGTGATTGAATGTAATGCCATCCAGGGTGTATTTTGGGGTGTTACAATAATTGTTCAGTTTATTGATGATAATTGGATTATGCAAAAAAGAATTATTAGTTTTACAATGATTGAAAATAATCATAGTGCACAAGTTATTTTTGAAGTTATTTATAATCAGTTACAAATTTATCGTATTCAAGACAAGATTTTTACTATTACTTTAGATAATGCAACAAATAATAACAGGGTTGTAAGTTATTTAAATGTTATTTAACTTTACTATGTGAATGTACTTTTTTCATATGAGATATATGGGTTATATCACAAATCTCATAGTACAAAGTGGTCTCCATGATATTAGATTTGTAATTGATAAAATTAGACATATTATTTATCATATAATAGGTTCTGAAAATAGACTTAGGACATTTGAAACTATGTATAAAAATAATAATTTAAAATGCAAAAAAAAATACCATATGAAGTGTGACATAGGTGGAATCCACCTATAAAATGTTAGATGTGACAGTTAAATATAAAGGTGTCTTAAATGATTATGCTAGTATAAATAACATTGGTTCATTATTGCGTCTCACCGAAGAAGAATGGGATGTCACTAATAAAATGAAAGAGTTTTTGAAAGTTTTTTATGAGGTAACTATGGTTTTATCTGGTAATTATTATCCAACTGTTACACTTGTCTATCTTCATATAGTTAGTATCAGTGATCTTTTTGAATAATATAGTACTGAACCCGAATTTTTTACTATTTTACATAATATGCAATTTAAATTTAATAAATATTTCTCACCACTTCCTATACTTATTGGTTTTGGTATGTTAATTGACCATCGATTTAAAAAAATTGGCCTTACAAGTATTTTTATGTCTCTATATGATAACTTAAATGATGAGCACATTAACCACATGAATAAAATAAAACATTATTTTGAAATACTTTTTAATGAATATAGTATAACATTTGGGAATTGTGGTACACTTAATCCCTCCTTAACTTCTGGTGATATTGTTAATAGTACTAATAAAGGTAAAACTAAAATATTTATGCTAGTTTCAATTTTGACCAGAGGAGGTATGTCAACATCTAGGGGTTAACTGAATTTCGGCAATATTACAATGCTCCATTGGTAGGTGTTGAAGATCTTGGTTTTGATGTTTTGGCCTGGTCGAAAGGATATGAAAGTAGGCTTTCAATTCTTTCCACCATGGCTTATGATATACTAACAGTTCTCATATTGACTGTAGCTTTCAAATCTACTTTTAGTAGAGGTGGACATGTCATTGATAAGCATACGAGTTGCTTGGATGGAAAGACAATGGAAACTCATATATGTCTTCAAGATTAGTATGCCGCTGAAGCAAAAGATCAAAATATGAAAATAAATCCCCCAATGCCAGAATTTAAAATTTTAGAAATTTAGATATTATGAATATTGTATTTTTTTCATGTATTAAATATACACGCTTTTCATGTATAAAAGCTTTTAATGGGTAAAATTATGCAAATGATAGATAAGTGAGTAGGTGTCAACCTAGTTGAGATGTACTCATTCTATTGTAATGCAATTTCTCTTCTATTCATAAATAAAACTATTCATTATTTAATTTTTTTTATTTTTGATTTTGACTATATTTTTAATTCAAAAATATAATTTAAAAAAAATAAATAAAGTTGTATATTTTTTTAATAGGGTCCAACAAGCCCGCCCAAAACAGACCCATCCAACAGGCCCAACAAAGCCTGCCTAGAAAGCTCGTCCAATAGATGATGGGTTAGGTTGCAGGTAGCTTACCCGCATCCGAAGCCCAGCCCGGCCCGTCGATAACTCGTCTGAATAAGGGTTTGGGCCTATACTACCCAAGCTCAACCCGGAAAAAATTCGCCCACCAAGTCTCGCCCCTCTCATGGACAACCCTACTTATATCCAATATAGAGTTAGTCCACACATGATTTTGATCTTGTTACTTTATGTTTCAGAGTTAATTTATCCCTTGATTAAGTCCTAATTATAAATATCTTAAAAGAAGACCCATATACACTTAACCCACAAGCCCAGAATAACCTCCCTCCTAAACAGACTACCAATCCCCTGCACCTGGTTAACTACCAAACTACTCTACTGTCATTTCCCCACCACATCATTCACGCCTAGCCCACCTGGTGCCTAAGATGAGGTCCCCCTACTAGATACTATTGAAGCCACCCTCTAAAGAATGTAGAAGTTATAATAGACAATTGCATGACATAAGTTTTTTAGACACTATCTCTTAAGAGACAAATTGTAACCACTAGTTTAGAAAACAGAGTACCCGAGGCTAGGAGAAGGGAGGATGACTTACTGGAACTTCTGCCAATAAATAGTCACTTTGTTGGAAACAAACCCAAAATCTCACTCTTCCACAAAGCCAAAGGAAGCAATGAAAAGACAGATTCCCTATCATCAGAAAACTCACATATTGATAAGGAAATTCAAAAGAAAAAGAAATCAATCAAGAAAACTAATGAAGGGGAAAGAGAATAGGTGCATGAGTAAAGTGTGTAATATACTGAAGAAATTTCTACAACTAAGGAAGCGGGTCTTACCGTGCCCCAACCTAACCATGAGGCTAATAGATTGGAATTGTCAAGGAAAGGGGTCATCCTTGATAGTTCTAGCTCTAAGGGACCTCTATGTTCTGCATAAACCCCAAGTTCTATGCCTCACCGAAACAAAACTAAAAAGACATAGAATGGAAAAAATAAGACAAGAATTAAAGTTTGATAGCAAAATTATAGTAGAGCCAATTGGAATTTTAAATGGCATATGTATAATGTGGAATGGGGATACAAACTTGAGTATAGAGGATTATAGCCAGAATCATATCGATTTGACTTTCAAAGCTTAGGGTATAGAAGAACCATAGCGCATGAGCTTTGTGTATGGCCACCCAGATTATGAAACAAGAAGCAAACAGGGGACCAAGCTTAGTGGGTACAACAGAAATCTAGTATTACCATAATTGTGCATTGGGGACTTCAATGATCAAGTGAGAGAGAGAGCAGATTGATTGAATTGTACAATAAAGGATGCAGATTCATCTTGGACAATCACAGACAAGGAACAACAAATGTCAAAGAGAAACTGGATCGAGCAATGGCATCCCAAGCTAGAGAATGATTTATCAAAATGCAAAAGAGATTACATCTCCCGTCATAGGCTCTGATCATTCTCCACTAATATTGAACATTGAGCCAAACCAAGAAAAAACTAGAAGGTTTTTTAAATTTGAAGCCTCGTGGGAAAATGAGGAGCAGTGTGCTGGAATCATACAACAAAGTTGGGGAAAGCCAATGGGGGGCTCTAAATGTATTAGCTCAGATAGAAAATCAAGAATTGTGGGAAATGCCTATCCAACTGGAGATCAGCTCACTAAGGAAATAACAAAAGGAGGATTGAACTCTTAAAGTCCAAGTTGCAAGACATACAAAAAAACCTAACCCAAACTTTCCTAAAAAAGAAGTAAGAAAGATCAAGGCAGAATTGGGAAATCTATGACATAGGTCAAATATCAAGGTTGAAGTGGCTAAAATGGAGAGATAAAAACACAATGTTCTTCCATGCAACGACAGTTCAAAGAAGACAAAGGAATATGATCCCGATACTGAAGAATGTTGAGGAAGAATGGACCATTGGTCTCAGATCAGATTAACATCCAAAATGCAGTTAAACCAATTGATGCAAGATCATTTCCATAACATATACATGATAGAGGGCAGCAAAAACTATGATCAAGTTCAGAAGATTATTCCTATGGTGGTCTCAAATCAGATGAACATCCTTATTCAAAAAACTCCCACAATTGGGGAAGTCAAAGCATCAGTTTTCAGCTGAGGGGCAACCAAAGCACCAAGACCAAATGGTCTCTCTAGTCTCTTCTATCAGAGGTACTGGATAGTAATCCAAAGTGACTTATTTAATGCAGTTCAATCTTTCTATCACTAATGGTTTCCTTTAAAGGAACTCAATGAAACAAATATCCCATTATGAATCATCAAGGGGCATTCATAGGAGGAAGACAGATTCAAGAAAACATCGTAATAACGCAAAAAGTGATGCACTCAATGAGGCAAAACAGAAAAATCAAAAAGTATCAAATGGCAATTAAATTAGACATAGCTAAGGCATATGACAGAATTGAATGAGATTTCTTGAAGGACCTTATGATCAAAATGGGGTTTGCTAAGAAGCGGGTTACTCTGATTATGCAATGCATTTCCACTGTAAGAGATAGTATATTGATGAACGGGGGACATAGCTTTTCAAATCACTCCACGAGGACTCAAGCGGGGGGGCCCTTTTTCATTATACTTGTTCATAATTGTAACCCAATGTCTAACTGCAATGGTCAATCAAGCAATGAAAGATGGATCTCTCAAGGGACTCAAGTTGAGTAGGTCTGGACCTACACTTTCACACTTATTATTTGCTGATGATTCTATTTTTTTCCATTGTCAAATCCTAATGGAATCAACCTGAATAAGTCAGATGTTACCTTTAGACATAACACTTCATTAACTACTTAGCAAGAGCTTGCTCAGTTCCTCAGAATTCCAAGAGCAGACAAAGCATGGAAATATCTGGGGTTACCTCTAGAATTGAGAGATCTAAACATCAAATGCTAGCTTCGATCAAGGAAAGAATATTCTCCAAAATGCAAGGATGGAAGGGGAGGTTTTTAAACCAAGTAGAATAGGAAACACTAATTAAGGAAATAGTGCAAGCTATACCATCATACGCCTTGACCATATTCAAATTTCTCAAAAGCCTTTTGTCAATACATTACTGCCAATATAGAAGATTTTGGTGGAGTTAAAAATCAGGGGAAAGAGGTATTTGCTAGAAAAGCTGAAACTAACCAACTAGAAGCAAAAAGGATTGGGGTCTGGGCCTTAGAGACTTAGAAAACTTTAACACAACTTTGTTAGCAAAATAATTTTGGAGATTTTTGAAGGCTCTAGACTCCCCTTGGGTTAAAGTTGAGCAAGCAAAATATTGTGATGGAAAATCTTTATGAAAGGTGAATGTTAAACCACTAACTAGATTTGGAAAAGTCTATTGGAGGGTAGAGATGTGTTGTCTAAAGGCTACATTTGAAAAATAGGCAATGACAGGCAAATTAAATGCTGGAAGGATCATTGGGTACTAGGGCACCCACGAATACCCAATACCTGCCAAAGTAATATCTCAAGTGTGCAGGAATTGATTCAACAGCCTCATAGAAGATGGAATTCAGACTTCATTCACAATGTTTTTACTCTTGAAATACTCAGGGATATTTTATCCATACTACTGGGTGAAACTCGGCAACAAGATGAACTCAAATGGGTGTTAAACGATAAAAAACAATTTGTCAATGACAGGTTCATGCTCGATGCGTGGTTCCTAGAATTATTTATCGTTAACTTGACCCTTCAAACTCAACTGTTAAATTTCATATTTCAACTTGACCAATTCTAAATAAGATATATATTCCTTGTGAGTTTTTGAGAATTGGATGTCAATTACGACCATAAAATTCTCAACCGCCATTCACATGTCGTTGTTAGTAAAGTACCCACTAGCTAGAATGGTGTATCATGTGAGAAGTTTTTTAAAGCCTCACTAAAGATGGTTTAAAAAAATGATGGACAAATTGTGCACCATGGGAGCTCAACCCCACTAAGCGGCAGTTATCTACATAGAAGGAAAACTTATATTTACAGTCGGTGTTAAAAAATCAGTTGCCCATACATGACTTAAACAAGAAAAGAAAGAAAGGATATTTATATGTGTATAAGGGCTATTGGTTTTAACTAGGGCAATTTCTTTAGCAAAAAAATTGTGGGAAACCCACTACCTAAATAACTGCTATTAGTGGAGGAAGTGCCACTTACCGGCACATTGAGGAAAGGACACCTGCACCATTACATGCAATAGAAACTGCCAAAGAATTCTCCTATAAATATAAGGAGAATGCCAAGAAGAGGAGAAGAGATCTGGGAGAGTTTTTAGACTGTTATCAAAGGAGGAAGAAAAGAAGAGAAGAAAGGCAAAAAAAAAAGAGAGTTTGGAAGAAAAACAAAGCACTGATATATCAGAAAAAAATTTGATCAGGTAAATATGATGTTTACTCCCCTTCTCTTTGATCTAATGTCTTGAAATTTTGGTTGCAACAAATGGTTTTAAATCCAAAACAATCCGAAACTATTGCACCAATTTCGAGTCATTCTAATTACAACTCTACTAGAGTTTTAGGGTCTTAAAGATTGGATGATAGTCTTCTCGCAAGAATCTCTATGTCCAAGCAAAAATTCTATCGAGTGTGGCGGCAATTGTTGGTCCCTCCAAAGTTGCTGTTTACATGAGTTTTCAACTCCTAAAGTTCAGACGACGCCAAAGTCTCAAAAGCTCTATACCTTTCTCGGGGAGAACCTTGCCCTCTACTTGGACCAAGAACTATGGGAAGTCATCAAGTTTCTCGTGGCAAAGGCCACTGATATGATCGAGCATGCACATGAAGCCAACAACAAAAATATTGTTGCAGCTGCTGCCAAAATCCAAAAATCAGCAACAAAAGAAAACCAAGAAAGGTGGAGAATCAACAAGAGTCTTTCACTCTTTCTTTCTGATGCTTTTCGCTGAAGGCCAGCTACTGTCTTGTTACCAAAACATCTATTCACTATTGAAGAGTGCTTAGACCCTTTAAAATCCTGTTTATTTCATCGATGTTGAGAGTCTCCCAAGGCACAAGTTACAGGAGTTCTCAACTCCTTGAGTTCGAAGTGCTACAAAAATTACATGAGTGTTTCACTCTTTTGCGAAACTAGTTCCATCGAATGGAGTTTTCAACTCCCCTTTTCACTCACTCTTTAATCAAGACTCGATTTTTTCAAAACCATATCAAAGAGTTTTGAACTCTTAAAAGCTTGATTTAATGGCGGTGAGTTCAAGTTTTTCAAAAGACCATTTAAAAAAATATATATATGCTGCATTGGTCTTTCAAAGACTATTTTAAAACAGCAATTGAGTTTTTAACTCCTAAGAAATTTTACAGCAATTAAGAGCCTTTGGCTATTCAAAAAATTATGAATCAAAGGAGTTTTTAACTCCACTTCTTAAAAAAGTCTCTAACTCCATTTTTTTTAGAAAAGAGGGAAGCACCGGAGTTTTTAACTCCTAAAAAAATCATCGATGTAAACATGTATACACAAACAAAAAAAAATGCAGCATACATTACCCAAATCTTGCCATTGTTGCAAGTCATCTGCCCAAAATTCCTCAAATAGCAGAATCAACAAAAGCTTGCGTTCTTTTAATTTTGACGCACCGAAGACAAGTCAATGGTCTGTTGACAAAACCCAATGTCTATTTGGCTAGAATGCCTAGTCTCATATGTTAGTCATAAGTCATAGTGGAAACGGTGGACAAAAATACAAAAAGTGGGTTGAAAAAAATATATATTTGGCTTTGATTTAAAACAATTGCAATTTCAAGTGATAGTCACACGAAATTACAAGACTTGTGATTTTTCTTTATGGTCCCTTCCAATGCACAAATTAATACAAAGGAGTTTTTTTTTAACTCCCACCAAGTCAAAGGAGTTTTTAACTCCTCTGATTACATACAACGACTCAAAATTTTGTGGTCTTTTAAAAGCACATGAAAATCAAAACAAAGGGGTCTTTGACCCATTTCTGCAAATGCTACAGTGATTTAGCTATTTAAATCATTCACTATTTATGGAGCTTCAAACTCCTACAAATTAAGTAATGTAAAATTAAATTAAAAAGTTTCTAACTCTTTACTAGTTTTCAGGAGGTTTAAAACTCAACGATCCTTGTGAAAAGAGTGTTGGACTCTTAATAGATGTCTGAGTTTCAAATTCACATAAAGTCAATGATCTTACATAGAATTTAATTCTATCTTAAGTCATAACCTCTGTGAATTCTAAAATTCACATAAGTTAAAGTTGTTTTAAATACGACTCAAATTCATTTCAAAAAATAATGGGTCATACACCCATTTCAAACCAAATCAAATTGAACACAAATTTTGAATCACTCACCCATTCCAAACCAAATTAAATGAGTCATTCACTCATTTAAAAACTCACTCAAATTCCAAATACTTTCAAACTATGTCCGACTTGATTCCAATTTTTTTGGATACATAGGCAATCCAACAACTACCCTGGGCACAGTTGAAATTCCAAATCTCCTTCAATTAAATTCCTAAAATTCTGAACTATGTCAAACTTGATTCTATTTTATTTTTTTTGATACGTAGGCAGTCCAACAACTATCCTAGACACAGTCAAAATTTCAAACCACCTTCAATTAAATTCTTAAAACATGAACTACAACTGACTTGATTCATTTTTGAATACGTAGACAGTTTAGTTAAACTAGGCGCAGTCACAACTCCTCCACAATCAAGTAGTCCTTAAACCTATATCAATTCAAATAGTCATTTATCGATTTCAAACATAATGGACATTTTGTCCAGTCAAGATCAACAGGCCATTTACCCATTGATCTTACCCAAAAATAATAATAATAATAATAATAATTTAATCACCTCGAACTGCAAATTGGCTTGATCCCGATAACGAGTACGTAGAGCAATCTAGGCAATTAACCTAGGTTCAGCCACCATCGCAAATAAAATGCCCTTATGGTGTAAATGGAAACGTGTGATAATTTCTCGTTAGAATCAAAAGGTATTCTCTTGAAGCAAGAGATTATAATTAACAGATATATATTATATGGAATGAGTCTAACCTACATTTAATAAAACTCGTATAATTTTTCGTTATATGGGTGAAGTCATGCTCGATAAAATATTCAATTTTTTGCCCAACAATGGACACACACAAGGTCAGGTTATTACTCAGTAAAAAGCAGATATATTTGCTATAGCAAACCACAATAACCAACCAATCAAGTACAGTTGCAAGCTCTTCTTTTCAAGCCCCGTATGGCATTTGGAAGCCAATTTGGAGATTGTAAGTGCCCTCAAAGATTCAATCTTTCATGTGCAAACTAGATAATGGAATCCTACCAACCAAATGGACCCTCTGGAAAAGAAAACTCACACAAAACCCCATGTGTCCAATATGTGGGGAGGAGGAAGAAACAATTGAGCATTTCTTTCTATTATGCCCTTGGGTCTCTGTTGTATATTACAGATATGTATGCAATTACCAGAATAAAAGTTTGGCTGATGGAACAACGGGGACAATTGGCATGGACAAGAACTATGGAGCTGCTAAGCCAACCTTTACACCTATGTTGGTCCATTTGGAAAGCTCGTAACAATTGGGTGTACCAAAATCAGCACCCTAACAACAAGGGCACTATTAATCAAGCCATTGCAGCCACTTCAGAATTCCAACAAATTAATGTTGCACCAATTACCTAGACAGAGTCAGCTTGTGAACACTGCATGGTCTCCCCTCTAGTGGGATTCATGAAAATAAATTGTGGCGTAGCTTTTGGCTAAATCTGGAAGATGATCCTATGCTACTGTGTTATGCAACTATGAGGGTCGACTGATGAATGGGGCTTTGGCAACATCACAGTAGCTTCTCCATTAGCGGCAGAAGCTAGCACAGTGAGGAGGGTCTACAGGATGGCTATGGAGGAAGCTTATCACTCGGTGATAATTGAATCGGATTTGAAAGAGGTTTTTTTTTTTTTACTAGAGGAACTACAACATTTCTACTTAAAAGTAAAAATGAGGTAGTCTCTTATAAATACACACACCCTAAAGTTATCCGATTTGGAATAACCCCTGTCCATCTCCCACTTAGGCCCAAAGGTCTCCCCGTACTTTAAAACGGGCCTGGAGTGGGATGAAGCAGAGCTTGTTGACTCTCTTAAACAGGGCCCAATAAAGGTAGCAAATGAGTCGTGTCGCATTAAATTTGTGTTGGGTCATTACGAATTTGGGTCGAACATTAGTTAACTCTAACCTAACTCATTTAATTAATTATGTCGTGTCGAGTTGACTTGTTTATTTTTCACGTCGTGTTCGTGTTAATCTACATAAACTTTGAATGAAAAATTTAACGTTAATATTTTATTTTCACTTAATTGAATTCATGTTCATACTTTTTTTACAAACTAAAAATTAACTTAATAAACATAATAATAATAATTAGTAAAAATATCTTTTTTATACAATAATTATGTCAATACTTAACAAATAGTTGCAAATAATTAACATTTTGTTTCTATAATATTAGTTAAACATGTTAATTTCGTGTTGTCCGTGTTACCATACAAACGAAAAAATAGAGAAAGTGTTCATTCTTAAATAAACAGATTAATTGTGTCAAAATTTTGGGTTTTGGGTAAATCAGAACATTGCTCGTTTACATTTGGTGTTCACATGTTGAGTCATTTTCGAATTCGTGTCAAAATATAATTAAATTTGTGTCATAGAATTCATGTCGAATTCGAATCGTATCGTCATGTTGAGTCAAAAATTATCACATCTAAGGGCCAACAACAATCATAAGGCCAGATTGAGTCAATTCAATTAGAAATTGGGCCTATATAAACCAACTGCCTGCTACCAAATACAGTTGTGCAAAAATGGAATGCAACAAATCAGCCCACATACTAGCAAAACAAACCAATCAAGGAATTATACCTGCACACTGGTAGCCTACCCTCCACCAAGGCTAATGGAAATTATTCACATGGAGGCAAGAAAAGAAATAGGATGAATTTAAGAGTAGGAATAGGATGAATTTATTTTGTAAACATGTTATCTTTATTTAATGGATGCTTATATTTTTTACCCAAAAATAAATAAATAAATAAGGCTACACAGTTAAATGACCAATTTGACCATTCTAGAAACTTCATAATGGAATTAATAAAAAATCTGGGGTTTGAGATAAACAATTAAAAAAATTGAATATATATAAAAAAAGTCAACTAGACTGATGGAGCGACAATCGATTCTTCATGCCGTGTCGTTTAATGTTCGTGTTGAATATTATTTAATTTTAATTTAATTTATTTAATAGACAATAAAAAAATTTATAATATTAATTTAACTTATTTATTATCGTATCATATTTAAATTTATTCATTTGATTTGTAAATTAAAAATCTTTCATGAAGATCACATTATTTCTTAACCAAACCTATCAATCATAAATAAAATACTAAAATTTTCAGCTCTCAATCAAAAAATTCTCGATTATCTCAACTCTACCCTATTTGCAAAATTATTCCTCAGGATTATAGTAAGTTCTTTTTTTTTTTGGCATATTGTTAATTAGTTCAATTTTAAATAGAAAATCTAAATATTTTTGTTTCCTTTTGGGTCATAGACTTTTCTCCAATAAATTGAACAAAGTTTTTTGAAGGGTTAAGGTTGTCGAGCATACTACGGTGATTAAAAGTTAGAGAAAAGCTATAATTCTTGGAGCTCGATGTTGGCGTTAGTCTTTTGAGTCTTGTACATGTCAAGTTACTTCTCATGGAATTAAAGCAAGACTAAGTTTAGATTTTGCATCGGGTCGAGTTTGTGTCTATAGTTAAAATTGACGCCCTTAATTTTTTTTTTGCCAACCATCAATTTTTTTTCGTGTAAAATCACCAATAAATTCTACTTTTCTTATAAATTAAATTATCATTAAATATTATCATATTTACTTTACAACAATTAAGTCCTACTTTTGATAACTTATTCCCCAAAAATCCCAGACTTTATTAATGGTTTGTTTTGTTTTATCTTAGTGCATTTGATGATGTACAAATCGGTATTGCACAAAATCAGCTGTCGAGAATATATAAGGGAAGCAATTAATGAATAATAAATAGACAATTAATGATAGAATATTAAATAACGAGCCAACATAATGATTTATAGTGGTTCGGTTCGGATGACCTACTCTACTCTCAGGAATGGCAGCGGTGGCTGGAGGTGTTTTATTGATAAATAAAAGTCACCGGGAGAGTAACTCCGGAAGTATTACAATGCTAAGGATAGAGAGAGATAGGTCTAAGGAGATGTGTGAGGTCTCAAGGGCATGCCATTTATGTGGAAAGAGCTTATATTATATAGGTATGGTAAGGCGGTGAAGCGGTGAAGCGGCGACGTGAGAGAAAGTGCTTCTATTATTTTGGTAAGTATAGTTATGGTAGGATTAGGCTTCCGTGCGTATCTCGATATTCTTTTTCCGTGCTCCTATTCTGTCAAAATGAGGATTCTGAGTTGGGTTAGACCTCCTGAGCTGAGTTGGACTTGAGTTGGAGTGACAAAGTCAAGAAAGCGAAGGACTCCACCGTTGTGCAGGAGAGGGAGCATGGAACTAAAGAGGGAAGGGATCCCTTTGGGCGGCTTCCATCTAGGGTGTCCCATTTAGCTCCTCCTTGACTTGATGACTTGATCTCCGAGATGACGTGGGTCTATCTTGACTTGTTGGATTTGATCTAGTTAACTTGGGGTTCATCAACATTAGCTCGTAGTTATATAAATTAACAATGTCAAAGTAATATATTAACACAATCATTGAGAAAAGTGCATCTAATTATTAAGAAGGATAAAATTACAACTGATGGAGTTTAAAACTTCTTGGAAATAATTATCTAAGGGTAAGACTCAATTGTTCTAAAATAAATATGATATGATTTAATCGTTCTTTTAGAAAAAAAGTATGACTTCTTGTTGATTTTTTTATATATATTTTCAAAAGAAGAGCTAGTCATATTGAACTAGACTAAATTACTTTGATTGAATCCCCACCACAAACACCCGATACAAAAAAAAATAGATAAAATGAATTAAGATAGCTACGTTCAGGGAACCTTTTTTGTCTCATTTTTGCTGTCCATTTGATAAAAAGCTTGTTTATACATTATTATCCTTTCCACCAGCAATGACTAAACATTAAATTTTACGCAAATATAAAGAAAAAGATGGATAAAATGAACGTCATGTAAATACAAAAAAAAACAGTGTATAGAATGAACATTTTGCAAATATAACCCAGAAGTGGAAAAGAAGATGCAATGTATTCAGAGCAAAAGCAAAAATGATCTAACTACTACAACACCATGCTAAGCTTTGAATGAAGAAATTGAATGGAGAAAATGTAAGACAAAGAAACACAACCGCTTAAGTTTTATTATTTTACTATTATTCTTACTCAATTTTATACACGAGTCATGTCTATGTTTATTCAGTGAAGAACACATAAAACTAAGAATCAATCAATTGTTGAGAAAATCAAGAAATCTACTTATCATATTTCACTACTCAAATGATTTTATTGCGTTGACCCATTAATCATGTTCAACGTGGATATTGACGAGACCAATTTCTACTGGGTCTGATCCAATCGATCAATGGAATCCAAATTAACCACAAAGCAGGTCAAGCCAGTTTGCCAATTTGACCCAGCCTAAAGTTTAAGGGGTCCAAGAATATTAGAACAAGTGAAGAGTAATCATCAGAATACCCATCAAAGTTGCTTTTACTTACATTTACCTATTGTAGTTGTCTTCCTCAAGGACTAGTGCCTTTATACTCGCATTACCACCTTAATTAAAGTTCAATGCTTATAAATTATAAGTCTTCTCCACATGAGAGGACACATATCTACACACCCCTCACATAAATTTTCTCTCTCCTATCTATTGTGCCTCTCCCAGAACTTTCTCTCTCTTCCTTTATTCATTAATAAAGGTTCTCCAACCACTGTTGCCATTTTCCGGAATAGAGTGGATCACTCGGACCGAACCTTCTATATTTTTATGTTGACCCGATATTTATCTTTTTGCCATTAATTGTTTTATTAATTGTCTTATTACTGATATTTTATCACACATTCAGCTGTTGATCTTGCATAAATTTATTTTGTGTATCATCAGATACCATTGGCAGCATCTAGAAGTACTTTTTCCATGAAAAATATTTAGACTAAATATAACCTTTGTGTGATTTCATCTGGTTTTGTTGCATATGGTATCTCAATTCAACTTTAATATCACAGGCATCTAACCTTGAAGAAAACATATGCTATGAAGGAGACTAAATTTAAACCAAAGTGAACGGTTAACGCGCCCAACTCGACTTTGAACTATTCTGTAAATACAACGGCATCATGCACTTAAAGAATTGAATAAGAGTACAAGTAATGCATATATTTAGGCCTCCCAGAAGGATGCATAAACTTAGGCCTCCCAGAAGAATGCATATATTTAAGGGGAGGGGACTCTTTTTTGTAAGCATATTTAGATTGGTGACTGAAGAGATCATGGAAGTTAGTTAGCATACAATAAACTTCAAAAGTTGTTAGTCTGGCAGAGATTCAACAGTCTACAGTGATAGTAAATAAGTCTATTTCTAGCAGTGCCCAACTAATAAAATTTGACTCCTCTCCAATTTTACGTTTTCTCAAATTCTTTCGAATCCCCATCATAGACATGCATTGGTAACGAATCACATAAATGTAATGCACCTTTCTTAAATTCATAATAGGAAGTTATTCTAGATAGAATTGGAAGGGAATTAGCATTGGAGAGAAGCCTTGCTGACCTCCATTAATTCCTAATCATTGGCAAGCTGCATTACAATAGTAACAACAGAGAAAGAAACAACAAATCCAATACTTATTTCTTGCTATGCATATCCTCTTCCATGCCCTCTCCCAATTTAATGTACATGAGCATCCATGAACTTTAGAACTCATGTATATTTCTGATATATGATAGCAATTAGCCTCCCCACCACTAAAAACACTGAGGTATATATGTCTCTGCTGTTGCACTTCTTCAAATTTATGAAAAAGATAGATCTCGTCGCTTCTTGGGATTTGTCGCCACATCTAGGTTACCTTTTCTCATCATGGCCACAAACTCATCATAGTTGATCCGACCATCCTGCAAATATTCAAAGCATTTGGTTATGTCATCAAATTTTATCTTTGATATGATATGACTTACACTTTGGTCCAGCAGAACAACAGGCTACTATTATGAAAGCTCCCCTCATAAGCTAGGAATTTGCTGAACCATATATTTTTTATACCTAGTTGCAGATGTAATTTTCAGTTGCTTTCAGGAGATCAACTTATATCACATTTGTATTTTATGGTCTAGATGGTTGCCAAGAAGATTGAGGGGCAACGGAAAAAAATGGATATCCTAGAGTTATTCAGAATTCAAATAGAACAGCCAACAATTTTCGTTCCTTTACTCCTACTTGCTAGCGGATGGATTGTGTTTTGTTTCCATGAATATCTCTACTGAGTCAGTTTTTGTTGCTTACATTATCGGCGTCAACTTCAGCAATGATTTCCTTTATGTCCCTTCCATCATTCATGCCAAACTCGCAGAGAGCTTGCTCTAGTTCTTCTTTTGTAATCCACCTGATTACATAGTTAAAAATTGCAATATTCAGTACATCGTAAATCAATTTCCATGGTATGTTCATCATCATTATAGTTACCCGCTATTATCTTTATCGAAGTATTGGAATGCAGTGTACAGATGTTCTTCTCTGTCCATTTTGTTCAAGTGCATTGTCGCTGTAATGAATTCATCGTAGTCTATGGTCCCATTCCCATCTGCATCAGCCTATTTTTGAAAATAGAGAGCGTCAAAATGATTATAATATGATCAAATTTAAGACTCCTCTCAATTGTAATTTTTGCTATTGAAAACTTCTTTGTTTGGAACTTACTGCTTCCATCAATTGTTTTACTTCGACTTCCGACAGCTTTGTCCCTTGCTTGGCGAGTCCTTGCTTTAGCTCTTCAAGTGTTATCGTACCACTGTTATCAGTGTCCATGCCTTTGAACATCTGCTTCAGTCCCATGATTTCTTCCTCCGACAGGCAGCCTGCAATAACCTGCACATTCCCAAAAAGGAGACAATTATTGAAATTCCTGACACATGTACAAAGGATCCACATGAAAATATTTTTCATTATGTTCAAATACATCATTCTTGCTAAATCACATTATGGTTCTATAAAAATTTTCCAAGTTGAATTTGGATTGTAGATTCATGGAAAAACAAGGGGAAGAACTAAAAGGTTCTAGCTAAAGATTTAGAAAGCTCTGGGATCTAGGATAAAATCAGCATCATATCAGCCCAATTAAAAGAAAATTTTCATCTCCTTCGAATATATTTTAGTGCCAGAAAATTGTACTCAAATTAGCAACAAGTAAACAATATTATAGTAATGGAATTTTTAGGACTATTGTTAGTGAAGCTCATGCAGATAAAATGAATGAGATTTTTTGTAACTTCTGACAGGGTCTGAATATTATCATCCAAATAAATACACCAGCTTCATCAGTTACCCGAAGAGCAACTTTCTTGAACTTATTCATAGCTCTGAACTGTTTGAGCCTTCCCATAACAGCATTGTCAAGTAGTGTATCAGGTGCTTCTCCATCCTCCTTAATCCATGGATGATCTGAACAAAATATGCTTGTTAGATAATATTCGATATTTACTCTCACAAACACAATCCAAAAAAAAGCCATTTATCGTTAAGCTAAGAAATTGAGCTCATTTCCTGTTATGTCACTTCTTGTTCACATGCATACTCACATAATATTTCAACTCTGGAGTTGCGGTTTCATATTGCCCATTTTTAGCAACAAATGAACTAAAGGGTTGGGCAGGTGTTATATACATTTTACTTGTCATTTAGGTTCGTATATACTGATACTTACTAAGAACTTGAAATGCTGTCAGCCTTTGCTTGGGGTCTGAATTCAACATCTTCCTGACAAGGTCCTTTGCTCCAGGTGAAATTGAAGGCCATGGATCACTCGTAAAATCAATATGGCCTCTTAAGATTGCATTGAATATCCCGTGCTCCGATTCTGAAACAATCTTAGTCTTCAATTATTCGTGCTTATGCTTTTCATCTACTTAATTAACAACATATATGCTATTTTGCGAGACCCAAAAAAGGAAAAATAAAATCAAACACCTAGATACATTCAACACAAAAAGCTAAATCCAATAATTTTTCAAGGATAAATTACCTGCCCAAAAAGGAGGAACTCCACAAAGAAGAATGTAAAGCATAATTCCAACGCTCCAAATGTCAACCTCCGGTCCATACCTTCTCTTCAGGACTTCAGGTGCAATGTAATATGCACTACCCACAATATCTTTGAATACTTCTCCTGCCATAAGGTGGAAACAATGTTCATATTAGATATAGCACAAACGGTATAATGACTTCTTGCATATGTTTTCGGAAACAAAAACTTAGATTCTTTCCAATCAAGGGGGTGTCTTGATGTCTGATTATCTAGTGCAGATTTTATCACATTAGGAAGGAGTCAAAGGACACTCATTTGGCTTATGATGCTATTTTTCAATCAATAGATATTAAAACAAGATGATAATTAGAATGCTTAACACCTAAATTTAGTAGCTTATATCAAATCCATTCCCATGAAATTAATACATCAATCCTAGAAATTGTATGGTTACAATTTATATACCCTAAACAGAATATGCTGCAAAAATGGTTTTCTTTTATAAATGGTTCGGTGTTAAGCTTGCAAACATAAACCAAAATATACCTTTTCCAGCGCTCTGATTTTGAAAAATTCCCAGATTCTAATTTTTTATATATGGTGCACAATTTAAAACAACAAAAACAAAAGTTCTTGACAATTACCTTGCTTGTAGAATACCGATAGACCGAAATCTGTAGCCTTGAGAGGTGAATTTTCATCTTTGTTCAAGAGGAGGAAGTTCTCAGGCTTGAGATCCCTATGAATGACACCCATCGAATGGCACGTGTGCACGATTTGAACAATGGTTCTCAGCAACGATGCAGCAGCCCTCTCGGTGTAATGCCCCTTTGAAATGATCCGATCAAAGAGCTCTCCTCCAGCACAAAGCTCCATCACCAAATGCACAGAATGCTTATCCTCATAAGCTCCCTTAAGCTCCACAATGTTTGGTTGGCCTGTCAAATGGTGCATTATTTGAACTTCCCTCCTAACATCCTCGATATCCTCTTTGTTGACGAGTTTCCTTTTTGCTATGGTTTTGCACGCGAATTGCTCGCCAGATTGCTTGTGTGTGCATAAATGTGTGACCCCAAATTGTCCCCTTCCGAGCTCTTTTCCAATGGTGTAAAGGGTGCGTACATCTTCCATTGGGCGGCCTAAAACTGGTCCTATAGGGACCGGCTTGGAAGGCTTGGAAGAGGGATTGGGAGAGACTGAAGGGGGCACGGTCTTACCCGGGGTGGCATCGTTCTGAACAGATGGATCGGCACCATGTTCAGAGTTCTTCGTGGCGGATTCTCCCTTTTCAGTGTTGTTATTGTCCGGGGCATTATTGGTGTTGCCTCTGGAGCAACAATTCCCCATTGAAAATGGGAGAGAGAGAGAGGGATGGGCAGAGAGAAAAACAGAGAGAGAGGAAGGATAAGAGTATGGGATTGGGGTGGCCCGAGGAGAAGAGCAAGAAGAAAATAGGGGGTCTGTGGGGGTTGAAGAAAGGTTAGTTTAGAGAGAGAGAGGTGGAGATCAAAGGTGCAAAAATGGGAAGATACAGGCTGGATTGAGGGGGGAGAATATTGCAGGTGATTGATGATGAGGGATTCTAGGAGTTGCCTAAAATTGGTTGAAAGAGTCTCTGTCAGTTCAAACTTGCTTCGGAGGCAAACTTTTCTTTTTTCTTATTTGAGACAACGGGTTCAGAGGATTTCCCGGGAAATTAACGGCTAGGAAACATGTACGGAAGATAATATATTAACTACCTTAAAAATTGTTTGTCAAGTTTGGACAAGAACAGCTGTGCTACTAATCTTGTTCTGGAGCAATGCTACGTTTCCCAAAATGTGCTCCCATTTTTATTTTAGTGCATTATTTTCGGTTACTTAAAAAATAATTTTTTTTTAGGAATGTTTCAAAAATATTTTTTTTAAAAATTAAAAATTTATTTCCAAAACTTTCTAAAATATTAGTTTAAATTTACCCAAACATCTTGAAAAATCTTAAAACATTCCAAAATAATAGTATTAACATGTCAAAACATTCTGATATACTTTGAAGTATCATAATTTTGATTTCATCACTGTTTTTCTTTAATCTCTTTAAAAACAGAAACATTCAGTCACTTTGAAATAAAATTTTGATCCTTAATTTTCACATAATCGAATTATCTCTCAATTCTTTTTTAGTTGTAAGGATTTTTTTTTACGTCAGCTAAAACTTATCTTATTCAAAAAAATATTATGGATTTTGAAACTCAAAATATATGGAGTTTACTAATTTGAATAAATTCTTATTATTAAAAGAAGATTGAAAGATCTTCCACTTATTCTAGAAATTAGAGAGAAGTCAAATCCATAAGCAGATATGCTAGCTAATTTGTAAGATATAGTGCATTTATTTTTGTCTAATTCAATATTTTTTTTGTGCGATTATCCGTAAAAGATAAATTATTTAGGTAAGTATGATAGATACCTCTTAAAATTTAACCCAAGTTTTAGATTTTTTCATTAAGTTCTAATTAATAGAAAACTTTAAATTATTTAGGTAAATATCATAGATACCTCTCTCTCTCTCTCTCTCTCTCTCTCTCTCTCTCTCTCTCTCTCTCTAATGGTGTGTGTCATATACTCAAATGTCCCCAGTTATTTGTGTAATAGAGAATATATCATGTTATTTTTTTCTTCCCCTCAATAAATAGTAAACCTTAAATTTATTTACATTTTGTGTTTTTTTGCCCCCTTTGGCCAAGCCAAGCAGTTGTCCTCCATTAAAGAGGCAAAAGAGTCAAAGATCAGCCGAATGAAGCAGTAATTGAGTGTTTATATTGTTTTTGTATATTTCTTTAACAACATACTAATCACAAGTTTAGGAGACCTTCATGAAATCGCATAGCTTCTAAAGTTTAAGTTTTTATATTTTTTTCATCCAAATTTTTAATATAACAAGAAAGGCCAGGATGATTTCATTAATTGTAAATAAGTAAAACCAATAGAACATGAAGGAAAACAACATTGTCCAATTCTAAACTCAATTGAGACAACTCCTCCAAGCTCCAGAAAATGTACTCCCCCCCACACCCCCCAAAAAAAAAAGGAAAAAAAGTAGTTAGAAACAAAAATGAGTGTTTCCAATTTCAATGCAACTCTCACAGATATCACTCAAAAACTTTATAAACATAATAGTTGAACTTCTATGAGGGGAAAAAACACGGGAATAATGTCGCTACAAAAAGGACATCTCCAAAAAAAATGGGGAAAGAAGGAAGTCCATCTTCTGCAGGGTGAAATCCTGCTTAGTAGGTGGGAATTGAAGGATCAGCCTTCACTGCATATGCATGAATCCCTCCAGAAACGTTGAATACTTGCCTGAATCCCTGAACATTCAAGACTCTAGTTAGCTACAGTAGCAAATATCATTTCACCACAAGATTCATGAAAAAGACGAGATTAACCAACAGCCATACTACAAGTACCAGTATCAATGAAGTAGGTTTGTATGTTCATACGTGCAACACTATCTCAGAATGCGCCATATAGGGAAATATAAATTTAGGTACTATATATTGCAAATGCAAAATCAAACAACTAGGGAGTTGCCATGCTTCCATTTGGTGTTGGACAAAAACCGTAGAACTACAAGTGGTATACAATATAGGTTTGACCATTTATGCTTGGATAAATAAACTCAACTTGTTAGGTACCAACAAAGTCAACAGGTTGAAATCTGTTGGCCATAATACTAGACATATTTTCATATACAAGGGATGTCTGGACTACGATGATGTATATTGAAAGCTCTATTGTCATTGCCTGGAGTTGAACAATAGGGATCCATGATAAGTGATGAATGATGATATCATAAATGAGGTAAAAAATTGAAGTGTCTGTTTACAAACAAACCTAAAATTGGACATAAAAGGTTTGGCTTTACAAAAGAACCTAAAATCGTACTATAAATACAATAAAGCATTTCTAATTCCACAAGCCTGTACATACCCTTTCAGGTATTGTTGCATAGGCTCAAAATAACTCAATAATGTTTTCCAGAAAATTTGGAATCAATTTAAGCCATTATATACTGCCACACTCAGTTTTCTCTAATGGTGTGCGGATGGAGGAAGCTTTTAAACTGATAATTTTGTATTGACTTTAATGTTAAATCCCACACCCCCACAAAATAATAATAATAATAATAATGAAAATACAGGTCGATGAAAAATAAAAGAAAGAAAGAAAGCAAGCAGCCCTTCCATCTCCCCCTCCCTATCAATAATTCATATATTCAATGATTAGAACCACTGCTTGATACAATGATAAATTTGTATCGTCATGTGTGAACCGCAGAGTGTGAGAGAAAACACTTCACGGAAATAAGGTTGTGTGTCTGCATGCAGTTTAACCCGACCAACACCCCAATTGTTAGGATCAATATTTAACCAAAGCCCTTGAGCATTCTTCTGCAGTGAATTCACTTATAAGCACCAATTCCCACCCGAGTGAAGGGATATGTCTGGTAAAAACAGGGGAGTGACAATAATTTTGGTTCACTAAATTCACATATGACACCACCTTGCTTTTGAAATTACACAGCCCCTCCCTGACAGTTTTTCTCGGCTAACAGACTAAATACATGTTTCGACATTTTTACATTCAAATAAATTTGTATTGAAAAACCAAGGCTTGTATCCCAACACCATCAAACCAGATTAGTACGGCTAGAACCCCAATTACCCCAAACTAGTACCCAAATAATCCACTTCCAAAATAATCCAAATATATTTGGTCTTCCCCTACTCCTATGCTTCTAACCAAGGAACTATCATTTCGAAACGGGCAAAACATAAAAAATGTTTTCGTTTCTATGAAAACCGAAATGAATCATTAATTGAATGGTGAAATTCTTCTGTTTTATGGCGTTTCAGTATGTTTAGATCAATATTTTCATAATGTTTCGCAAATATATTTTTAAATTTTTCTTTGTTTTTATCCTATTTTTAAAATATTTCCAAAACATTTTCAAAACGTTATCATTTCCGAGCCAACCAAAATTATACACCAAAACAAAATTTTAATCCTTACCGCCACTTTATCACCACTTCTTATAACCCGAATCTACCTCCATTCAAGCAACACCAACCAACATGAAAACACCAGTACACATCCCAAAACCATTCTCTCCCTCCCTAAGTTTGTCATGGTCACAGTAACCATCCATTGTCGAGCCACCCAACCCAACCCATACCTACACACCCCGTCTCCAGCTAATCTCCACACATACAAAAACACTTGATTTTGTTATCTAGTGGTTACATGTGTGAAAGTGGATGTCCACATAGTGGTGCTAATTTGATGGCTAGTATAGATGGTGGTGGTTGGTCTCCAGTAGCAGTGACTAACTATGTGTGTATAGGTCTGGCAGGTGTATGTGTTCGTGTGCATGTGTGAATGGCGATAGATTGGATGTGGTGCATGTGGGTGGCCAGATTTAATTACCAACCTCTATCCCTCTCCTCTCTCCTCTTTCTACGATAGTTATCTATCACACTCCATTATCTTTATTCTTACTAGTCTTCTTCACCAAATCTAATCTCATTGTTGGTGACGAGGGAAATGGGCCAACATTGACGACTGAATGTCCACAGTTGCACTGCAAGTGATTGGATAATCTGGAGCAAGAAGTGAGGAAGATGAGGAAAATATTCATGGGTTTATTGTGGTGAGCCTATGGTGGGTGGTGCGACAGTTTGGGTAGAAATGGTTCTAAATTGTGTTGCTGTGTCAAGGGGAGTTGGTGGTCGCAGCGATAAACAAAGACATCGAAGTGTTGGTGGGGCTTCAGTATTGGTCGTGGCGTTGGGCAGTGATGATTTCATGGGCAAGGATGATTCTTCTAAAATTTTTGTCCATAGTTATTTTTTTCTAAATTATTAATTCGTTGTGTATTCACAACGTTACTTGGATCGTGAATCGCTTTGATATGTAGTACGAGTACGTTTATGCAGTACGACAATTTCTTAGGTACGCGATACGATAGGAGTAGGCTTAGCTAGCATGATGTTTTGGGTCACAATTCAGTTTAGAACACTAATCTAGATTGTTTTCACTACTATGCATCATTGTATATCATAGAAATCTATAAACACTAAGTCAAGTACTATTTATTCTATACTTGTGCTAGATTTTCTATTATCTAAAACAATGTATAATTATAAATTTATATACACATAGTCAATTAATATGTATTTTATATTTGTGTTATATGTTCCACAATAAATGATTTAGGGTTAATATTACAATTTCGAGTTGTACATCTTGGTAATCTGGATTGCGAACACACCCCATTTGAGATTGATGTACGCAGATTGTGAGTTGTCAAGGTTCAATGAATTCTAGTTACTATGATTCAAATAGCAAAACTTGGAATTTAGGAAATAGAGGGTGACAATGCCATTAGTCTCCTCCATAAAAGGTTCACAATGAAGGGATAACCCATTAGACAGTGACTCAAACCAAAACGGGTGCAAGTGTAACTTGAGAAACAAGAAGAGTATTGCAATAATTTCAGCAAACCTTAACAAGTATAATTTTTTCTTAAAAATGCTTACTTATGATTCAAACACCACTACATCATCATTTCAAAGGAACCAGCAAACACACCCTAGAATAAGAGCATCCACAATATTTATTCTATGTGAAATTCAAACCATTGGGTGATCGATGTATGACTTTCCCCCTTAACTCATGATCGTGCAAGTGTCTTAAATAGATAATGTGCACTTAATTATCTAGGTCTAACATATATCATAAGAATCTATTCCTCTTGAATCACACAAAAATAGAATTTACTTCCTTGGATGTTAATTAACTAAACCAGTAACATAGTAAATGCAAAACAAAATATAACACGTCACACAAGTTTTGATTTAAGGGTAGAACCATTATCAGACAAGTTTCATTCAAAGGTAAAGATGATGACCGACATAAAATGACGTGTCAACCTAATGCAATTTTTTTTATCTCCAAAATGATTTAAGTTTTGAAATAGACATACATGTGTTATATCACTATAGAAGAAAAAGCTTTATTCTTCCTTGAATTTGCACCTTAAAATACCATTATGAACAATACTACTCTCCATTCACTAGCAAAAATAAGAGAAATTTATAGTTGTAATTTCTAAGAACCGAAGATTAACATACAAAACTAGCAGAGAAAACTAAATGAAATCTGGTCAAAAACATGCATGTTTCAATAAAATTTGATCTTACAAGTAGTTCAGAACATTATCAGTTATGTTATGCTTTATTTAGTTGAGGAGTATTTCTTTACTTAGTGTAAATGTTTGTGCTTATAGTTATGTTTATTCTAGTTTCTGGCTATTTGGTAGGTTTTTCTAGTGTGGTACTCTAACATAAGCTGTGACTCAAGTCTCCAACTATTGGCCATGAGATTTTGCTGGGCTTAGAAGGGATTTCCCCAGAAGTTTTAGCTGATTTAAGGTTTGGAAGTGCTTGTTTGACAATTTTGGGTACTGTTCAATGGCGTGCTAGTGTGATACCATTGGGCTGCTGATTAACTCAACACATAGTTGGATCTGATTGGTTGCCTTTTTTGTGGTATCCCGTTGACTAGACATGTTGGACAATAGTGTGACTTCTACTAGTACTAAAGGAAATTTGTCAAGCCATCTAAGCAAGGTTCAAGATTGTGGTATTGGTCATTATCTCGAAGAGCTCTTAGACGTATCGGTCGCGGCATGGTATCAAACAATACGATCTAAAAGAAAATGTTAAACATGACCAGAAATTCAGGTCATATGGTGGTGTTGTGGAACCATATTGGCCAATTTTGTGACGATAACTCAGAGACTCGGGATTAATTCCTATACAATTTAGACAATTTGACCAAGTTATGGAAGACTTGGGGTTTATACCTATCGTATAACAGCATCGTCTCGAAAGGCCGTATTGGTATCGGCCGATACCTTGAACCATGCATCTAACCTCTCGCAAATAATCCCTCTTTCAAAATTAGTTTAAAGAAGTTGGATCTAAACAATTAGTTAACATGATTAGAGCTTGTTTGTTATTGGTCTAAGCTATTTTTTTGGATGGATATTTAATATAGAAGAATAAGATGCCTAGTAAATCTTGCTCTTCCCTAAAGCTTTGAAATGTCCTAGTTATGTATTAATTGTTCAATTCAATGCAACCAACAATTAGTTGTGGTTTTCAATTGCTTGATACAAATCATAAGATTTAGACTATTCATTATAGTGACCCAAACATACTCGATCAGGAGTAATGATGCCAAGGCTTAAGTGCTTCAAAAGAAACTTTGTGAGACTGACGAGAAGGATAATTCCCTTGTTGCCTAATGTGCAGAGTTTACCATCTTATTGTAGGAACTTGACTACTACAAAAATTTTCAAGTAGCTTGTACCAATGATGGATCTAACTTTTAGTAAAAAAAAGTGACCCAGTGCATGAGCTCCCACCACTACGGGGTTTGGGAAAAATCAGAAGTTCGTAACCGTACCCCTAAACACAAAGAAGTTGTTTCATGATTTGAATGTTTGATGCCCATGTCATAATGGACCTTACCGCTCTGCCAAGGTGCCTAAGACTTTTAGTAGATTGTGGAAAAGGAAATCATCTGAGTTTTTTGGCAGGTCTCAACATTGGGATGATATATTCAAGTATAAATTTTCAATAGAAGGCTATTGTGCACCTTGTGAGAACTATCCATTTGTTCAATAAGAGGAATCCTATCGTTCATGCTACATCATATTAACAATTTGTTTTGGTTGTTATTTCCGAGTGCGATCTCAAATTATCTCTATCCAAGTCTACTAACAAGAGTGGTATTGCCAATAATGATGTAGGAAAATGTGATAATTGTGAGTAGACTAGGCACACTAGAGAGTTTTATTGGAAATTGAATGACCGACCCACTAGTGGGCACAATGGTGGCAAAGGTGGTACTATGATCCATATGTCAGTGAGTCTTACTCAGTCTAAAGGCAACACTTCTACTAATTAGAGATGCACACCCTATGGCATCAGATTACTCAACTTGATATTTCCTCTACTACAACTTCTAATTTTGCTTGTTTTTTCAATTTTGCTCACACAAGTATAAGTGCTAGTGTATTTAGTCTTTCATCCTCACATACTCCTTGAATAGTAGGTTTTGGAGCTACTGCTCTTCCGATATTTTCTCCTCATTTTCTACATGTACTTATAGGAATAAAGTAAGAGTCACGGCTAATGAGCTATATAGGAATAAAGTAAGAGTCACGGATAATGAGCTATATTTCTGGGAAAGGTGCCATGAATTGCTCTTCATCTATATCCCTCTTATCATTCTTCATTTTCTTAATTTATCTACTAATCTGTTGGCCATTAGTGATATTAGAGACTCACATTGTTTAGTAGGAACTAGAAACGAGGATAACACTTGGCAGTGGTAATGCAAGTGGTGGTCTACAACGTTTCGACACTGAAGCTTTATCTAGTACAATAGGCCAGGCTCGTCAGAAATATAGTGCTTCTACTCTTCAACTTTTACGTAAATGGCAATGACGTTTAGGACATCCATCTTTTGGTGTCCAAGAAATTTTTTTTATAGCATTGTTAAATAGTGTGGTAGGAACATTTTTATTTGTGATGATTGTGAATTTGTCAAGCATAGACATTCATCTTGTTAATAACATTGTTCTTTCTATGATTATTCATCCTAACATGGGGCGCCTTCTTATACTGTGTCTATTTCTAATTATCATTGGTTTGTCACTTTTATTGATTATCATTTCCTCTTGGTTTACTTCGTATTAAGAGTGATATTTTTCCTTGCTTAAAAAATCCTCATAAATGGTGAGTACCAAGTTTGTTTCTAAATTTAAGATTTTTCAAGAGTGGTAATGAGACTGAATACATTGGTGAAGAATTTGGTGCCTGTCTCACTTGTGCGAGTATCCCTGAACATGGTGTTGCTGAGCAAAAAAATTGTCAGCTACTCAAGATTTGCTTGTTCTATGATGTTTATTATGAGTGTCGATAAATCATGCAGGGGAGACACAGTTCTAATTGTTGTTTAATTAATTTCTTACCCCCAAAAGTTCTTCACTTTAAGTCACCTCTTGATATTACATCAGAGACTTCATCTATTCCTTTTGTTTCTTCCTTTCCTTCTAAAATTTTGGGTTATATCTATTTTGTGTATGAGTTCAGATCATCCAAGGGAAAACTTGAACTCATGGCTTTGCAATGTGTTTTCATTGGTTATTTTGCTACTCCAACAGGCTAAAAAATGTTAATCCACAGCCTCAAAAGGTGTATGTTAGCATGTGTGTAACCTTTCGCAGATGTGAGTCCTTTCTTGCTTCTGAGTCATCTCTTTGGGGCAGAACATTGAGAAAGATATGTCCTGTCAAAAGCCTGTTTTTTAATTGCCTATTCAGTGGGGTACTAACTGTAGTGAGGGAGAGCAGCTAGGGTAATTAAGGAAAAAAGGAATACTGGTGATCGCCTAGGGTTGATCTGAAGCCTTATTATCGACACTGAAAAATTCAGTTTATCCATGTGCCACCGAGCAAATTGCATTGTACTTCAAAATTAAGCACCGTGAACATGTTTCAACAACTGCATGAACAAAACATGTGCTACATAGTTTCAATCAGTAGTAGAATGAGTTTAGATTGTGCTTCGGTTGACTTCAATTTTTCTTCAGTTGGTATGGTATTTGTGACAAAGCTTATTATTAGCTTTTAGTAATATCTCCTTAAATCTGCATAGTCAAAAACTCTATTCCGATGTATGAATTCCTAAATTAGAACTTGCAATACGTATCTAATTCAAAATTATGTGGTATTTAGACAGCTGTATAACAAACTCACTTCTGACATTACACTTCCTAGATTGGGCGGAAAAACAAAAGGTTTTACCTGTGTCTGCAACCACTTAGCAACTTGCAATGACCGCATGCCGTGGTGACACTGGATTACAAACGATCATGTTAGTACTCTTGGAAAAAAGTCAACAGAAAAACAGTAAGGACTAGCAAACATAAATGAAGAACGATCGTGAAGAAAAATTATGGAGACAAAAGGGAGGATGAGTATAATCTGATCTAGAAAGTTGATTACTTTTATACAAATTGTGTGATCAGGAATAAGAAGAAAGAAGGTTAGAACTTATGGTGTAAAAAAGAACAATACTTATCACAAAAACAAAAAGATAAATTAAATGCTGATAAGGACCCATCAAAATGACCAAATAGTTTACAAGCAGCTATAAGAGCTTCTCGACAGATTAATCTGCACTGCAAAGTTTTCATCAAATATTTCAAAACAAAACTAAAACAGAATGGAAGAACTATAGTGGAAATGCACAAACTCACCCACACAGTGACCAGTGGACTTGTGGTGGCTTAGAGGTACTTGTTTTAAAAGCAACAAGCAAAGTAGCGCAAATCGGGGAAAACCTATAGGAAACCAAAGCCGTTGAGGACCAACTCTTTTATTCAAAAACTCTGCTTTTCTTTCAGACAACCAGATCTTATGGACATAGAGACTCGACAAACTCAGAAAAGAGAAACCAGACGAATGAAGGCATATTTTCTGTAAAGTGAAGATAAGGAAGAAAGAAGGAATATTTAAGAAAAAACCAAAGAATTGAGGCTACACCCTCAAAATTGGTACAACATACTTAAAGCGAGAGTAATGCTAGACAAAAAAAAATTCCAATAAAAAAGAAGTAATTTGGATCCTAGTATTTCTAGCAATGTGCAATGCCACAGCCACATCTTTCTGGATGAGAATTCTATAAACTTCTATTTGTCCAACATTTTTTTAAAATTTATTAGAAGTACCCGTACAACCAATGCATAACTCCCAACCCCCTCCCCCCCCCCAAAAAAAAAAATAAATAAATAAATAAAGAAGAAGAAGAAGAATGCAACACATAACAAATAGTAACATTTCACTAGAGGCTTTCCACTTGTAAAACGTAATCAGTAAAGAGAAAAAAAAGTATTTATGAAGTATACTTTAGCTTTCTATATGTTATTGCCTCCAGCAGGGATGCTCATTCAGGAGCTCACATGTACGACTACTTTATGAGGTGTTGTTTGTTCAGTCAACTCATTACAAAGGTAAGAATAGAAATAGCAACATTTCACCAGAGGCTTTCCACTAGTAAAATGTAATCAGGGAAAAAAAAAGTACTTACGGAGTATACTTTAGTCTTCTATATGTTAAAAAGAGAAAAAAAATTAAAATGTAGATTTCAGCTCTCTTCAATAACAAAAAAGGGCAGCCTTTCTTGATAGTCAAGGATGCATGTACACACCAGAACATAAGTATCCTTTTGAGGATCAAACTTAGTCATAATTTCTGGTCCCCAGCTTCCAAACTGACGGAGAGGAAGAACCTGAAAACTGGGCAAAGAAGCTTGTGCCCTGTTGCACAATAAAAGAAGTCAGAGAAATAACAACATGCAAAGCATATAACTAGCAAGTAAAAAACAGATGACCAAACAAATGATGTCTCATACTCAGGAAAAGACAAAAGAAGAAACAGAAAAAAGAAATGGAAAAAGGGGCAGCACCATCTAGCTCCTCTCCTTTGGCAGGTATGTGCTTAAGCATTACCCTAGTTTTGAAATGGTAAACATCTTTAATATGTCAATTCTTTCATTTTGCAAAAGTGAACCATAATTACAAGACTTAGTCAGCAATTATCCAAAAGTATTCTTTCACAGTAACCCGTCTTTGTTAAGTATAAGGGAAAATTACAGTGACACCCCTTTGGTAGGTGATAATAGCAGGGGAGGGGATAGATGATTAGTCATGAAAAGTGTAATATTTTGTTACATTTGTATTAATGATTTACATTGATTTCTTGTTAATCATGCTAATTATAATATCATTATATATTTTATGCTCGTTAGATGTTTATTGATATTTTACAGGTAAATGACATAAAATTGCGGGTATTGAACGAGCATTGAAATTATGTGCATGACAAGAAATGGATTGAATGGTTGATCTAGGAGTTAATAGCAAAAAAGGAAGTTCAGAGAGTTGTGAATGATCGATCCAAAACTGGAAAGGGTCGATCCAGAACGAGCATAAAGATTTGTCAGAGATTTTGGAGGGATCGATTCGATCCATATTTGTTGAAAAGGTAGGGATCGATCCCTACTTTATGGAATTGATCCAAATTTCCATTATCTCCTTATCTCATGAGCCAAAGCTCCATTATCTCATGATCCCATAAGCCATTACCTCATGATCCTTGTAGTCCTTAGAATTAGACAGCAAACTTTAAGAGATCAATCCATACTCTTTGCGGATCGATTCAAGTGAAGAATTTCAATCAGTCTGTTTGAGAGTCTTACTTCGTCTTTACTTGTGTCAACACTACTTTATTATAAATACACCCTTATGCTTTTGAGAGGGGATCCATTATTTTTCCAACCTAGCAACCTCTTGACCTATTTTCTTATTTTCTTCTTCATCACAATTCTTGGAAATCCAGCTATGAATTGTGAGTAGTTTTTTTGTACTTTGTAGTTAGGGTTGATGGATCTGTAATTATTTATTTGGTTCTTTATATTTATGTCGTTTTTATTTTGATCTCAATGTTAATTTTTTTTATTTATTCAATTGATTGATATTCTTGGTATAATTATTTAATTATTCATCAACAAGATTGATATTCTCTATATGAATAATGTTTATAATTCTCTACAAGTATTTTAATTAGTTCTTCAAATTTTATTTTCAAGTCAATCAAATTAATTATTACTTCATCAAAACATTAGAAATCAACTGAAATAATTAATATTGCATAAATATAACTTTTCGATAAATGTGAACATATCCGGATCTCAAAGCTAGGAAGTCGTTTTTCAAATTATTATTAATTATACTTTTGAGAATTGTTTTCCAATTAACCATATTTTTTTAAAAAAAAAAGTCTTGTTCTTTGTTACACTTTGTTCAATTTACCCATTCCCAGAGGATCGACCTCGAACTATACCAAGTTATTACTACAGCTTGATCACATGCACATGGGTGTCCCACATTTGGATTCAAGCTATAGACTCATGGTTTCTAATATTACACTACATCCCTTTTGGTTTGAGTTTGTATTTCATAGAGTACCACTTCATTAATCAACCGTTTGGATCAACATGTCTACTTGCTAAGCATCTCGAGTTACCCATGTTACCTAAACCAAAATTGCTCCAACTAAATCAGCCCAGTTGATTCATGAGTTAACCCATTGAAACCTGACCCAAGCCCACCTACACCATCAATCCAACCACCAAGACACAAGCACAACTCATATCTTCTTGAAATTTGACCTTTTTAAGCATCAAAAAATCCTTCACCAGCGAAAGATTTAATATGAATTCCATTTTTCTACCCAATTCTCTTCGAAGGTAATTCTTTCTTGGTTTTCACTACAAGCATTACAAAGGGTTTCCTAGAATCTTATATAACCAAGTGTCTCCCCAAATTTACCACAATGCTTTGCTTGTATTCTTGAAGTCATACATATTGTGTTTGTCATTACCCTAAGGCAAATTACAAAGTGCAAATAAAAAATAATTTCAAATAATAGGAAATTAGAAATAATTCTCAATGTCAAGAGAATCAAAGCTAGAGAATTTGACATCATTGAGTTGAAAAGTTATGATAGTTTAGAGTCTTTAGTATAATTCATTATCATATTGGGCTAGGGGTCGCATTTTCTAGAAAGTATAATTAGTTAGCCTTATAGCAACAATAGTTGTCATTGGGCAATGGGTAGTCAATTGTTGTCACTCAAGTGGTTGCTAAAGAAAGATGATTTAAATAACCTTCAGTTTTTAAAGATGATGTTTTAGATTAGCTACAGAGAAGCTTGGGCAGATGAAGTGGTGTATTCTGGGTTTTAATTTTGGGTTTTAGGCACCTATTATGTTTTATAACTCCATTTATCGTTCACCATATATAGAATTTACTACTATATTTCTTTTCGTTGCCATTAGTGGGTTGTACCAATAATAGTCCCAGGGAGGGGCGGAGCCAGGAATTGGCTAAAGGATAGGCACAACCTATATTTTAAATATACTAATAAAATGGTATATATCACAAATCTAATTTCGATAAAAATTTAAACTACTTACAAGAAAATCAAAGCCTAAGGTCAAAATAATTTCTAAGATGAAAAGGAAAAAAGTCATTATCAAACAATACTATTTTTTACCAAATAGATATATTAAAGTTAACGGGTAATTACACTTGATTTGCAAAAAAAATCAAAGTAGATCAAGCTCTTTTAAAGATGTCTAGATATAATCTCACATAATTATCTTTCTTGGATTGATAGCTAAATTATTTTTAAATTTAGAATAGGTTTGTCTCGAGTAGCCCTAACTTTTAACTTTTTTTCCTCTCAATTTATAAAGGTAAAGTGATACATTTATATTAATTACGTCATATTTCATAATAAAAATTCATTAAATTGAAAGAGTCAAAAGTTGATACATATATTATATATGAACAAAATAAAAATAAAAATAAAATCAATTACAACTGTTATCAAAATGTGAGGCTTATTACATCTATTTATAATTGATGGTGACAAGTTTTCATATTTTATATTAAAATCGCAAAGCTATCAAAAAAAAAATTAAGTGTAATAATACAACTGCAATCCAATGGAAACAAATCAATCGTCACTTGTAGAAAAATTGACATCAATTGTAGGTCAATTGAAAGTAATTTCACCTTAAAATTTTGAATTTAAAACCAAATAATACACAAATTTTTAAAATAAGATAAATTTTAAGGTGGGCACAACAAATGATATTTAAAAAATTAATCTATATATATATATATATATATAATTAAAGAAAAAAAATTGACGGTGGGCAAGTTGTCCCCTGGCCCTACTTACCTCCACCCTTGGTCCCGGGGTAGAGAAGGGAACATCCAAAGCAGGCAAATAATTTGGATTCCTAAAAAAGGAGGTGTGGTAACCTATAATCATTTTTAAGTGAACAAGGTTTCTCGGTTTTATGTCTATTCAGCTGGCAGTAGTGTGTCCTAATAGTTACTTCACTAATGGGAGAGGCCATATTCCGAACATTTTCGGACTTTCCTCCATCAACAGTACTTGAACCCCCAAGTTATCAAATGTTGTGACCAAAAAATAATGGAACATAATCATCAGAATAAAGAAAATAGACATTTTAGAAGCATACTAGGTAACTTATAAAATTCAAAAAGCAGAAAACCATCTGAAAGTTTCTCTGCCCAGTTATTTAGTCAGAGTGAAACAGAGCATACACTTCTTCTGGTTCTCGAACATCAATCAGTTGAGCCTCCTCAATAAACAAGGGGTCTTGCATTTTCGCATGAAGCTCATCAGGCTGTATATCCTGAAGTGTGGATTCTTCCCTGGACATAAGAGACTCATGCAGTAAGAATCAGCACCTGCACTTCTAAGGTAATTCAGTTCATTATACTTTTGGAATTACCTCTCAGAGAGAACTTGCAATAAATGCCATCCAAATTTAGTTTTACACCTTACAACTTTGTTTACTGGTGCATTAAATGCAGCCTCCTCAAACTCTGGTACCTAAGCCATTTCACCATGAAGGATCCATTACACGCAAGGAAAAGTAGAGTAACTACTTCATAATGCTCAGTAGAAAATTGTAAAATACCTAATAAACCGAACAGGAATAACAAGAGTTTGGTGCAGATAATGCCTAGAAACCATTTTGTACTGTAAGTAATATTATTTTTGAAGGAGGGGACTTGTTCTATAAATAATCATGATGTTTTACTTTAATGAGAGTTGAATTTTGCTTTATTCTCTAAAGAGTTGTGTTTCTTGACCTCAGGATTTGTGTGTTTCTTATTAGTTCATTGCTTTAAGGTTCCACAAACTTAATACTGAAAAGGCATATGATCTTGTCAATTGGGACTTTCTCGTCTATCCTCTGGAGAAAATAAGTTTTGGAGGTATCCAAAGGCGATGGATATATGCGTCAAAATATGACACGACGCAAAATTAAAGGGTTTGGATCTTCCCTAAGCCATCCATTTTGTAAATGAGTAATCCCGACACAACACCATTAATAGACGAATCGGATTTGGGTGAGTCAATCAAAAGAAATACACAACAAGACTTGTGTATATACCGGTTATACACAATTTGTACATGACAGTAACTCAATGTAATACAATTCGTTAGACGTGAATTAATAAATGAATCGAGTATGGGTGGAGTACTTTTTTACACGAACCCATTAAAACCTGATAATACGTACCCGCCTGACCCGATACAGTTGGCAGGCCTAACGATGGATCATGAATAGAGGTGGCAATCGTAACCCATTACCTATTAATTCGCCCAACCCGCCCATAAATAAATGGGTTAGGTACCTATATTAATTAATATGGGTTCTAAATGGGTTGGATAATATGATTCATTTTAATTAAGCGGGTTAATATGGATTACAAATGAGTACCCATTGGGTTGAGTATTTATCTTTTTATTAAATAACACAAGTAATAAAATTAAATAAATATACTAATATATCAAAAAATATACACCTCATAGTTATCAAATCGTGTATCAGAAGGCGTATTATAAGATACATAAAATGTATCGTATCGTATATCGTATTGTGTATCGTAAGATACAGTGCAATTTTAAATAAATAATAATAAAATATATATACCTTTGAAAAAAAATCATACACTCATAAAAACATAGCATTTCATTAATACTCCACCAACAATTCAAGTCATCAACATAATCCACTACTATTATAAATTTAGAATGCAAAGTTCATAACCATAGTTCACTAATTCAAACTTCAAACACCAAAGAGACTTCTAATCCAAATTTCTAACATTCATTTTGAACTCAATCTTCAATTTCAATTGAAAATGCATCATCATCATCATTGTGATCGGATGCCAACAAATCTTCAGTTCCTTCATCATCTTCAATTTGTTGTATTTGTTCATCCTCATCCTCATCTTCAAGTTGAACTATTTGTTTCCCTTTTTTCTTGTTTAAAGAAAATTTTCTAGCCCTAGAAAACAAGCAATAGAAAATATAAAAAAAAAAAAAAATTCAAAGTAATGGAAAAGAAGAAAAAACAAATAATTACATTTTAATTATATATTATTTACCTCTCTTTCTCTTTTTGCTAGTCCCTTCTCGAATCTCAAAACATTCACCAACATTCATCCAAGTAGTGTCATCAAGAATGCGTGCATCTTCTTTTTCAGTGATCCACTCATCATCAGATTCCATATCTGAGAGAGAAATAGGATCATAGGAATCACCCTCTAGTATTCTCTTTTGGTGTCTTGCCTCCAATCGAAGATTGTACTTCACAAATACAAGTGCACTTAATCTTTGCAGCTCTAATCGATTTCTCCTCTTAGAGTGCACCTTGTCAAATATACTTCAATTCCTCTCACATCATGTGGTACTACAAGTCAAGCTAAGGACACGGATAGCAAGTTGTTACAACTCTGGACAACATCCTCCAAATGATTCCCACCATAAGGCTATAAAAAATTACAATAGAATACTGTATTAACTAACTTAAGCAATTGCATTAAATGATCAATTTAAGTTAGATTACTACTAACCAGGTTGTTTCTTCTTCCTCGTCTGGATTGCCATGTCCATTCCAAATATCAAATCAGCATTGTGAAAGATATCTAATTGTTTATCAACTTTTTTTCTCACAATAGGACTTGGGCACATTCTCTGAATAGTCTAATAAAGTCTCATCTTTATTTCATAGTCCGCACTACCATTGTAATGAAACCTGAAATAATTATTTTGATTTACAATGATTATTGATCACTATACAATATATAGATATAAAATGATATAAAAATTGATAAACTTAAATCTTACACTGGATTGAGGTAATAGGCAGCTGCATGAAGAGGTTTGTGTAATTACATGTTTCATCTAGTGTTAACAATAGTCCATCTGGGCTTATAGTGCTTCTTCACATTACGAAAATTCTTTTGGATTTGTTCCTTTGCCTTGTCCATTGCCTCATAAATATATCCCATGGCAGGCTTTATATCCCCATCTACAAGCCTCAACACCTTCACCAATGGCAACATACACTTCAAGCAATACTTGATTGATCTCTAAAAATTTTGGTCAGCTAGTATAATATCCATCATTTTTACACCATCGCCCTTCTTAGAGTATTGACTTCTCTGTCATTCTTCAGAAGCAAACATTGCTCTAAGCCCAATTTTATTTTCAAATAAACTCTTTAAAGTTAAATATGAGGTGGCAAATCTGATCACACAAGCTCTCACCAAATCCCTTTTCTTTGTAAACTTCCTCATAAGATTTAACACCCAAGAATGTCTATAAATGTAAACTGTGATTTTCCTTGCCTTTGCCATTATATCCTTGTGTAGAGGAAGGTCTTCAATATCCGTCAAAATAAGATCTAGACAATGTGCAGCGCAAGGAGACCAAAACAACTTTTTCCTCTTTTCCATTAACAACTCCCCAGCTTTTACATAAGCCGATGCACTATCAGTCACAACCTGAACAACATTGTCCTCACCAATCTCTTCTACCATTGAATCTAAAAGCTGAAAAAGATTATCTGCATTCTTACAAATGCCTGAAGTATCAAGACTTTTAAGAAATACACTTCCTCTAAGACTATTCACTAAAAAATTAGTGATAGAGCGATGTTTTCCATCAGTCCATCCATCAGACATAAGAGTACAACCCGTTTTCTTCCACTCTGCTTTATAATTTTTCATCAACCCACCATTAATCAAAACTGTTTCTTTTTTCAAAAAAGAACATCTCACCTCATGATACGATGGAGGTTTCAATCCCTTGTCAAACGATGCAACAAATTCTAACATTCTTACAAAATATGGATCCTTTACTAAATTAAAAGGAAGGACATTAGCATAAAAACATCTACAAATATCTAAACATACATCTTCCCTACCCTTTTTCTTCAACATGGTATTCAAAGTAATGGTGGTGATTGGTTATTGTATTTTATCAGCAGTAGTATTACCCACACTGCCACTACTTTTCGAATCCACAAGACTCATATCTTTGCTAATTGCCCTATCATCCAACAATTGCTTAAAAAATTCAGTTACTTCCTCAGGGCAATGCTTACATGACGCAACATCTTTACGATTACCTGCCAAATGATTTCTCATTCTTGAAATGCCTCCCCAATAGACATTTGCACAATGAATGCATTTTAATTTCAACTTTGATCCTTCTACTTTGTCACAATGTTCCCAAGTGGGATCATTAGCAAGATTTTTTAGTCATTTCTATATAAAAATAGGATACAAGTGATACCATGATGCCACTGTTACACAATTAAAATTAATCAAGATTCAGAAATTTTTATACAACAAAAAAATTATTTGACTTTGTAAATAAATTAATAGAATTTCTTACATTGCAGACTATACAGCTTTACCTGGAGTAGCTGGAGGAGGAATATCCTTGGCCGCAGATCCTGCTGATGGTTAATCAACGATGACTTCAGATCCTGGTTAATCGATTAACAGAATTTCTTGGTTGTAGATCCTGTCGATGGCTTCTCCGATGGCTGATGACTGATGGCTTCTCAGAAGACCCAGACCCAGGTCTCAGATGGCTTAGATCCTGCTGATGGCTTCTCAGATGGCTACAGAAAAGATCGAGAAGAGAGAGAAGATCCAGTAGACAGAGAAGATCGAGAAAGAGAGGAGACCGAGAAGAGAGATAACAGAGAGAAGACCAAGAAGAGGCTAACTGGGTTCGTCGTTTCGTCGTCGTCAAAGGTCGTCGTGATGCCTGCAGCAAAAGACCCAGAAGCATCGATCATCGAAGAGGAGAGAAAAAAGGGATTTTATTTTTTTTTGTAAACCCTAGCCACAAAACGACGTCGCTTCAGTGGCAGGGTTAAAAAATCAGCCTCTAATTACTGCAAAACAACGTCGTTTGATCAAAAAAAAAAAACAGCGTTTGCGCGTATCGGTTGTATCGTACCGATACGTATCGTATCGTAAAAACGTATCGTGTATCCGACGATACAACGCAAAAACGATACATAACTACGATCCGTATCGTTTCTCCTCTGTATCGTGACGTATCGTACGATACGTATCGCGTATCGTACGATATTAATAACTATGATACACACTATTATACTAAAAAATACACATATATATACTATTACACTAAAATATACACACACTAGTACACCAAAACACACGCATTACTACACGACCCACAACCCACGGTCGACCCGTGATCCACGACCCATGGGTTGACCTATGACCCACTTTCCCTGGGTCGACCTATGACCCACCTTCCATGGGTCGACCTATGACCCACCTTCCATGGATCGACTCATGACACACGAACCAACTCATAGCCCACAATTGACCCTGCCCATTATGTGTGTATTTTTTTTATCAAATGTGCTTTAGTTTTTGTGTTAATATATGTGTGTATTAGTGTGTATTTTAGTGTATTAGTTTGTGTGTATTTTGGTATATTAGTGTATGTGTGTGTATGTATGTATTTTGGTGTACTACTAATGTGTGTATGTTTTTTTGTACTAATATGTCTATTAAGAATTTTAATTATTTTATGGGTTAATTGGTTTAACTCAACCCGTTATAAACTCAACCCATTATAACTCATTTACTATGTGAGTAAAAAATGGACTGGAATTATTTTAACCCAATCCAATTTAACCCCAACTCATAACCAACCAAACTCACCCATTTGCCACCTCTAATCATGAACCAGGCCCCGCCCATGAACTTCTACGTCAAACAGCACGAGCAACATATTGAGTAATATGTGAGCAACATACCATTTGCCCCTTTCTCACCCAGCCAAGCATTCCCCCCTCTTCTTTTGATGGACAAATTGAGTATTCCACTGCCAAGTCACTTAGATCCTCTCCTGAATGTAACAAGGTGTAGCATTACAAAGATTAATCTTTGAGGACAAGCAACGAGAGAACATCGATCTTCCAAATGTTACACCTATGATCATATATTCAAAGGCATCGTAATTTTTAGATTTGCCCCCTTTTATGGATCTGAAGTACTAAGAAGCCTTTACTGAGGTACTGAAGTGTACAAAAACCAACCTTCTGAGATTCTTTTCTGCAGCTCCAATATAAGCTTTGGGTCATCTTCTTTAACTAGCAAATGTTGTACCAATATTTCTCTACCACCTCCAGTGCTGCTCCCAGTACTGAATGAAGCTGAAAAAATATATTTTTTGGGGTGCACAACAAAATGAGAAACAAAAAAAAAAAAGAATAATAATCCCAAAGAAAAAAAAGGACGATAAATGAATCTTTTATTGATCATGGGCATAATGAGAAACCAATTGAATAATGGCATTCATTGAGAAACTCTCATGGTCGCAGCATGAGGATCCAGAGTTCAAGTTATAGTGCCAAAGGAATTGATTATTATGCTGTAAATTCTTTTTTATTTACAACAATGGACGACTAATAAGTAATAACTAAGGATCAAAATCTCGTTCCAATGCATTGTTTAGGTCAGCCCGACAATAAAAATGTTTCAAAAATATTTCGAAAATATAATAGAGATAAAGAAAAACCTTTTCCGAAACAATACTCGCAACATGTTGAAACATCTTCAACACCTTGAAACATTGGAACTTTGATATTCAATCACTGATTCATTCTATAAAAACACAAACATTTCGATAGAAAAGAAACGACATTTTGGATATTAAAAACACATGCTTTAATACCAGATGCACCACAATTTTTTGTAAGCAAATTCTTTGACACCAAAAATCATAATTAAATTATATATACACTCCAAATCTAAAGTAAGTATCAATAGGAAACACACAATTTCATCAAACAAGCCTTAATACCAATGACCTACGTTAGTCACAAGGATCTTTCTTGATGTCAATAGGTAACACTTTTTATAACTACCCGTCGTGTCATACTTTAGGACAATATCTAAAAGTTCAATAAAAAATATATATATAAATTTGGTAAAATACCGTTTAAAAGTGTAACCGAATATGAAATTGGTGGTCAACTTTTGAAATTGAGATGCAATTTATGGGATGCTCACATTCTTCATTCAAGATGGTAACCTATAACCAACTACTATGATATATAATATTATAATCTGTGGATCTAGCTCATTTTTTTTATAAAAGAAGAAAATTTTTAAGTTTGAGAAGAGATAACAAATTACAATATGGAGGACAAGATATCCTCACAACGAAAAAAACCAAAAAGAGAAAAAAAACATTAAGCCAAAGCCACCTTCCAATTCCTTTGAAGATTCGATAGAGGTACCTGCGGATATGGGATACGGAATCTACTTTTGAACGATGAAGTAGGCAACACATTAGCAAAAATAGAACTTAGTGCACTTCTAAGGTATCTTTCTAGTTGATGTGGGCACTAGGTCATAACAGTCTCCAGCACACCATAGTGTACTGTAGTTGCCATTCTATACAATCCGACATAATTCAAAGCTATATTGGTTCTTAAATATTTACAATCTAAGGAGCCATATCATGATGGTATGAGCCGGTTGTCAATACCACTTATAAGAACAAATAAATTTAGAATTGCAAGTCAACGTCACCATACCACCCCCGCCATCCCACGAGAAAAACAAACAAACAAACAAACAAAAAAAGTAGTAAAAGAGAAATCAAAGATAACAAACCATTACATAAATTATGTAAGCTCCGTTAAAAAAGCTAACACAAAAACATTAGAGATAAAACAAACTAAAAGGTACCTTTGAGAAATATTATGTACAGACTAAAGAGTGAAAATGGGACAAAAGATTAACCATCTCTTAATAAAATTATGCCAGTTCGAGTCAGACACCGCACAGAATTGACTACAGTAAAAACATCATTCCTACAAAGAAAACTTACAGAATTATTACAGTCTTCCACTTTTTTTTTTTTTGTTCCAAAAAATAACAGTTGTGAGAAAAAGAAAACACAAGCACATACCCAATTAATCAGCGTTATTCCCTACCACAGGATAATCATTTCTATAAATTAACCTTTTTTCCCATTCTTATATTTGATGTATATCTACCCAATTCCAGTAAAACGAAATGGAAAAAATCAACCAGTTAGAAATGAATACAGAAACATTATTTATTCCATTTGATGTGGGCTTTGTTGCCCTTATGGCAAAAAAGAAAAAGAAACGGTAGTGTCATCGTGAATGATTATTTCTTCACCAAGCCACGAGTGCCACAACCACCACTGTGGATAGAAACAATGCTCCACAAGGAAATAAAAGTGTCATCAGCCGTCACAATTACAACCTCTAATTGCTCCTTACTTTATTGATCTTCTCTGTTCAGCAACCTTTCCCTGGGTCGCTGGGTCTACCCCTACCCCTTTATATTTACACTTTATGGCAGAACAAAGATTTGAAAAGAAAAAAACATAACCTCACCTTTCTATTTCTCCTTTCTTTATAATTCTTTTGGCTCTTGAACTATACAGAGAACAATGTGTTTACAACAATTTTTTTTTTTTAAAAAAGACCAAATAACTGTATTTTTGAGTTGCATCGAGATCATTAGAACTCTCTTATAGTTAAATCACTACCATTTGTGCTAGTTCTTATACTGGAACCCTCGTTTCCACTACTATTTCTACTTTCACACAAATAGAACTGTAAATGTAACTGTCACTGTAATTGTCACTCCCACTTACAATGTAAGTATATATCAACACTAATCGAAGTAGTTACTCCAATAGAAAACAAATGTGCAATGCAAAAATAAAAATTCAGTTGATCGTCAAACAGGTGTAGGAACAGATAACCTACAATAGAACACAAAACCAATTGGTAATTGGTACTACTTAAACAAACCATCCACAAGCATCCTGTAATAAACTGACACACCAAAATAACACTCAAAAGCTTCACTGACTTGATATTCAGAAAGAATACTTTTCTTTGGTTGCCAAGAAAACAACGAAAATTAAAAAGTTCCTTCTCGCCAAACAAAAAAGGAAAATGATGGGTTTTACAAGAAATACTAACCTGTGCCTTTGGGACAAGGATGACCCACCATGGGCGAGACCCACTTCAGGTTGAAGGAATGAAGATGTGGAGAATTGGGTAGGAGGGTTTTGGGATTACGTGTCTGTGACGGAGCAAAAACAGAGAGTCTACGAAGGGTTGAAGAAGGTGATGATGATGAGAGCTTGAGAGTTGGAAAGAGAGAGAGTCTAAGAACATGGAGTGCTGGAGCTGCTATGGGTGGCAGATGAGATGCTCTTGACATTATTGATTTCCAAGTCGGTTTTAGGGTTCAGTTTTGGGTCCAGAGACAGAGAAAGAAACTCTACAAAGCTTGTCTGAATGTGCGGGTCTACCAGAAAATGTTCCTCTCGTCTTGGACATCGGAAGAACAGACAACGTAACAGCAGCCAACACTTGTCAATGTGACCCCTGCTTAATATGAATTAATTTTCAATTTTACCTTGTTTTTGCAATTGTTTATACAATATCGTAATTTCAAATTTATTTATTAAATTATTAATTTATCCACGTATATTGAAAACATGACTTTTAATATACACAAACTATTTAATATCCATTAAAATTTGAGTACATATCTGAATAAAAATGTTTGACAAATTTAATATTTAAAAATTATTATGGTTCTTAATTTATCATCTCGATACCTTATTCCTACCAAAATTGTCACTATCATTTCATAATTAAGCGTTGAAAAAGAATTTTAAAGGACACTTGTAGTTTTCATTTTGAGTAATGCTAGATGGACTTAAAAATTATACTTAAAAAATTGACTTGATAATTTCAACCATAAAATAGATAATAGGTCACAATAAATACTGGGACCTACAGTAAAATTAATGATTGTAATTATCAAGTTTAATTTTTAAGTTCATGTAGCATTGTTCTTTGATTTTATTAATACACCTTTATCACCGTTGCTTTGACGACCCACCACAACCAGCATACACACATCATTGTTACTATTGTCACTATTATGGGTATCAAATGTGTTGATTTGGGTTATTTCATATCAGGTTAATTTTTAAGTTTGTGTTAAAAATTATAAAACACAAATTTGACATGTTTAATAATCGTGTTGAGATATGCAAACACTAACCTGACCTGATTATTAAACAAGTTACCCGAACTCGACTTATGTTGACATGTTTAATAAATAAGTTATTTTTGAGTTAACATACATAACCTAACATGTTTTAACACACATAACATATTTTTACATTTGTTCATTACTATTAATACACCGTTTAATTATTCATCCAAAAATTTAAATAATTTTTTAATCAATAACATATCACATCTCATCAATTAAATTAACTAAAATGCATTCAAGTTTCAACCCAAAAATTAAAGCAAGACCGATACTATTATAATGTCATAATAATTTTAAGAACTATAATGTCAATTACTATAGTAGAAGTAATAACTAATAAGTAATAATGTTAAAACCACATCAGTCATACATAATAGGCAAATTATAATGTCATAAATAGGTTAAACGGGTCTACAATGGGTTAAGTCAGGGTTCGTGTCTGAATCATGTCAACTCCGTTTAAAATATACAAGTTAATTAAGTCAAAATCAGGTTGACCTGACTTGATTTTGACATGAACTCGACATGATTTTTTTCGTGTTTAAACGTGTTGACCTATTTTTACCCACTGAACCGTTTAATGTCGTGTTTGACCCATTAATTTTGTATTCAGTTCATGTTGTGTTAACGTGTCGTATCTAAAATTGACACCCCTAGTCACCTCCCTCACCAATACCTTCTCTAACCATCACAACCTTGTGGTAAGAGGTTATGGTAAGGTGAAAATACCAACAATGGGCGATGGTGGCGATATGAATAATGAGTGATGGAAGATATAATTTGGGGGGGCATGGGGTGAACGGTGATGGTGACAATAATAACTAGTAGTGGTAGTAGGAGTGACAATGATGATGGTGACAATGACAATGTGGGTAATGGCAATAATATCGGTGGTGGTGGCGACAGTGGGTTGATACAATAGAGAGAGGCAATTTATGGTTGTGTTGATGGCGGTGTGCGTATAGGTAGTGGTCGTAAAGTGACAATAATAGTGATGGTTGTAGTACAGTTGATAATGGTAATGGTGGCAGGGTCAGTAATAGTGGTAATGTGGATGGTGGCAGCAATGAGAATTGTGGTTACAAGATGGTAATAATGACAATAATGGTGGTGGATATGATGGAGTGATGATCCTCGGGGGGAAAGGGGTAGTATGTTGATAGTGATTGTAGTGGCGATAGTGGTGGCAGTAATCAGGATAACAGAGTTGCAGTAATAACAATGGTAGTGTCAATGGTGACTAGGGAAAACAGCGGACCAGGAAAAAAATAAGAATTCGATCAAACCTCGTCCCGTTTGGACAGAGCATATCTGTATAAATCCGTGTGGGGATGGAGATATATATATAAAAATATATATATATACTATGGATAACTTGTGCCTGAAGTCATGGTGCAATTTGAATAGTTTTTTAAAGAGATGTTAAAATCATCAGATAAGTTTATTGAAGCATGTCATGTTTTATATTATAGAGATCTCTCTATTAGGAGTCCTCAACCCTAATTCAAGACTTCTCAAGATGCCAAGAGACTTCTAATACAACTTGGATCAAAATTTACTTGCGGAGACGGGGATAAAGATTAAAACTTTACCCATTAACGGGGGTGGACTAGAGATAAACGATTTTTTTTTAAGCGGGTACGGGGGTGGAGACTATCCCACCTCGCCCCCCGCGCGCACGCTTACGCCTACGCCTACGCCCCAATCTACTACCATTCTTGATGATGGCGACAAGCCATTTGCAACCAATGTCTTCTTTCTCTGAAGGAAGTGAAACGAGAGTCCAAGTAGTGATTGTGTTGGTTGTGGTTTTTTTATTTGGGGTAGGGGAAGGGAGGGGACAAAGGTGGGTGGTGGTAAGTAGGTTTGACAATCATGTCAAGTGGAACGGGTTTGTGTGAAAAATTCTATATCCATACCCCATTCATTTATATAAACGAGTCTAACTATCACATTCATACATGAATCGTTTATTAGACGGGTTACCCGATATAACCCGTGTGTCACCCGCTAAATAAGAGAATAGGTTAGAGTATTTCAAGTCCATACGAAAAATCATCAACTCACCACACATTACAAATGTTTGACCTGTTTATTATAACAATAAACCATAACTGAGCAAAAAATAAGGACAAAAAATAAAACATTAAATAACTATTAAGTTTGAATGAGTATCAGAGATGGGAAGTGTGAGATGAGGCAAAAACTAAGAGACCTAACTTTTTTTAAAAAAAATTATAGTACCACTATTAACGGGTTAAATGGGTTGATGAGTTAAACACGAAACCGATTTGTTTATTTCACTGGTTTGTCGAATCAACCCGTTAACCACCCGAATCCATTAAGACTACACAAAAATTGCTAATTCCATGTCGGGTTCGTATTGGTTTCACATGTCATGTCTAGAATTGTGAGACCTAATGGTAATGATTGCAAGATGATAGTAATGAAGGTGGTGACAGTAGTAGTGGTGGTGATGCACCTATGACAGGATGGTGAATGTTGAAAAGTTAGAATAGAAAACTTGAGGGTGAACTTATCCATTATGAAAAATTTATAATTTTTTTATAAATTAGCATTAAGTGATAAATATGTGACTTTTTTATTTAAAAGGATAAGTTAATAGCTTGTTATTTAAAATTTTTAACCTATTTTTAAGAGGTGATCAAAATTTTAAGTGGTATGAGTTTTTTTATTAAACACACTTCATTGAAAAAATACAGAATGTGTTTAGTTTTAAGTCATCAAACACCACCTAATTTTGGTTTAAGCCATATTATTTAGCAATATTCATTTTGCTTTTCTTTGTTGCTTTTTTTTTTTTAAATGTTCTTGTTCAATTTTTTGCCTTACGATGCTTAATTCATGACAAAAAGGGAAAATAATCAGTAGTTCAGTACCATATGATAAGATGACTAAGAGCTCGAACTGTTTTCGACATGCTTTGAACTATTTTGAAATTTGGAGAGAGAACATAGCATATATAGGACAATTGTCTGTAACACGATTTTATACACAAGGGGATTTAATTGGTATTTTTGTATTTATCATTGATTGCATTTCTAAAACTTCAAGTTTGAGATTTAAATTCACTCTTTGAAAACTTGACCCTTTCGCCTGTGTGCAAGTCACAAGCAAGGATCAAAATATCGTTTCGAAGTACCGTTTCGGTGAGTTCAAAAACGGAAACGTTTCGGAAACACAATGGAAACGCAGAAAAAATATGAAAACACGTGGAAACATGTAAAAATACAAATACAATCCATTTATTATAAAGATAAGCTAAATAATTGATTAAATTAACATATTTATTTTTTTAATATTCATTTATATAAGAATAAATTTAAATTTGAGGGAAAAAATGTTTAACATGAGGCGAAAATCATTTAAATTAGAATACTATCCAATTAATAATATAATTTTATTATAATACTAATTTACTAATTAATAATACTAAGTGCAACATATTATTATAATACTAATTTATTAATTTAAATTGTG
>CM042187.1:17711055-17737161 GCA_023539305.1 Ilex asprella
CTAAGTGCAACATATTATTATAATACTAATTTATTAATTTAAATTGTGTCTTCAAATTAATAAATGATATTATGTCATTAATATTAAAATCATTGTGTATACAATGATTAAAACACATAAATACTTAATTCTAGATATTTAACAAATAAGTTATAATTAATAAAATGACTTGCAATTATTTAATATGTAAATTTAACAAATAATAATAACATAAAAGAATAATTATAAAAAGAAAAAAAAATAATAAAAGTATCACATTAAATTAGAGGTAGTTATGTATAGTTAAAAGTAAAAAATTATAATGCAGTGGGATATTAAATATAATTGTTCATTACTTATATAACAAAAAAAAAACAAAAGGTAGTACAGGTGTTTCGACGTGTTTCGACCTGTTTCGACGTGTTTCGACCGAAACGGTCCGACACAGTGACGTTTCGACCGAAATATGAGAATTTTGGGATTCAACCCATGTTTCGTGTCGGTGTGTTGAAATTTCGAAACGTTTCGGACGTGTCGACACGACATTTTGATCCTTGGTCACAAGTGACTTTTAGATTAACAATTTAAACCATTATATTGTGCATGACATCTAAAGACGAAAGATCATATCAGGCAAACAACCATTTTACTCATTGCATTGCAAATAAAGATTATGATTTATAAATAATTGATGTTACAATTACAACATTCCCCCCCCTCCCCTCCCCCTTCTTCCCCCTTTCCCCTATTGGGCGAGATCCTCTTCCACCAAACACAATTTTTTTGTTTTGTTTTTTGGGGTGAGATCTCTTTTATGAAGTACCAAACCACCCCGCCTGCACCATCAAGAGCATCAATCAAAAATGGAGATGACAAAAATGATGATGATCACGATCATGATCATGGTACATTTGAATCATGTCGGGGAGTCACTTATGACCCGATGATGGTCTCCAAGTATAAATAACCATGCCTATGACGAGGATGATGGCACCTACTACAAACCCGGGTGGCAGGGAAGATGCAACACCAAGGTACGGTAGTGGCAACGTGAATAAAAACACAGATATCGGCACTGCAGAGGAGAGAACCCAAAATGGCAACAATCAATCAGTAGGAACAAAGCATCTAACTAATAGAGAGAGAAAATTTGAAGGAAAAATGATCTAATTCCAAAAGTCCTATAGTTTGATGAGACTAATATAAATTGGACACCTTGGCAATTTTGTTCATGCTTGATACAGAAAACTTTGAATATAATTGCTCTACCATGGCTTTTCAGTATTTCATTGAATCCAAATGGAAGTTTTGACTGGTTGACGTACATGTGAATTCTGAATTATCCTTTGTAAGTATGACAGATTTTTTTTATGCTGATGACGAAGAACCTCTCCAAGGTTATCCTTACGGATTAAATCCAAAATACTTACAATCACCCATATCCACTAAACACAGGAATCAAGGGCGAGAGTCCAACACAAGACGTTAAACAGTCCGTCACATAGCCAATCTCACACTCTTGGCATACTCGTGCAGGTTAATATCACAGATTTCTGTACATTCAATGACCAAATTGACTGTAATTTCAATAGGCTAGGCATGCCAATATGCGACCAAATATAGGCAAATCTTATTGCAACCCGACACTAAAGTTTTTGTCTGATTTCCAATCTTTCCTAGTCATTTGAGAAAAAAAAACCTAGAATGCTTGTACCACTTAATTGACCATACACTTGTGGATTGTATTTGGGACCGTATCAATTCAATGAACGTTTAGGTAGTGTATGCAAGTATGTTGATTTGAAGTTGATATCATATTTAACTGACTTTGGGTTACGCATGTCCGGGACTTGAAACAAATCAATTCATGCTCGGCGCTCTAGACCACCAACCTGGCCTCAAAGGAGCCCTTGCATGCAACACAAAGCTTCTCGACACACTAATGACAAGCTAGTTATTTGGATTAGCGGAGCTCCAACACAGCCAGTGAGCTGAAATCATTGATTCTGACCCTCTGGGGCTGCAACGATTCATTGATAATTATATGGAAATTAGTTTGATAGCACGAATATGTACCTGAAAACGTGGATGCAAGGCAAGATACCACAGCAGAAGAGATCTTCAGCAGATGCAGCAATGATATGTTGAAACCCATGTTGACAATAACAAAGAGCAGCGGCAGTAGCGGTGCACCATCGCATCCTGTGGCCAGCCAAATACCAAAGACAAGAAGAATTCAGCTATCCTGCTACCCTTTCCAGAGTGCAGTGTCGTCACAGCAAAAATGCCACTAGAGCAGAACAGAATGGTAAAATCTGGAGGCAAAGCCGAAACAATCCCTATTATTCATCACCCCCGAGTTCATAGTAATTGAATAACCAATTTGAAGTATAAAATTTTGATTACCAACTTATATTTTACAATTGCCAATAGACTCTCTTTCTTTTAATTTCACATAACAAAAATTTAACAACTTCGGCAGCATAACTTCACAATTAGATGGAATCCGATTAAGTAAAAGAGAGAGACTAATAAATATATGGAATGGGCAATTTGTTAGACTGGTTTAGAGAACTCTGTTTCAACAATGATATGGAATAGGCACTGCTGGTCTAGTCCTGGTACAGCAACACTCCCCAATTTTAGTGCTGTTTCATTGCGATTTTTTACCTTCAACTTTTAGGCCTAAATGGCAGATCTTCACAAGTTTTCCACTCAGATATTTCCCAGAATTTCAAATTTTTTTCAATGTAAACAAGATGAAAATTTTGAAGTCATCAATCATTAACGAGCAGCAAACTACCAAATTACAAGTGTCTGATCAAAAATAAATCCTGAATAAGTATATGCTTGTGCTATTCAATCTGCTGCATATTGAAGCTTCCACTACTATTCTTGTATATCAATGCTCCAAAGCGGCTTTTCCCCCCTCTTAGGAAAGGGGGTCTGGTTTATCATGTTAGTTATTTATGCTACTACAGATGTGCAGTAAATTGATGGATTTTTGCTTGCTTACTTGCTTCCAAAATAATATGCAATTTTATTACTTAAGCAAATAAGTTCTACTATGAACAAGTAATATCTTACCACTTGATATAGTGCCTATGCTCAAGAAGCAGGCTGCCCCATCTCGAAGATAGTTTGGCAGTTGATCAAATGGGATACCCCATAACTTTGACAAGAAAGGGATGAGGAGGCAGATGAAAATTGCCTGCAGTAAACATTAACACAAGCTTACCTGGCTTCAGCACCAGTAAACAGGTGGATAATGAGCTAAAATTTTAGACAACACTAAGAATCTAACAGGCAAACCTGGAAAGCAGATCCATAGGAGTTTACAACAAACAGATCCACTTTACCTCCCTGTAATAGATGTATACAATTATCATTAAGATGTCATATGATAGTTTGATAAACTTCAACTTGACAGTGAGAGAATTCAATTTAGGTTTATTTTGGAATTTCACGGGCACAAGATATGGACATAAAATAATGCCATCTTGAATATTTAAAATAGGTTGAGTGATGCAACACTCTTTTTGCAACATTATTTCTCCCCTCGGGGCAGATCACATGATGAAATTTTGCTTTTCAGATGCAGTAAACCTTCAGTTATATGATCTTTTTGTAATGTCCAAACATACAAAAAATGGCTTTTGGAAATTAAAATTTATAGGAGACTAGAAGCATGCAAATGGAACCAGTCTATTGGTATACCTACCTTCAATCGCTGAGCAGAATCCAAGAATATGATTTCCTACAAATAAAAAATGCACCACATAAGAAACAGTACAAGCATCAAGATGGAGAAACTAAACACCTATTAAGAAAGCTATCAACCTTCAATACTGTATCAGCAGCTTGGAACAAAAAAGAAACTATCATCAAAAGGCTCCAAAATATGCCAGCTTCCATCAATGAATTAGCACCAGATCCGCTGCAAAAAAATAAAATAAAATAGAGTTGGGCATGTCCAAGTGATAATGTCAAGTTAGCAAATGGTCCAAGTAAGAATGCATGCACTAATTGATTTTTCCTGAGGGACAGGGCTACATTGTAAAAAAGTGAGGTGGAAAACCCTTTTTTTGTTCTCCCTGTTGCAATATGTGATAAGTATTGGTGGAACTAATGAAATAATTCATTTATGAAATATATCAGATTAAGTATAAAAAAAGTTTCAGCAAGAAGATTCAATTCATAAAAATTAACCAACTTCCATAAGTACTTTCTCAGAATGTTCCATTAAACTCAAGTAAGACATCTGGGAACTGAGCGGCTGTGAGAAGGGGAAAAACCATCAAAAAACGATGCTTGTTCATGAATGTTTCCACCTCAATTTTTTTTTTGAAATTCTAGGTTTTCAAGATCCTAGTCTTTAGAGGGACAGATTGTTTGAGGTGAACTTTTGAGTTCTACACCTATTACATCATTTGCTTACCTTGCAACAGTTACGATGACACCAACTGCCACAAGAAAACACCCAAGCAGCTGGTTGAAACTATATCTCCTCCCAAGGAGAATATATGATAGAAGAAGTTGCCAGACAAGAAAGCTCTGCAAAGTAATAAATAGCAGATGACCAAATTAATTCTCCAACTTCCATACTACTATTTAGAATAAAGATATTCACAGATTCTCCCAAGGCCACAAGTGCCTGAGATTATATCAATACCAAATAATGTTTATATGCATAAATGCTAAAAACTCAGGACTAACAATTTACTGGTTTTCTGTCAGTCCAATCCATTTTGACAAGCCTAAAGATTGGGTCCCGGCAATACTATCTTCTCAAGCCCCTGAAATGGAAGTCCCATACATGCATTCTGGTTTTTAGAACTGCACATTTAATTTATTTGGTTTGTGTGTGTGTTTTGTGGGGGGTTGGGGGGGTGGGGGCACATTTTTTTCATACTGCTACTGCAAGCATATTCTTTTCCATTCCTTTCAAATTTAGTTTACTGTCATCTTTGATAATTTCATATGATCTTCGGATCATCTCACTGTGTAAGTGCTTGGCTCTTTACCTGCAAACTTGGGCAGTTTATATGGACTGAGTTTGCACTATTTTCAGAGCCCACACATTGACAAAAGCAATCCAACAAGAGGTGCTGTTTTTCGGTCAATAATTTATTGAAAATGAAAAACAGAACAAGAAAAAAGGAACATTGAATCCCCATTTACCTGAGACAAAATGGGAATTGAGGCGCCAGAAAGAATTGCTGTTTCAAGAAGAGGAGAACATATAAACAGAATCAGTCATACTTTAGGCTCTTCTACATGAAAATTAACACATAAGTAGCTGAAATATAACCCCCAGAAAAAGGTTAAAACCAAATAAGATATCAGCTATTGCAAAGAATTGTTAGCATTAACAAAAGAATTTTCATACATCGAACCAGAAACAACAGAAGTTCTTTCAAAAGCAAACAAAAGATAAAACACAAACAAAATTAATAATACGTTCCCAATTCCACGTTGACAAGGGTTGAAACACTGGACTAGATAACTTCACATTATGGATTCAGTAACTATAAGAATCACAAATCCATATTTCAGACAAGTAACTAGTGGAACCAATAGAAATGATCCTAGATCGGAAGAAAATTTAGAATCTGGAAACCCCAAAATTTAATTATCAATTTAATAGATATTCCCATTGTAAAGAGAGCTTATATCTTACATTGACTGATTAGAACCACCCAAGGTTGGTTTATATACTTGAGGGCCGCTCCACACATTGTCAATAGATTTTGAGTTAAATGCTTTGAAGAGACATCACCTCTAGTTTTCTTTGCCCTACTATAAAGGGTCTCTTTTGTACATCTTTTAGCCGTTAGCAAACTAATGGAGTTGTAACAATATTTCCTCTCTTTCTTTTCCGTCTCTTATTCATCAAAGTTTACACGGTATCATAGCTAGGCCTTGAGTGGTTAGTAGGCCAAGTTCTTTTCCCACTTGAATTTCCCGGTAAAACAGTTGTTTGTTTGTTAGCCCCAGTTGCAAGCCTAGGTCCTACGCGCGGAAAGGTGTAAAGGGAGCTTCTATCCCACATCGACTAATTAGGACCACCCAATGTTAGTTTATATATTTGAGGGGCTTCTCCACTTATTATCAATTAGCTTTGAGTTGGATACTCTAACAACCTTAACAAAAATGTTCTAATCAAGATATATTTTTTCTACTCCAGTCAGTCTGCTCTACAAACAAGCATATCCATAAAATACATGGCAATCATGACCTCATCAACAACCTCAACATATAATCTTTTTACCTTTGTTTATTTCTTTTTACACCATAAATGTGGATAAAAATTATTTTGTCATACATGTCCACTACAATTTTTAGTCCAGATTGAAAATAGTCAATCAATCATGCTAAGAGTTCTTACATTTTTAGTAATGAAGGGTAGTATTGTAATTCTCATACTATCAATTTTAGTATAAATAAGAGTGTAGGAACAATGTAGCCTACACAACAATTCGGGTACTCTAGTAAATCAGACTTCTCCTAATGATCCAATTGCATCTATTACTAATTTTCGTGATGATCGTACTTCTCAGCTTCATCAGCTCATCCAACAATTATCTTCACGTTCTCCACATTTATCTATCCCTACTAGTGGTCTTGCTAATGAAGGTAACTGCATGTATGATTGCTCACCCATCTTCATCATCTTAGATCAATCATTCAGGATTAGTGCTTATAAGTCTGGTAATTTTTCTTTGTTCTCTAATTTTTTGTTCATCTAACTCATGTATTGTATTAGCTGATTGCCAGTTTTGATTAGGGCGTGGGGATTGGCGATCTCCGTCCTACTCAATCTATGTCATTAACTTCTAGTCTATTTTTTTCCTAATTTTCCTTTTAACTTGTTGTTTGTAAGTCAGTTTACTAGTTCATTACAATGTTCTGTACTCTTCTCTCCATCCTCTTGTGTTTTTAGGAGCTCAAGATGAAGAAAGTTATTGGTTTTGCGCATTAAAAAATTGCCTTTACTACTTAAATTTTGTTGGTTCTATTCTTTCCTCGAGTGCTACTTTGTCTCCTCTTCAGTGACACTTCTGACTAGGTTATACTTGATTACAAAAGTTACGACAAGTTATTCCTCATTGGGGTTTTTCTTCTGTGTTAGAATATGACGCATGTCAATTAGGCAAACATCACCGTAGTTTTTTTTTTCACCTAGTTCCTCAAGTCGTCAGTCCAATCCGTTTTATGTTATTTATACAAACATTTGGGGTCTTGGAAGATTCAAAAGTATTTATGGGTTTCACTATTTCATGATATTTATGTTGTCTCTCGTATGACTTAATTATTTCTTATGAAGACCGTCCTGAATTACCCAAGGTCTTTACCACCTTTTATAATGAAACTCTGATTCAACTTGATATTTGTATTAAAGTCCTTCAGTTTGATAATCCCTTCAGTATATTTAATTATTTATGAAAATCTTTTGTGTTGACCGTAGTATTATCCATCAAACCACATGTCCTCATACTTCTCAATAAAATGTCGTTGTCGAATATAAATACCGTCATTTGTTGGATGTGGCCCGCACCTTGATATTTAACATGCATGTGTCAAAATCATATTGGGCTAATGTTGTTCTTACTTTAATTTATCTTAGTAATTGCATGCATTCACCCATTTTGGACGATAAATCTCACTTCTCGTTACTTTATCCTGATACATCGCCATTTGGTTTCACTCATCGTGCCTTTGATTGTGTTACATTTGTTCATCTTCTTGGTTTGGGTAGGGATAAACTTTTGCCTCGCTCGGTTCAATGTATCGTTTTGGGATATTCTCGTACTCGAAAACGTTATCAATGCTATGACTCTGTTTCTCGTCTATAATACATCGTCATTTGGTCTCACTTCTCGTGTATTTGATTGTATTACATTTGTTTATCTTCTTGGTTTGGGTAGGGATAAACTTTTACCTCGCTCGGTTCACTATGTCTTTTTGAAATATCCTCTTACTCGAAAAGGTTATCGCTGCTATGACTCTGTTTTCCGTCTATAATATGTCAATGTTGATGTTAACTTTTTTTAAGTCATCTTCTTTCTTTTTTGCATCAGACAATACACTTTTTCTCAAAAAAATTTCCCAAATTAGGATAGCTCTTGTTACCTATTGTACCAGATTGTATATGTTCTTCCTCCCCGAGTCCTACTCCTTTGTAAGTTTATCATCGTTCCAAGGACAGAAAGGTTGTTCTATATGCTCCAGCTCCACAGTCATTACTTGATTCTGCTGAGGTCATGTTCCTTCAACCGTCAGCTAGTTTATCATCTTCTGATTTGCCTATTGAATTGAGGAAAGGTACTTGTAACTATACAAAACATCGAATTTCTAATTTTATTTCTTTGCATAGACTTTCATCATCTTTTTATTGTTTTGTATCGACTTTATCTTCGGTATTTTTTCCTAATTCTTTGAAACAAACATTGACATCCCTTGGTTGGAAATAAGCTATGGAAAAAGAAATAAAAGCCCTTGATAAGAATCAGACATGGGAACTTATTATTCTTCTATCTAGTTAATAGTCTATCAGTTGTCGTTGGGTCTACACATTAAAATATCATCTTGATAGCTCATTTGAGCGCTAGAAAGCCCGTCCGATTATCAAAGGTTACACTTAGACATATGATGCGGATTACCGTGAGACTTTCTCTCCTATTACCTGTCTTAATTCTGTTAGAGTTCTTATTTTGGTTAGAGTGACTTGTGATTGACCTTTGTATCAACTGGACATCAAGAATGCTTTTTTACGTAGAGACTTACAAGAGGAAGTGTATATGGTACAACCTCCATGCAATGTTGTATCTGGTAAAAATTGTTAGTGTGTCATCTGAAGAAAACACTGTACGGCCTGAAACAATCAAAACGTGGTTAGTTTGATAAGTTCGGTACTGTTGTATTTCAGTATGATTTTTAGCGTTCTACTTCAGACTATTCAGTTTTTATTCTCCGCTCTTCCACTGTTGTTGTATGTTGATGACTTTGTCATTAGTGGTGATGACTCACATGGTATTGTCCACTTCAAGGTCTATTTGTGGAAGTAATTTTATACCAAAGATTTATGTATTCTTCGATATTTCTTGGAATCGAGGTTGCTCAGTCGAAAGAAGGTATCAATTTATGCCAACAGAAGTATATATTGGATTTATTATCTGACACTGGAACTCTTGGTGCACGTCTAATACTACTATGAACTTTACAGTTAAGTTAGATGCTGAGACTGATGAAGTTCTTGATGAGATAAGGAGCTATCGGAGGTTAGTTGATAAACTGATTTATCTTATAGTTATACGCCCTGATATTACCTATGTTATTGGTGTGTTTAGTAAGTTCATTCACGCTCTTCATAAGCCTTATTGGGAGGTTGTTTATCTTATTATTCGGTATCTGAAAGAAGCACCAAAAGAGGGATTATTATATTGTCCTTCAACATCCATGATTGTTACCGACTTCTCTAATGTTGAATAGGCAGATAGTCGTATTGATAGATGATCTATCTTAGGTTACTATACATTTATTGGTAATAATCTTGTTACATGGCATAACAAAAAACAGAATGTGGTTGCCCATTCAAGCGCAAAGGCTAAATACCAAGCTATGGCTCATAGTAAATGTGAGATATTGTGGGTTTGTTCTTTCCTTCATAATATAGGTATGAATGTGCCCTGTCCTATGAAGTTGCATTGTAATAACTAGACAACTATATTCATTACAAAAAATCCAGTATTTCATGGGAGAACAAAACACATCGAAGTGGACTTCCATTTTATTCGAGATCTTTTGATGAGTGAGATCAAACAATTGGTTCAATTTGTCTTCAATAATTTTTGTTCCAAGTTGGACATCTTTGATCTTTATGCTCTAGTTTAAGAGGGAGTTGTTAGAGTTGTTACATTTTTAGTAATGAAAGGTAGGATTGTAATTCTTATAATATCAAGTTTAGCATAAATAAGATAGTATACGCAACGTAGCCTACACAACATATTTTTTCCTTTCTCTTTTCCTTCTTTCTTCTTTCTTCTTTCTTCTCTTCTCTTCTCTTCTCCTTTTTCTTACAAACCCTAATACTGCTTCTATAATTTCTACTATTCATACATAACTTCCATTCAGCTCATTTTACACTATGTGGCGACTAATTTCTTGCAGATGTTTTTCTTTCTTCTTCTTGCTATTGTTCATCTTTGCTTTTTTGGCATTCTATATAATTCATACATGTTAAGGTACTCTTGCCTGCACCCATTTTGAAGCATTATAGTTAACTGCACAAACTTCTGTACAATAGATCATAAGTGAACATGGCCTTCGATGACGCTCTCAAACTGATTCGGTGCCTTTTCCATCCTCTTCAACTTCTCCTGGCAACATCCTATGCAAGCTCACTTTTTTATGTGGACAATTGATCCAAGATAGAAAAAATGGCCAATGTTAATTATCTACTGCTCATCCATTTTTCACTGTTGCTACACAAAAATCATACCCCGAGAAGTCTGTATTGTTCTTGTAAAACATGACACCTTTTGATGACAATACATCTCTTCATACTTTTGAACTTTTCATACCCCGTACAATGTCCTATCAATTACAACAGCATCATTGGCAAACAAAATGCACTTATATAGTGATCAGAGCCTAACGGGTAATATCTTATTTAAACCTCTGTGAGGTAATAATCTGGGAGCATGATGAGTACTATTGTACTAGTCAGATTCCGCTAAAGACAAGTAGTGGGAAAAAACCACCAAAGAACATTACCAAGTGATATACCCCATTTGAAGGTGAAGACCATTTCCAGGAAAGACAGGCTAGAGAATGAAATGAAAGGAAAACAGAGAACTGTCAAATATGCATTACCTCCAGCTGCCATTCCAGAAGCAGCACCAAGAGCCTCTAGGAGACCAACAGCAAGATACGGAGCTTTCGGCAAGGAAAGCATTTCATCAGTAACCTTGCCAGCATGATAGCGGGCATACAAGATGGAGAAGTATACAAGCACATATCTGGAAAAAGAAAGAAAAGAAAATGACAAAGTTAGTCTCACCTGGAGACGACATGTTTCATCCTTCTATATAGTTTTCCCATTGGCTTCTAAAAAAACTATGTACGAGAACAACTATCAAATTTGTGTTTGCATGACTGAAGGATTCATTTCACTCACGACCCAATTGTTTTTTTAAAGTAAGCTGAAGACTTGTAATGGTCACACTGGTCTTGTTTCATCTAAGGTGACAATTCTAGGCGATGTGTACACTCATCACAATAATAGATAAAAGTACACTACCTAACACTACTCAACATGGAATATATATCATGTAATCAAAGCTAGGCTACGACTCAAAGCCTTGGAGAACATATCGATCATTGGATTTCACAGATTGAGTAAAAATGCTCCCCCGTAGTATCTTATTTGGAATGAAGAGAAATCAAATTTGACATGTTTAGTTATCCCATGAAACACTAGGTTGTCAACTATGTGAAGTACTGCCTGATCATCACATAACCGAACTATCGTTTGTTATTGTCCACTTCTGCACTCAATCATGCTGCCACAATTTACTTATTCCTGTTCACAAAACTCAGTTGCTCACTAAGAAAGTAAAACATCTTGTAGTTGACCTTGGATCTCAGGGACATCCAACCAATCAACATTGGTAAAACCTTTCATTCTAAAATGTCCACTTGACCGATACACCAATCCAAGTCCAAGATATCGAAAAATAAGAATAGCAGCCTCCAAATGTGGTACTAAAAGTGAACCCATAAACTGGCTTACAATGCTTACTGCATATGCAATATCTCAACGAGTAATAATGAGATAATTCACGTGTAGTGCAAGTTGAATAGGGATGATCAATCTGATACATGAAGACACCAAACCCTAAACTACCCTAAACCCTAAACACCAAACCCTTTTTTTCTTTTGATTGGGGTATCCATATCCACCACCCCTTTTTCAAATTCGGTATCCAAAATGAACCAGTGCAGTACTAAAGTAGGCCACTATATAATGTTCAGGCGGTGAAAGTGGGGGTCAAATTGGCCTTTTGGTCCTTATAAAAGGCAGAATAATTGACTTCATTTTATTAAATTTAAAATCTGAAATGAACTATGAAAATTTAAGTTTTTGGCAATTAATTATATTATGGGAAACTAAAAAAATATCCTAAATGTTTGACTAATTAGGTGCTCAATAATTGAAGACTGTTCATAAACGCAACTACACTATCAATAATTGAAAACAGTTCATAAACGCAACTACGCTATCATTCAATAATTTTTAGGTTAATTATAAAATACCCCTTTTAACTTTAGATAATTTGTCATTCACCCTTGTAAGTTTTAATTTCAACAAATAGTCTCTCTAAAGTTTGAATATTTTACTATTAACTTTAGTAATTAATTTTAAACCACAAAACATAACACAAGTTAGACATAAAAAATTCATGTAATCTATAATTTATTGAAAAGACGCCATTATTCCTAAAAAAGTGAAAAAGTGTGTGGGTGTTGTGGTTGGTTTTGAAAAACAGAGTCACAATCGACAAAGGAAAAAGCAAACAAAAGTTGAATGACACCTTGCACCCTAAATATATATTTATATTCTCAATTCACACTACGAATGATTAAAATTTTCAAATTAGACCCTCAAACAGACGAAAACGTAAGAATATGGTCTAAAATAACAAATTTGTTACTTTATTTGATAATATTTTGCACAACATTCTTTATAATTTTTTTACTTTTTATGTCTAATTATTTGTATATTACTCAATTTTAAGTATTATAATATAAATTTCATACTCAATTTTCTGCACCTTAAAAGATTTTCATATTTCTAATTCACACCCTCAATGATTTTCATATTTCTGATTCACGCCCTTAATCAAAAAAATTTAAAATACATGAAACTGTAATGAAAAATTTACTTAGCATCGCACCAATTATGAGGGTCGAAGGGAAAGGTTTTTTCGGTTCTTGAATGTGTCCCTGGGAAGATAAATGATCCTCTTTGTACACCTAATTTCAGACAATCGCTCCCACATTGATAGAATCAAACAAAGAAAATAAATTGGATCCCATTAATTAATATCCATAATCTATAATTAGGTTTGATGGATTTAGTACTGAAAAGAATCCAAATTAAGTTTGATGATTAATAGTTTTAACGCTGATGAACTACGAACAATTAGGAAAATCCAAGTTTGAGAGAGAGAGAGAGAGAGAGAGAGAGAGTAAGTACCCGAACGTGGCGAGCTGAGCTAGAAAGAATGGGTAGTGCTTGAGTGGAACCAAAGCCAGCTTATACAGCACACGATTACCTACTCCCAACACCACCGTCACAGCCGCTGCAACCACCACCTCCACCCTCCGATCATCATTGTCCACTCCTCTCTCCTCCACAAACTCTCGAACCTCCTGATCCCCCACCGCGTAGGCGCACGGCCCTACATTCTTTTCCTCGTCGCCACCGTCATTTCGTACAGATACTTTTCCCCCGGGTCCCACAGCTTCGATCACCCACCGTCTCGATTGCCTCGGCGATCGCAGAATTATACCTCGCCGTCGATCGATTTGACTTCCAGACACTCGCCACAATTCGTTGGCGATTGCTGGTTGTCGCTGTGATACTTGACAGCGGCGAGCCCCCGGTGATGCGGCTGCGCCGGCTATGATCCGGCGACAACAAGCCGACATGCCGTTTATATATAAAATTCAGTATGTGCCAATGTGTTTGTGAGACAGATGGAGAGAAAGAAAAAGAATTAGAAGGGATGAGACGAAGAAACGAAAGAGGACATGACGCTTATATACGAACAGAGGAGTGTGCCAGATGGAGAGAGAGAAAGAGGGACGTTGGTAGGTGACGGTCGCCGTCGGGGTAACTTTTTTCTTCTTTTTTTGTTTTCCCGATGCATCATTTTAGTACTGAAGAGATGGTTATCCCGAAGATGGGGATGTGGAGTTTAATTTCGGGAGTAGTGTTATATTTATCAAAAATTTTATTAAAAAATATTGTTATTAAAAAATTGGTAATTTTATATTTAAATAAAAATCTTTTGATCAGTATTTGATAGTTCAAGAGTAATTTAGAACTCTCAACTCATTTAATAATTTTTTAAAATATAAAAGAAATATGTTAAATAAGAAAGGTATTATATTTGGTCAACATAAGTGTGTCTAGGAATTTAACATTTTTTTTGTATAGTTTAATACTAAAATGTTTATTTTAGTAAATTTGGTGGTGAGTGGACCACAAACTTACAAACAAAACAAAAAAATAGGGCCACAATGTCAACTTTGAAAAGTTTGCATTCCTCCAAAACTAGTTACTCCCACAGCCATAAGGGTAGCTCCGCCGCTGGCTTGAAGACTAGAGTTGTACTTCCATAGCCAGTGTCGTGTGCTCAATTTTATTTTTTATTTTTTTTCAGATTATTTGATATTCGAAAATTACTTTAAACTCTAACTAATTTAAATTCAAGTCGGATAGGACCACAAGGACGACAAAACTCTTTCTACAGAACACAGATGCATTCCCAATACTCAAAACTCTCCCTACCGAACGCAGTGTTCAATTTTATTAAATACTAGTCATAACTTTAATTTGAAGGCATGATAAAATATAAAATTCGAACACCTAAAAAATTGATCTCACTATATTAAATTTTTTCAACACGTGTATATTATTGTATATGAATAATGTTTAAAATAAAAGTTATATTAACTACAAATTAATCAAATATTAAATGATTAAGCATATGATATAAATGAGTGATGTGATATTTTTAAAAAAAAAATATACAAATAATTAAATATATAATATAAATAAATGATGTGACACGTACGAAATAAACAAACACTTGATATTAAGATGACTATGGGTCATGAGATTTGTATTCCAAGGCCTAATTTAATATTTAAAAATACAAGGGCTATATTTGTAGTTACCGTTTGTAATATGAATATGAAGAAGATCATTTCTTCTCATTTTTGGCAACCATGGGAGCAATGGTCAATTCCTCTTCATTCTCTCTCATTTTATTCTTTGAAATTCCTATGCACATCTAGATATAAAAAGACTAAACTAGTGAAGTGGAATATATATAGCAAGTCTATCTCAATTTAAGTCAGTCGGGGTAAATAATCATTTAGTTCTCTAATTCTATTTCATGCACTTGATTATGGTTGATAATTGTGAAAAAATGCATGTGGTCATAAATGGAAGATTTAGTTATGGGTATTCCCAGATTATACTTGAATGATTCATGCATGTAAATTTGTCTAAAATTAACCATGTCACGGGTATGCAACTATTATCTAATCATAAGAAAAAATGTGGTAGAGGATCAAAACTCAAGACAAAAGGAACTTTTCCAACATTCTACTAGTGAGACGTTCGAAAAACACATGAACTACATATACAAAAAAATTGATGTCATGAATCATGGCGAATGTTAAGTACCAATTGCAAAGAAGTGAGGCAAACAACTCAATTTTGATTTTGATTTTGATTTCAATTTGGACTTATAATCCAACTACAAAATAAAGCCTTCTTGACCTGATGATTGTTTAGCCCTTACTGATATCATGTATACATATTCCTCTCTATTCCTTTCAAGTTTCAACAAGTCCAGAGATGGGAGCCAAAGGATAATCACGAAGTACAATCCCTCAAAACAAAATACAGAGGTGGGCTAATTGTTAATTTAAGGAAACTTGAAGGGTGTCTATGTGATTTCGAAAGTATTATAAAGCTAGATTTTTCGCTGCGGAAGCCTGTTTTTTTGGTCCTGAGAAAGACGTGAAAAAATGTTGGCGAGAGGAAGGGCCACCGTGAAAAGCAAGCAGGCGACATTAAGAAAAATGTGGCAGACAAGCTCTGTTGCTTCTGAGAGAGAGTTCAATGGTTGTCATTCAAGCTGGACCCACCAATAATCACACGCATTCGCAGCGTCCTTTGACAGAAAACACACGAGTACAATAAGGGTAGACATACATTTACAGCAGTACCGCTTACGAAGTGCAAAATTTCGGTTTCAACCCTTCTTCTCCCCCTTATCAGTGAAATTATTGGTTAAGAAATAAAATACCTACCTACCAGCACATCCTAACCGAGCAAAGCCACAATCATAAGATGCTTCATGAATTTTTTTTTTTTTTGGCTATTGTAAAAAGATGCGGGATAAAGGAGAGCGTCCAAAGACCAATCAAATAGGTCTTCACTAGTAGAATCATAACATTTTTCGCTGTGTCCATTACGAGAGCAAATCTAATTAAACTAACATAACAGTCAACCATCAAACTTCAATATTAACTCTAAAATTTGAATCTCTAACATAAAAGTAAAAAAATTGGACCGACACATCTTAACCGAACAAAGTCACGACAAAAGAGAGCGTTCAAAAATTAATTAAATAAGTTTTCACTGATAGAATCATGATATTCCTGATTGCATCCATTACAAGTACAAATTTAACTAAATTAATATACTAGTCAACTATTGATTGACTCTAAAATTTGAATCTCTAATATTAAAGTAAACAAATTCGACCGGTACTTTAATGGACCACTTAAGTCGGTGATAATGCTTCATGATGTTACAATACTTTTGCATAAACTAATAATAATTATTTAATGGGCATAATACCACAGCCATAATTATTACATATTAAAAAATTGATCATCATTATGATTAGAACTAATATAATATCTTGCTTTTTTATTAGGTGGGAGAAGTTACCCAATACAAAGATTTTTTTTTTTTTTGATATTACGATTTCCTGTTTTCAAAGCAACTAGGGATGTCAATGGATCGAAGCGTGGGCGGAGAGTGTAGTCTCCATCCCCGTACCCGCTTAAAAAAATTTCGTCCATCCCCGGTCCACCCCCGTTAGCGGGTATAATTTTCATCTCCATCCCCGTCCGCGGGTAAATTTTTAATCTCCGTCCCCATCCCCGCTTCCCCCGTACCCGCTCAAACCCAAGCTAAATTAAATTCAATATTTTAAATAATCCAACAATATTATAAATAATCTAACACAACATAATATAACATAACATATTTGAATAAAACACAAATAATAAATGTCTAAAACAACATAATGGTGGTAAAATCATCTCAATCAACTCAATATATATTTATATATATATATATATATATTTTTTTTGCGGGTAACGGGGACGGGGCGGGAGTAAGGGTAAGTCCATCCCCGCCTCCATCCCCACACGGGTTTATACGGGTATCCCCGTATACGTCCATCGTCCAATACGTATAGTCCATCCCCAGTCCAAACGGGACGGGTTTGGACGAATACCCGTTTTTTCCCGGTCCATTGACATCCCTAAAAGCAACAACAACGGAGTCCATTTTTAATAATAAACCAATTGCCCAAAGTTTCGGGTCCAAATGAATAACTGCATGCGCAGTGTTTCACCCAAAAGGGGAGTGAGGCATCTGCATTATTCTTAAATTGTGCATGAATAAGCACGAAAGAGCAATTCCACTTAGATTTAATCATTAATCTTAAATTGTGTTTGGATTGACTTATAAAATTTAAAAATTATTTTTAAATAAGTATTTGTCAAAAATACTTTATAAAAAAGTATTATCATTGAATAAATATTGTTTAAATATTCAAATAAAAAAGTACTAAAATAAAAAGTATTTTCTCAAAAAAAAAAAACTTGGTGGTAGTAGAGGGCGGCAGTGGTGATGACTTGAGGTGTTAATCTTATGTTATTGTCCATTAATCTGCTTAAACAACTTACAAATAAATAAATTGGGTACCTATATTAATTAATGCGAATTCTAAATGAGTTGGGTAATATGATTCTTTTTAATGAAACATATTAATATAAATTATAAATGAGTACTCATTGAGTTGAATATTTATCTTTCTATTAAATAATATAAGTAATAAAATTAAATAAATATTCTAATATACCCAAAAATACACATACACACTAATACACCAAAAAATACACATATGCACTAATCCATCAAAACACACACATTAGCACACTAAAAACACATACTAATACACTACCCATGACCTACGGGTCATCCCTATTATCCATGGTTGACCTACAACCCGTGGCTTGACCTTCAACCATGGCCCATGGACAACAGTAAATCCCAACTCATTCTGTGTGTGTATATTTTTTTTATTAAATATGTTTTATTTTTGTGTTAGCATATGTGTGTATACTTTTGGTGTATTAGTGTGTGTATTTTTAGTGTTAGTTTGTGTGTGTATATTTATATTTTGGTGTATTAATGTGTGTGCATTTTGGTATACTAATATTTATTTATTAAGAATTTTAATTATTTTATGGGTTAATGAATTTAACTCAATTTGTTATAAGTTCAACATATTATAACTCATTTAATACGTGAATGAAAAATAAATTAAATTTATTTTAACTCAATTTAATTTAATTCAATTTATAATCAACTCAACTCACCCATTTATTATCGATGACAACCGGTGGTGGTAATGGTGGATGGCGGCGACGGTAGCGACCATGGTAGTGGTGGCGAAGGTGATAAAGTGTTTTTAAGAAAGCAGAAGATGAGGCTGTCCAAATTCGGACGCATTTAATCCGAGGTGGAGGATGTCAAAATCTGGATAGGATAGCCATTCGATTCGCGGCACCTCATTCAAGGCACAAAGTCACCTGGTAGTGAATTGGGCACCCCCTATTCTTCGTAGGAACCAAATAGAAAAAGACAATAATGTCCACATCAACCCTTTTTTTTCTTTTGATTGGGGTATCCATATCCCCAACCCTTTTTCAAATTCGGTATCCAAAATAAACCAGTGCAGTATTAAAGTAGGCCACTATACAATGTTTGGGCGGCGAAAGTGGGATAGGTAGTGGTGGTCAAATTGGCCTTTTGGTCCTTAAAAAAGACAGAATAATTGACTTCCTTTTATTAAATTTAAAATCTGAAATGAACTATGAAAATTTAGCTTTTGACAATTAATTATATTATGGGACACTAAAAAAAAAAAAAATATTATATATTTTAAATTTATATCTCAAATATACATCTCAAATCAATAAAAACTATTATATGAGTGGGTCCCATCAACTTTTTTTATTGGGACCCACTCATTAAATAGTTCCCATTGATTTGGGATGCAAATTTGGAATACAAATTTGAGATACAAAGTATTACTCTTAAAAAAATTCTAAAACGTTTGACTAATTAGGTGCTCAATAATTGAAAACAGTTCATAAATGCAACTATGCTATCATTCAATAATTTTTAAGTTAATTATAAAATACCCTTTTAACTTTAGATAATTTTTCATTTGACCATGTAAGTTTTAATTTCAACAAATAATCTTTTTAAAATTTGAATATTTTACAATTAACTCTAATAATTAATTTTAGGCCACAAAACATAAGTTAAACATAAAAAATTAACGTAATCTATAATTTGTTGAGAAGACACAATTATTCATGAAGAAGTGTGTGTTGGTGTGAGATGCAGGTGTTCTTGTGCAGTGTGCGTTTGTGTTAGGCTGAAGAGATGTATTTTTTTCTAAACACTTTCGTTTCTTTATTTTATAGGGATAGAATTAGTATCTCAAGAAAAAAATGAGAAATAATGTATAAGATAGAGGATGTAATAGTACTTTCACATTCCAACCACAATTATTGATCAATTTAATCCGCTTCAAATTTGGAATGAGTAAATTGTAACATTTGAAACTACAAGGAGTTGATTGTAACAAGAGGCACGGAGGAGACAAATTATAATTAACCCATAATTTTTTTATATAAAAAATATTTTATCAAAAAAAAATGTATGACTTTTTTTATTTTACTATCTCGACTTATACATAATACAGTTGCATATATGCGTATTTATATACATTTCAGATTAAGCTCGAGAAAAACCAAAATTGTACAAAAAAATTCAAAACTAATAATCTTTAAAAACTTTAAAAATATTAACAAAAATTATCAAATTTGATGTTAATAATAATAATCTTGGAAAACAGAGTCAAAATCGACAAAGGAAAAAACAAACAAAAGTTGAATGACACCTTGCACCCTAAATATATATTTATATTCTCAATTCACTCTACAAATGATTAAAATTTTCAAATTAGACCCTCAAGGATACAAAAAAGTAAGAATAACAAATTTGTTACTTTATTTGATAATATTTTGTACAACATTCTTTATAATTTTTTTACTTTTTATGTCTAATTATTTGTATATTTCGCAACTTTAAGTATTATAATATAAATTTCATACTCGATTTTCTGCACCTTAAAAGATTTTCATATTTCTAATTCACACCCTTAATCAATTAAAATAAATTATTCACCAACAAAAAAATTTAAAATGCATGAAACTGTAATAAAAAATTTACTTAGCATCACACCAATCATGAGGGTCGAAGGCAAATGTTTTTTCGGTTCTTGAATGTGTCCCTCAGAAGATAAATGATCCTCTTTTTACACCTAATTTTCAGACAATCGCTCCCACATTGATAGGATCAAACAAAGGAAATAAATTGGATCCCATTAGTTAATATCCATAATCTATGATTAAGTTAGATGATTAATAGTTTTAACACTAATGAACTACAAACAATTAGGAAAATCCAAGTTTGAATGCGAGAGAGATAGAAAGAGAGAAAGAGCTAATTAAGTACCCGAACGTGGCGAGTTGGGCTAGAAAGAAAGGGTACTGCTTGAGTGGAACCAAAGCTAGCTTAGAGCATCTCTAATAGGCTATCTAAAAGAGCCTTGTTAGCTATTTTAGATAGTGACTTTACAAATTTGGGCTCCAAGAGGCTGGATAAAAAGCTATCTAAAATAGATAACCCTATTTTCACTCGCTTCATATAGCTAGTCCTTTTCCCCTCGCTGGTCCTCCCTCTTTCTCTTTATCACTGAAGCTCCAAAGCACAAAACTGGTATCTCCCTCGCACCATCTCCCTCTCGCCTCTCTCTACCTCTCGCGATTTGCTCAGACCATCACATCTCTCTGCCTCTCTCAGATTTGCTTCAAAGCTTCAGATTTGCTACATAGATTTGTTGCTTCAGGTACATATGTTGCCTCTTTCTGCCTCTCGTTGTATGCGTGTATGTAATGAGTTTTTTTTTTTGGGGTTTCCTGCCATTTTCTTGTAAAACTTCTACCATTTTCTCGAATCACCTTACCCAATAATACACAGCCGATGATTTGCGATTTGCCCTACCCAGCCGATGGCACCTCTCTGCCACCCAGCTGATGCTTTCACAATGAACCTATCAATATCCCCTTCATGCAAACACAAACACACACACACACATACAGATACATATATGATTGATTTCATTGACACCCACTTGTATTTTGATGAGCCTGTGATGATGATGTTTTGGAAGAAAAATCAGGCTTTGAGAAAAGGGTTTTGCTCCTTGTGGATTAATTTCCTGATTATGTTGTTTATGACTTCTCTTTTTAGTGTTTGTCGTGTTAGATTTTGTATTTTATTCAAATGCCAACTAATTATTTATGTTTATGCAATTTTATGGCTTATTGTTTACGATTTATGCAAATGTTTATGCAATTGTTTGTGTTTATACTACATAGTATTTTAGATTGTATTATTGAAAGTTAGTTGAAGTGGTTAACTAAAATAGATAGTGTTGTTGAAGTGAATTTGAAAAAGTGGTTAACTAAACTAGATAATACAATATTTAAATATTTTTTGAATAGCTATTTTAGATAGTCTTGTTGGAGATGCTCTTATACAGCATACGATTACCTACTCCCAACACCACCGTCATAGCCGCTGCTACCACCACCTCCACCCTTCGATTATCATTTCCCACTCCTCTCTCCTCCACTAACTCTTGACCCTACCTTCTTCTCCTCGTAGCCACCGTCATTTCGTACAGATATTTTTTCCCCGAGTCCCACAGCTTCGATAACCCACTGTCTCCATTGCCTCGGCGATCGCAGAATTATACCTCGTCGTCGATCAATTTGACTTCCAGACACTCGCCACAATTTGTTGGCGATTGCTAGTTATCGCTGTGTTACTTGACACACACACACACACACACACACACATATATATATATATATATATTTATTGCATGTGTGACGAGACTAGTCATGTCTCTTTTGCCCCGGTGGTTTTGTGGTTGGTTCAACGATCTTATTCACACTCGCCAAATAGGATTTACAACGATCTAAATGATAAAGCAAGGATGAAGTACCTGTTTTCCTTGCGTGATAATTGTAAATCTTACTACAATGTTAACATTTAGCTTCATCTACAGCTTCAATCTTTTCAAAATGGTCCAAAACTCTAGATCTTTTTTTTGTATCTAGCCCCTCAACTTGAATATCATCACTAACTAGGATGTTACTGTTAGAATCAGTTTGAGTAGATGATTGCGGAGTAATTTCATCCATAAGGAAAGGATCTGTGAACAAAACAAAATAACAAATTAAAACAACAAAATCATTAACAAAAATTTAATTCAAAAAGGAGGGTGCATTTAAATCAGTTAACAACAAGCATATTAAAACAACAAAATCATTAAAAAAAAAGCTAAGTAAGCATAGTTATTGCATTAAAACTCAGCTGAAACATATCAAACATAACAAGCCATAGACATAGAAAAATATAGAGATGATTATTTGCTGGAAAAAAAAAAAAGACAATTGAAAGTGATATGACTGTCAAATTAAGAACCTAAAACTAAAAAATCTTAAATATAAAAAGTTATGGCCAATTAAAGAAAGTTCTCAGACAATAAAAATGAGTAAAGATATATATAAAACTGGCAGCCAGCATATTTTCACCATGAGCATGAAACTCACAGCCACTTCGCAAGTTCAATACAACTTCTATTGTTCGGTTCTCCTAGTGGCTCGGCTTGGTCTAATTGTTGTTTCCAACAACCCAATTTGCAAAACAAACATTATTTATTTACACAAAGTTTCCAAATCGTGCAAAGATATGCCAGCCGATGGTCAGCCGAATTTAAGGATACACTTGGTAACCAACTAAACAAGATGTAGTCGAAAAAAATCAAACAAGAAAGAACCTAATGACCCATAGTTACCAGTACCAACTATTTAAGAACCGACGACAACAAAAATTTACATGTTCATTGACAGAAAAGTAAAACAAAATAACACTAGTTTGTAATATCACAAAGAAAATCTAGCAACAAAAAATCAATTTTAAAAAGTCAAAGGCCCCAAATAAAACACACATTCTGAATATCGAGTGATTAGAAGGCAGAGGAGCCAAAGAACCACACTAAGAACTAATTACAGGCGGTATGAGATTCCGAATTAGAGTCCCAGAAGTTGGTCGAGCTCTTGCTTTCTCTTGCCTTGGATCACTTAAACTCAAAGCTTGGAGTGGGTTTGATTTGAGTTTGATCTGGATCCATAAGTTCAAACGAATCAAACCCCATTGCAAGATGAATCACTTATTTGACTTTCAATCCTAGGTTTTCTAAACTACGATTAATCGATTACGGAGCCATGGAAGAAGATGAAGAAGAAGAAAACTGGTTAGACTTGTATGCTGATATTGTGTTTGAGTTTGATTCGTTTTCCTTAATAGACAGCAACAAAACCACAATAGCCAACAGAATAGACAAAGCACACATAGCCAACAATAGATGATGAAATGGCCAGAACAGGAAGTTTAAGATGATTAAGATTGAAATTATAGGTTGCAGATCTGCGTAGTAGAACAGATCACAACAGATCGCGTAGAGAGAGAGAGAGTACCTGGGTGGGAATCGGGACTGGAATGAACGATGAAGGGAAGAGGAGCAATGGGTTGAGGTGTGCTCTCACTGTGCTGGAACGAACGATGAAGAAGGGGAGAGGCGCTGAAATGACTTACGATTTTTTTAGTTTATATATATATATTCATGCGGAGAGGGTAGGGTAGGAATGCGAAAATGGATGGTTATTCCGCATTCCTACCCGATTTAATCGGAATAACAAAAGTCCTTCCGCATTCCTACCCGATTTTTGCGGCTAGCCGATTTTTAGGGTCAGGTAGGGTAGGAACTTGCGGCCAGTCGGAAATTTGAACACCCCTAGTTGGTTGATTGGTTAGTTTTGTTTAATTATTGTTTGTATGGTTGAATAATAAAAATTAATGAAAATTGATGATGTTTAACTCAAAGGCGTGAGTTAGATGTTTAAGTTGAGAAGTTCAAGGTTATGAAATAATGATTATGGTAAGAACAATAAGAAAATGGACAGTGAATCGAAGAGCCTAGAGGCTCTATAGTATTCTATGGGAAGCATAAGGTACAAGAACGAGCTAGAGAGTAAAGAATAACACAAGGAATTCAGTGGTTCACCAGTTAAAAAGCTTGAGTAATCTATTTTAATGGTGTCCCTTGCTCATTTGAAGATTTTCTATTACTTGTAGAAGAAGATAGAAGTTACAACTATTATGATTACATTATATTTTGTGTGAGGGACTGCCTCTTATATTTATACCATCAGGTGGAGTGATCCTCACATCAACATCACTCAGTCCCTAAGTTTGTTAAGATCTTGTTAGGAAAATATTTAGCTGTTAGAGGCTACATCCCTTAGGTGTGACATGGTCTTCTAGAACATGCTGACGTGGCCATCTAGAACATGCCGAGGTGATATCTTGACCTATTTCTGAGTTTGGATATATTCTGATCTTCAATGTCTGTGAGAGGTCATCTTGCTTGGAATAACCTCTTATTCTTTGGACAACTCGTAAATAAGGAGTTTGATCTATACTCATGACCTAAGCTGAAAATACTAAACTTCTTCGTGAGATGATATGGACGACCTAGTCACCCTTGCCTAAGGTCATACGTGGATGACCTGGACAACTTTGCCTGAATTAGATGTATGACTGAAGGTCGGGGGTCAAACCTTGTAATTGAACATTGTCGTAGGCGAACCATGGAGATTGAAAGAAATCATATCATAAACTGTAACGCCCAGTTTTCAAGACGTGTTACTTGATAAATCAATCGATCACAATACCACAAATCATAAATATATCTCCATAATCATAAATCAAAACTTTAATTACCTCAATAAAATTTATAATTACAAATTGATTCTTTAGAACCAAAAAATCTTGCAATTTCAATTTAATAAAAATTATATTGAAATTCGTTCATTTTTTATTCCTCAAATATCAACTTTGGTCCTTTCCTCCTAGATAATGCTGAAAAATATTAAAAGTGAAGAAGTATACAATATGACAGGAAATAATATGTTCAACAATAAAAAAAAGTAACTCAAATGATAAGGATCATAGATAACGAAATCAAGAATCATATTTGACAGACCACGTAACTCGACCGCTATCAAACATAGCCTCATACTCTCTTGGTGTCATGACAAGTGACACTTGGGCATATAAATTTTTACTCAGATCACATCCCCGCAGGGTTATAATCAAAATCAAACAATCATACCCCGTAAGGCTGCAATCATATTCTCCAAATTATGCCCCACTTACACTTTCGTATATATATCAATCAACTCCAAAGTATTTAACCCGAAATATAGATCAATCAATAAAAGTGTTAGGATTTCATATCAATTATAATAATCAATAGGAATACAAATTTCTGATAATTAAATAACACTATTTACACAGAGATTTAAAAGATAATATCATATTGTATACTATCCCGTACATCAAAATCATTAATTACTTCAATAGATAAGAAATTTGAAGTACGTTAGACAAGACACTTCCAATTGGTATCGATCAAAAGTAAAATTATTTTTTAATTTTTGACTCCAAAATCTCATAAAAAAAATTTTTCATTCTCTCTCTCTCTGTGCGTTTTGCTTACTGGCAGCACCTTCTTTATAGGGTGCAAATACTTGGCCTCCAAGCTATTTACACAAGGCTGAAAGCATGTGATGATGCAAACAAATGAAGTCGTTGGACAAATGTCATTCTCTCATGGTAATCATTTTTTTTTATAAAAAAACATGTCACTTAATTACAAATCATGTCCCCCTTAGGGTGACACTTGTCCCCTTTAATACATACATATATATATATATATATATATATATATATATAACATGACATATATT
>CM042187.1:17742161-17821751 GCA_023539305.1 Ilex asprella
ATATATATATATATATATATATATATATATATATATAACTGTCTAAGTCAAACTCTCCAATAGTTTAAATGCGGATGATGAGAGATAAAAGGAATGTAGTAGAGTCTTAGCCAATCTCTCCAATGGTTTAAATGGGAATGAGGAAAGATAAATGGAATGTAGTAGAGTCTTGTTAGAATATAGATTAATTAGGATCGTCGGATCAATAATACTGAATCGATCTGAACCGTCTTTTATGTTCGGATTACGTTGTCCATTGGATGTGTTTATGTTTTATCTCAAAACGATATGTACCTTTCTTTATCTCTTAGATTAAGATAACGTCGTCCGTTGGATGTGTTTATGTTTTGTCTCAAAACAATCTCGACCTCTCTTTGTTTCCAAGATTCAAATTTCGCTCTACTTTATTATATAGATATATATATCCAAGTTATATGGTTAGTATATGAATATGTTATATAGTTAAAGTATAGAAATTCATGCACAAAACAATACTGATGTCTCAAGTCTTAGAATCAATTGCATAACTCTAACTTTAAGATTTAACATTGACAAATATGTAAAATTCCATATGAAAAATCTTACGTTAGTCAATAGTCACGTTCAGTGTACTTATTCTCTAACATGCACTCGCGCACCTACTTCAGTGTCCCAATACTATTGACTTGGACGAATCACCTCATATTAAATATGAGCAAACATAGTGTATGCTAGTCTATCTGGATTACATAGTTCGCACATAGTAATCTTATGACTATGAACATTTAAGAGTTATAAGTATTAAGAAATGTAGGTATCCTCTTCTCAACCCTTTGAGAAATCATATTTTTAACTTATGCTCCATGAACTATATCATGTATATTAAAATGAAATAAAACAGAAACATAATAAATAAACTTGCCATTTTTATTTAATGAAGTAATGAATGTTACTAATGCAACCCCAAAACATCATTTATATGATTGGTCTTAGAGCATACTACTAATAAAGATCCTTTTATTATTTCTGATATAATTTTTTGTATCTTCAGAAACCAAAGAATTCAGGATTGACATTTATAACTAGTATAATCAAAATAGTCGATGTCGCTGTTTTTTCAAGAAGGTCATTGAACCACTTAGGGGTAGTTCAGTAATTAAGTCTAGCCTATAGCAACATAGATGTCTCCAATTCAACATTTTTATACCCCATAACAGGTAGTCACCCTTATTTTTCAGGGGACATATTCTAAACCCGCTCAGACTACGGTGATCAATATCTAAATTCGATAGAGTAATCAACGTAAGTGTAAACACTCAATAGCCAAAAAACAAAAAAAGGCCATGGAATTGATATTTATGGGTACTAGTTGATACATACGTACGTTGCACATAAACTCTTTTTATTTTGTTTTAGGTTTTTATGATACATAAAACATTGTTAGATGTAAAAAATTGCTTATCAAAATTGTGATATGATTTAATCCAATCAATAATCTATTAAGTTTTACAAATTAAATCAACCTATCTTTGTCACAGTCCTCTATTGTTACGAAGAAGAAGAGTTGGCTTGAGAAGAAAATTTCCTCACAACTTAACACATTTTTTTAACCTTCACAAAGTATTGCAAGTTAATCTACAATATGACCCATTTTTCCGTTATATCTATAATACTAATAAAAATACCTTAGATGAAAAAGTTTTGAATTTTTCTTTTGTCATTGAATAAAATTATAATGACATTTATACCTCACACTAATAATTTCATCTAAATGTAAAAAACTTTTGAATTTCTATTTTGTTTGTAACAAAATATATATTAAGACACTTATGACTTAAATCATAAAAAATTGACCTTGTGTATATTCTTAAAGAAACTTACAAATTCAATGATTACAAATATATCTATATCTATCTATACTACTTCTAAAAGGTTATTATACCAACAAAAAAATAAATTACCTTAATTATTCTCAAACAATTATATAAAGTCAAATTTGTGTTCCTTTCTTTCATTCCCACCTTCTATTCTACATTAAAATACCTATAATCAAGAAGACTCCTCCGATTCTCCATTACTCCATCTCCACCCAAAATTAAACTCTATCTCCATAGTTTTAATAAATAATAGTTTATTTAAATTTCAGTTTAGACTTCTAGAGTATATATTCCACTACCCATAGTCTTGAAGCTTTTATAAGGCTCATTGTTCCTTAGAGATAGTGCCCAGCAAGCCACGAAGCTACCGATTCCAGTAGCCTAGCCTAGCCTATGTTTTCCACTAGCTACCATGATATTTTGCTTCAGTCCTTCAATTTTGTCATGTGCTTGTTTTAGTGATTTGTATAGAAAATTAGGGACATTATGACTTAATTTTAATTGATAGAGAAAATTCATGCAATAGACATTCTGATAAACTGTGCATTCTTTACCTTTAATGTGGATTTTCTGGTCATTTTACTTGTTAAGAAAGTCTTTTGTACATTTTTTTTGTCTAACTTGAATTTCAAAATTATTGGTATTTACTTACATTAAAAAATTCAAAAGAGAATGGTGTGGTGGTTGACTCCATTTTTATATTAAGGAATTCTGTATCAATAACAAAAATGTTGGGAAACACACTCCCTTTTTGGGTTGTTTTGTAAGGTGAAGTCAATAAGAGAAGCAAATAATGTTGTTATTACTGGATTGTTCTAATTTACAATTAAAATTTGTTTCTTTTTCTTTCAGTTAAAGGAATAGATTTTCCATTGTTTTTTTTTTTGCGTGTGTTGTTTGGTTCCAAGATTAGGCTTGTTTAGTGTCTTGCATTGTTTGTATGATTATTTGATATTTATATGAAATATGAATAACTCGAATTTGTTATGCTTCTAATGTTATAGTCAATATTTTTAATGTAAAAGGACCCGAGATTGTCCTATTTCTAATGTTACGCTTATATAAATGATTTGAATTCATCACATTTTTAATATTATAGTGGAATGCTTTGTGTTATGGTTAGTCAATCTCTTACAACATTGTGAGTTGAATTTTTTATAATTGTTAATAAAATAAAATATATATTTAAAACTCAAAATAGTCCACGTACACCACAACTAGTATTTAAAGTGTAACAATGATCCAACATTTGAAGTTAAAAAAATGAGTTGAACATTTTCCCTCAATGAATTGAGAGGTAGGATGTGACCAATTTTTTTCTTTGTTCTCAATATCTTGTGTGTTTTCATTAAATGTTCACTGACTTCAAATAAAATTCGTTAGATACTTCAATTACTGAGGAAAAAAAAAAGACTAACTATAATTATTTGAATACCAACACGATGGGTAGGATTCATCACCAATAACAAATATAGGATGGATCAAGTGTAACAAGTCTTATATTAAGATGACAATTTTATATAAATGACATTGAAAGAACTAACTAAAATTGAATATAGAATTATGTGGTAAGATCAAGTCATTACATGCTAGTACAAAGAGATAGAAAAAGAGTTTATCGAAACTGTGGGCCCATTTATCCTAGAGTTTGAAAGAAAATGATGGTAAATGAAAGGGGTATCAATTGTGGTTCTTCACTCTACGGTTATTTACTCCTCATCAGCAATAACTTAATATGTTAAATAAGTTTATGTCATGTCTTAGTGGGTTCATATAAAAAAACACTCAACATATGTATGACTTGTTTATTAAACGGGTGAAAATCGTAAAATCAAACACGATTTATTTATTAAATGAGTTACACAACACAAACCGTGTCACTCGCAAATTCTATGACACTCAAAAAATCCTAATTCTGCAAAACAGTGGTAATTTATTAAACAAATGTTAGAGTGATAAACGTGTAATCATGTGATAAACAAATAATCGGTTGATATATAAATTTATTAAACAAATAATCAAGTGATAAACATGTTAAGATATTCCACCCAAAAATAACTCATTTATTATGCAAGTTTGTCGGGTCTAGCCGTTTATCACCCGAATCCATTAAGATTTAATCTAAAATTATAAAATTTGTGTTGATTCATGTGTCATACCTAATTTTATTCATTGTTTTTCTATATGAATATCAATATTAGTTTTGAAAATATTAATGATACACCAGAAAATATTTTTTTAGGCCCTTTTAAAGAATATTCTAGTAAACTAATGTGCCAATTATTTAGGCCCTTTTAATGAAGTTTTTCTTCTCTCTAATATTTGCCAATTATTTTTAGTGATTCTTTGACCCGAACCCTTGATACACAATCATAAAAGAACAACATCATTAGTATACCAATGCGGCTCTTAGTTTAAAGACTACTACATATGAGGTGCTGACCAATTATGGGTGCTACTTATTTTAGCACATTTTGCTTACCGTGATTGTTGCTCGGCCATCTAAAGCTGGTGTTGCAGTTTACTGATTTCTACTTGAAATTCCTAAAAAATAGTGGAGTAATGTCTGATAATAAACTCAAAGTCAGGTACAAAAAGTTATATCGAAGCGGTTGATACACCATCGAAGCTGGTGGTCTAATGGTAAAGTGTGCCCGTTTTGGGTTATTCCCTGAATCCCACGAGATTAGCAAACAGGAATCGATCCACAAGGTCCCCGTGCCTTACTCATTAGTGTTTCGGTGGTGGTGTGGTGACGGGCTACTCAAAAAGGATATGTAGTTATGGTTAACCAAACATTTTACATCGAGGGAGACCCTCATGATCACACTCAGGGGGTCACTATCTACTGGTCGCTCCTCTCCCCATTTCTTTGATAAAAAAAAAAAAACGGTTGATACTTATTTATAGTCTTCAATATACCTCTGCCTTTGAAGTAAGAGTTGGAGAACTGATTCACAAAAAAAAAAAGACATCCAGTTTAAGTAACCCAATAAATAGCTTCTAATTTTTCCTCCACGTGCATGTGTGTGTGAGAGAAAGAGAGACCTGCCAAGTTGGATATGGATTCATGTGCCATGTTTATTCTTGTATTGGTTTAGAGCCTTCTTCAAATATTGTTTAAGTATACTAATCAAAACAACATAAATATAGCTCGTCACCATGTGAGAGTCTGTGCATAATGAACCAACGTCTGCAATCGAAGAATCCATTCCTAATTCCTAACATTCTGGGACCTCTCCATGATTAACTATTTCAATAATTATCTAAGCTTTAGAATCCTAAGTAGAACCTACAGATGCATGTATTAGAATCCAAAGAAGATATAGATGGTAGTAAACAGCAAAAAAGTGACATGAACCGATATCCCCATTGAAAGAATTGCATCCACAATATTTGGATGCTTGAGCTTCCTTACTTCTAATTCCACCATTGCAGATGGTTTTATTGCCATTCCAAACATCTGCACCATCAAAGTCAAATACCACTCACAAACTCAAATAAGAATTGTCGCCTACTCTTTACAAATTTGAAAACATTAATACATTTCAATTAGGGGTGTCAAATGTGTCGGGTTAAACGAGTGACGGGTGAAAAACATATAAACCCGTACACGACACGTTTAATAAACGGGTAAAAAATTTAAACACGAACACAAATCGTTTAATAAACGGTTAACACGACACAACTCGGTAGATTCAAGGGAATGAGACCTCCTCCCTTGCCTATAAAAAGGTTGAAGCCCTTTCCTTTCATCATTCAACTTTTTCACTTGTTTTTGCAAGTGTCCACTAATTGGAAATTTTTTTATTTAAGAGAGTACAAATATTGTGGATAATTAATTTTAATAAATTTTAATTATTTTTTTAAAATAATTATTAGTTTATTATTATATTAAATTTATTTAAACGGATAAACGGATGATAAATGGGTTAGCATGTCTCACCCGAATACGACTCGTTTATTAAACGTGCTAAACGGGTTGACCCGTTTATCACTCGAACCCGTTAAGGTCTCACCCAAACCCGTTTAATCAACGGTTAATCGTGTCGTGTTGAATTTTGACAGGCCTAATTCCAATGAAGTCACTTTTGGAATTTTTCAGAAACAGTCCGTACTATTTTTCTGAAAAACCAAATGAAGAATCTTAGCAGTTCCAATCTTCCCTGTTACAAAGTATACCCACACACAAATAATAAGAATTTTGAACTTACGGTGTTGGGAGATTAAGCCAGACATTGCAGTACTGAGTGGCATTGCTTCAATCTAAGATATCTCAACTTAGAGGAACCTCTTGAAGTAGTAGCTGGTTCCACACTTCCCAAACAAATCGAGTGAAAGACAGGGAGACATGGAAAGAGGATTGGTAGTTCAACAGATGGACGTGAAACAAATTTCAATTGGTAATTTAATGACTTGTAATTTAATCTTTCTATTCTTAAAAGTTGGGGAGTCTTTCAGTTATGGGAGAGCAAGAGTCCTAAGCTAATGAAATTATAATATTTAATTTGAAATTTATATTAGACGCCGAAACTTAATCGGGGAGACACCTATTAACTTCCTTTAGATATGATAGGATAAGATGTAAGTGACATTAGATAGATGAGAAAGTAGTCATTGAAGGTTTAAAATCAAAGGTTATTTTAGTTGCCATGGATTTTAAATAATAAGAAGCTCATAATCAGTAACTGATACAATAATACTACTGAGACATAGTTTATTGACATAATCTACATGTGGCAATCTTAACTCATTATCCATTAACTCGCCCATAAATAAATAAATAGGTCGGGTACCTATATTAATTAATATGGGTTTAAATGGGTTAGGTAATATGATTCATTTTAATTAAGTGGGTTAGTATGAATTACAAATGAGTACCCATTGGGTTGAGTATTTATCTTTTTATTAAATAACACAAGTAATAAAAATAAATAAATATACTAATATACCAAAAAATACACACATTATTACACCAAAAAATACACACATATACAATAATGCACCTAAATATACACACACTAGTACACTAAAAACACACACACTAGTACACCATGAATGACCCACGGGTCGACCCATAACTCACGGGCCCATGGATCGACCAATGACCCATAATCAGTGGACCGTCTTATGCCCATGGGTCGACCCACGAACCACCCATTATGTGCGTATTTTTTTATTAAATGTGTTTTAATTTTTATGTTAGTATATGTGTGTATATTTTTTGTGTATTAGTGTTTATATTTTTAATGTATTAATTTGTATGTGTTTTGGTGTATTAGTATGTGTGTATATTTGTATTTTAGAGCATTACTAATGTGTGTGTATGTGTTTTGGAGTTGGGCTAGGCAGGCTCATAAATTTGTGGACCAGAGTCGTGGAGGAACTATTGGGTTGGAGGTATATGAATATACTCTTCATTGTTCAGGACAAAACAACACACAGCAGAATTATACGGGGAGTAATACGATTTGAACCTAAAAATTTGATATAATTTATTGATATAATAATGTGATTTTAGTAAAATTATTGTATCAATACCAAATTTCAATATTTAATGGACCCCACAATCAATTCAAATGTCATAATGAATTAGATCAATAAATTAAGTCCCAATATTTTATCAAATATTGTAAGATTAAGTCATTTTTTTTTACTCGAGTGTGGATTACATAAATTTGTAATTTATTAGTTCCATAACTGTAGGTTTTGTTGAGAGAAAATAGCTGACTTTTATTATTTTTTATTTTTTAAAATATGTAAAAATAACATTGACACAACACAAATTAAAGATAACATGACTTAACTAGAACACTTGATTATTTGGTAGTGGTAAAATGTTGTAATACGATGATAATAGTGGACTCATGAAAGTTACCTTTTCGTCAAATTAACATGAATTTAGTTACACGCACACGAATTCGAAGAAACGAAACTTATACTGTTCTACGTTACAAAAATCAAACTTTCATGTGAAACTGGCTATAAATGATTATAAATGAATTTAGTATGAATTGAATAATTTTTTATAAAAAAATTACAATTTACACATAAATAATGTTTTGAATAAAAATTATATTTTTTAAAGCAAAAATAGACAATTTTTTTTCAAAAGTCATGACCTAAAAAAATATCAACATATGTAAACTATCTATATGAACCACAAATTGTATTGAGCCATAAATGAATCAAAAAATAAATGATTCAACTTGGAAAAGAAATGAACAACAAAAAATATGTAGTAAAAAAAATTCAAATGTTTAACTCGTTTATTTTATAGATATAAAATTGAGTAACCCACCCAACCCCTTGTTTGTTGAAACCCTTATACATTAGTTTTAATACTATTCATTATAAGCCGAAATTCATTTACTTTACAAAAGAAAAATGCTAAACATATTTAAGAATTTGACTTGAATTACTATCATTGTATAGGTAATAGATTTTAATAGATACTAGGACCCATAATTTTTTTTTGTGATCCAAGAGACCTTTAGTTGAATAGGTAACAATCACATCATTAAGTCAAATTTTAAACTTGTGTAACATTACTCTTTATAAAATCGTAGACCTCAAAACTAAAACCAAGACAAAAAAAAATAAAAATACATTAAATGTTGGGACTCGCAGTGAAATTAATGGTTATAATTATCAAGTCTATTACTTTTTAATCTAGTTTTTAAGTCAACGCAAGACAAAGCCAAACAATTAATACAAGGGTGAGCACTTAAATTTAAAATTATATATATTTTCCCTTTCAACCGACTAAAGTAAATGATACAAAGTAAATTTTGAAAATCATATTTAATTCCTAAAACTTTGCTAAACCCAAATGGCAAAAAACCAATATATGTTGGGTGTAATTAAAAATAACAAAAAAATATATATAGTTAACCATTTTACATTAAAAAAAAATGAGCCTAATTATAGCCCTTCACAATTAATCTCTTTCTAAAAAAAGTCATCAACGAGTCACAATTGCCGAAGAATCGCACTTACCATCTTAGTATTGCTCTTCTTCAGTTGTTCTTCCCCTTCTTTTCATACTCCGTCACAAAGTCACGTTGGTGTGTGTGGCAATATAATAGGTATATGTGAATAAGATGAATAAATAAAAAAAAATTCTATGGATAACGGGTGTGGACACCGATAAGTATTATTGGTTCCTGAACTTATGGGTGGGCACCATCAATGAGTTAACTCATAAAATATTTATAATACATGTAAGTAATGAATATAATTTTTTTTCAGGGTGGGCTAGTGTCCCTTCTGGCCTAGGCTCCACCCATGACTCTATGCAACATCACTCTAAACTATTTTTACAAAATCCATCATTTAAATTCCACCTAAACCCATATAACAAAGAGGCCATAATTGATAAAGAGGGTATGTTAAACATTTGAAGCTGTGGATTTGTCCCATTAGCACTTGCGACTGAAAGCTTACCAAGGAAGAACAGTTACTCTCTCTCGCGCTCTCTCTCTCTCTCTTACAATCAAACCCAACCAGACAAAGAGCCAGTCACGGCCAAAAGTAGGTGAAAAAGTAACGAATAGAATTGACTCAACCAAAACCTTACCTTATTACTACGACAACTACTATTACAATACACTCTACCTAATCTCTTTCTCTCTCTCTCTCTCTTTCACACAAACACACTGGGAGGAGATAGAAAGTTAAGAAGTGGTAGCTTTGGTTGGTTGCCTCCTTGTCTTCTCATTCTACTTTCTTTATCTACATATTCATTCCCAAAACCCTAGCTTTTTTCCAGATCTCTGCGATTCGAGACCTGTGTTTGTTTTCCGATCCGAGTTGAGTCGATGGATGATTCAAACCACTCGTTCGGTTGGAAGTTTCAGTACTTTTAATGCTTGTAGTTTTGGTGGGCGAAGGCGAAAATGTCGGCTTCGTTAGCGCCGTTCGAGCGTCCCCGAATTGGAGCTTCGAACACGGTGAAGTCACTATCCCATTTTTAATTTTTAATTTTTGTACATCAATTTTGGTGTCAAATAGTAGTCAACACAAATAGTGTTAATTCAAATTTGAAATTTCTTTGATTTTCCTACGTTTTCTGGGTAGCCAATCGGATATAGTATTAAGTTGAAATGGACTGGACTTGTTTTTATTGGCTGCTAATTGTGATAATGTAGTATTTAGGTACATTGTCGAACTGAAAATTGTATGTCCCTAATTGGTAGCTCTTACCGACTGTTGCAGCTGAAATCTACCTATTACCGACTGTTGCAGCTGAAATCTATGTTTCTTGTGTGCATAAAATTAGGTTGTGAACATGGCATTGGAAATTCGATGTTTTGGGCTTGTAGCATGGAATCTTTCTGTTTTTTAATACACAATTTTTGCACTACTACATTATTTGGCACAAACCTGTGTATTCATTCATACGTAAAGATGTTTGTGTTTGCTCGTGAATGCTGCATTCCTGTTAATGTTATGGAATGTGTAATGTTATTATATTAAGTACTGAATAATTTTAGAGCGCTCATTTGAAAGCATGAACATTGTCATTTCCTTACCTTTCTTGTTCATTGGAAGAAATTAGATGATTGTAGAGTTCTATGTGTAAATTTTGGAGATACAGAGGGAATGGTGGACTATAGAGATAGAGAAGAGGTAAAAACTGGAGTGTTGGTGGTGGCAAAATGTCTGAAGCATGTGGACTTTGCTTAAATTTTTGAAAGTGGAAAAATTACATCTAGAGAAAAAAGATGATGATAAAGTAGATGAAATGACAATGTCTAACCAAGATTGATCATTAGAATGTCTATTCCAAGCGGACTCCCATATCTACCAAGAGATACTGAGATTACTTCAACAAGAAATTTAAGTTGATTAAGGGCTTAAATTTTATTGCTTACTCTCTTAAGTGTAAACACTTGATGAATATAGTTTAATCCTCCAGTGATGTCTGGTGGACTGAATGGAAACACTATACGAAACATTCATTATGGCCTACAGACCACAGATTGTACAGGCAATATGTCTTGCCCAAATATAGATTAAGGTGCGTCATCTTTATAGGAAATATAAACTGAAGATTTGAAAGTCATGGTATGGTAAAATTTTAACTTCATTAAATTGGACTGAGCAGTGCTATTCGCATTCCAATGTTGAGCTCTTTTGCTCTACACTTCATTCTTGTCAAAGAAAATGACAAGAATGCCCTTCCTTCCCTAGTTCTGTCCCTTTAATGGGAGATTTGATTATTGACTTGGAAAGAACCCTTCTGTGTAGAATTCATATGGAAAATTTGCTCTACGGAAAAAAATAAATCGCAAATTTTGGATCTTCCATCTTCGCATGTCTAAAAGTATCATTTCAAAACGCAGACATTGCTATGTTCTTATTTCCAAAAACTAAATGAAATCAAAATTCGGGATTACAATTTTTAAAGCACAAATTGTCATTAAGCACAATGAGATTGGAAGTGAATAGTACTATCCCATTTGGATCATATACAATTTGGGGTCTAGAGGTGTCTAACTGTGGAAAATTTGAAGTGAAGTGAAATATACAACTCTAAATTTTTGGTTCAAAACAAAAGGACTTTGAACAGAAAGGGTTGATGTCAAATTTTGGTACGCCTCCGCTCTATTTTAAGTTGGGTCATGATCTCTTGGAAAGAAAGTTGGAGACCGGAGGAGGTTTGGGGGTTGATCCATAGATACTTTCGTCAAGAAAATGTTTTAAAGGAATTCAATGCTTTGGAAACTAAGAATTGGCATACCTGCATCATAATTCTGAAGCTCTTTTTATTTATGTCCCAAAGATTTGATTGCAATGGGATGAGGATTGATCCCTGGGTTCATCTTAGCAGGATTAGGATAAGCTAAGAATTGGCAACTGATGGTGGGTAGCTTGAAATAGTCCTTAAAGGTGGGGGTTTGAATAGGAATTTTTTTTAAAGTTTTCTACAAGGTTTGTCCTACTTTAAGTTTAAACACCGTTAGTATGCGTAGAAGTAAATATTGGAGTGATTGGTCCTTGGCCTCGGTACATTCTTAGTTCACAATTTGAAAACTAGTTTCTACAGTATTTTGGTCAATTAGTCTTAGAGCAACTCCAATGGGGAGTGCTATATGGGGTGACAAATCTTTAACCGCCAAAATGCCACCCCAAAATAAAAAAAAATCACTCCAAAAAGGGTGGTATATGGGGTGACAAAATGGCAACAATGGGCTTGGGGTAGCAAATTTGGCACCCCATGGAGAGAGAAATTGGAGGTTGCAAAAAACGGCTGGAATGGGAAAGGGGAAGAAAAAATGATACTTTGTACCCCAATTTTTTTTTCATATTACATATTACACCATTAAATTTTTTTGTATTGTCATATTACACCATTAATTTTTTTGTATTGTTATATTACACCATTAATTTTTTTATATTGCTAATATTTATGAAAAATTATGTATTAAATATACAACTTGAAATTAAAATTGAAATTGAAAATACAATTTAAAATTGAAATTGGAATTGAAAATATTAAAATGGCACCCCATTTTAGCACCTACCATTGGAGCAGATTGTGTTTTCAGGGGTGCCAAAACACTATTCAAGATTGTAAAATGGCATTTGACACCCCATTTTTGGCTACTCCCCTTGGAGATGCTCTTAGTGCTATTTGATTGGCTTCCTAGTTGAATGGTTGAATTGTAGAAAGTCCATGATATGTTTTCAGTGTTTTTGTGAGGTTATTCACACTTTTTTATATTAAAAAAATATTTATTAATAATGATATTAAGTGGTGCATGATTCATAAGAATGGGTGGGCAAGTCTTACAACCTGGTGTCCAATCTATTCTAACATTACATGCAAGAATCAAAATTTCATTTCAATGTATTGTTTTGATCACTTGGGAAATGAAAACGTTTTAAAGATGTTTCAGAAATGAATACAGAGATAAAATTTAGAAATTTATTTCCAAAACATGTTGAAACATTGGTTGGAACACTTTGAAATCTCTTAAAACATCTCGAAATATTACGAAAATACCTCAAAACACCTCGAAATATTAGGAATTTAAATTTTCAATCACTAATTTTTTTTTGTTTTAATGGAAACGGAAATGTTTCAGTTATTTGGAAACAAAATTTTAATCCTTGATTACATTGTATGAACTTTAAAGCATTCAAACACTTGAAATCCATGTAGATGCCATTTGAAAGTGCTCAAATTTATATAAAAAAACCTTAAAGCATGCACAGCACCAAGATTCACTAGAAGCTTCCCTTTTTTTCTCTAATGAGGTCTACTAGGTGTTGACCACTTACCTAGGGTGGTTCAAGCCTTCAAGGTCCTACCAAGACTCCATACCCTTGCTGACCTAGTCTTCATGCTTGACATCCCCCCAGTGGTTGTGGTGAAACTTTTGTCACCTTTATTCTTTGACGCTTGGTCAGGTCTTCAGGCTTGTCCACCTGCTCTTTCAGATCTTCAATTATGTACTAGACTGGTGCTTGAGTGTGCATACCATAAAATTATCAGCCTTAAAACCTGACGTAGGTACTGTAATTTGGGGAACTGTGTATTGAGAGTTTGTTAAAATTTTGTATCTTGAATGTTGTTTCTTCATTTTTTGTGAAGATAACCTCGTGGAGCAATCAGAGGTCAAAAGTAAAGTGCAAATAGTCTCCCACTGGAAACTTCAGTTGAAAACAATCTAGTCTTAAGATTATGTAGTTCGGGACTTTTCAAGTCGTAGATATCAGATTTCTTTAATTTAGCCCATGAAACAGATCTTCTGGTATTGATGAAAACTGTTTAAACGCTAGTACTTTGGTGCTGGTATCTTTAAGCTGAAGCGAATTTCATGTTCTGAAATGTAACCCTATCCCTACTCCCTCACATGTCTGGAAGACACAGAAAAGCTGGTTTTGTTGTTTAAAGTCAGAAGTTGATGAAGAGACAAAAGAATGGTGAACCTAAGCAAAATACATCGGAAACTTCATTGAACTTTATGGAGATCCAGTCTTGATTCTCGATATGTATTTGAATTGTTAACTGTATACAGGAGGCTACAACTCATTGCTTGTTCTAGTTTGATAAGTTGTTGAAAAGTGATAATCTGTTATATCCTTCTATGCTTGATATGCGAACTAGTCTTTTTGTGTAAAGCTAGTTCAAAGGTAGCATTTTTCATGATTTTGAACTTGTGTAATGATTTGCAGGTTTTCAAAAGCGGGCCACTTTTCATATCTTCAAAAGGTCATTGAAGCTTTCTCTATTTTATTGTTTTATTTTGGTTGAAAATTTTCTTGCTTCATACCATGGTCCGTCAATAATATCAGCTTGTGAATTGCACCTCTGTAAATGAACTGTCTGCTTATCTTTTCGCTCTTTGTACATAGAAACATTGCGTCTCATTAGTTGAAATTAAAAACACATTTTATCTTATGATCGGAAGACGTGTACACATGTTTGTATCCAAATAAATACACATGCAATGGCGATGATTCAAATCATGAGTATAAATTTGATGTGTAGCTGCTTCTTGATGTTGTAGCTACTCCTGCCCCTTCTCCATAATCTGGGAAAGTCAGTAATTGCCAATCATTTTTAATTTTTGTATGTCAGGGAGCTTCGTCTTTAGATCCTTTTTGGGGCATTGAGCAACCAAACCTTGTGGATGAATGCATGTGCTTTTGTTTGATCTTGAAGTGCATAATTTGCCCGTTTTATTATGTAGGGCAGTTTCCGCTGCAAACTTGTTTCGATATTCTTTTTTCAAACAGGCTCATACAAGTAACAAACTTGCTAATGCCTTCTGGAGGTTTATACACTCCTAATTTAGTCTGAGCATCTGAGCTGTTGTTGCAATAATTTTTTGATAGGAAACAAGAACTAGTATTAATGAAAATTGAATACATCAAAAAAGGTTGGATAAGAAATCCAACTGTGAAATAAAAACAAGATAGCAAAAGCATAACAAGCCTATAAATTAGGTGAAGCTTTTCATCCCTCTCGAATAACAAAAAATGAAATTCCTTTGAAGTCCTTTGAAACCGAAGCCCAAAATAATGGTAAGAAATGAATACGGTGTCATAATCGATCCACCCTTTCACATCGAGTATAAAAATTCTTGCATTTTGTTCCTTCCTAATAACTCAACGTGGCAAAGATATCTTGCAATTCCAAAGAGTTGTACCTTTATCAAGCCTTCCAAACCCTTCAAAATTTTTAATAAGGACTACGGATATGGAAGACATAGGAATCATCTAACTTAAAATGCGCGTCTCTAAACAAGTGATACCACAAGGTCAAAGCAATAGGGTAATGTAAAAATAGATGGTCAGTACTGTCAACATCACCTTGGCACATCACATGTCACCGTTGGGAAAGACAAGTATGGAGTCATGTTTTCTGAAGCATGTCACTGGTGCTAATCTTACTATGCGCCATACAAAAATTTGCAATCTAATAGACACTTTAATCTTTCAAATCATCAAAGTAGGAATAAAGACTGTACAAGATTTTTCATCTAACAAGGATTCAAAGAATGCTTTACAAGAGAAGCATCCGAAAATTCTAACCACCACCTTTCTTTTATGACAAGATCCCTGGTTTAACAAAGAATTATTAGGAATAGTAAGACATGAAATCAAATACTTTAGTGTATCTATCATCTAACTTCCTACGGAATCTGAAATCCTAAGAGTATAGATGAACATAAGACTGAATCATAGAAGGAATAAAAGACTTATGAAAACAAGGTAGCTGATAGAGATGTAGAAACAAAAATGAAAGAGGTGACTCTCACACTCATCCGTATTCCCAAAAGCAAACTTTCTCCCTATTACCAACCACAAACTTTGAATTTTGGAAAAATCTTGTCAATCTTTAAGAAATGAATTTCCATAGGCATTGGAAACTTCTTGTTTCCACCCTATTAGCGGCCCATTTGTTGGCTTGCAAGTATTTGCTTTTGATAACTAAACGCATTGAGAATGTGGTTCTAAGAGAAACCTTCAAAGTGAGTTACCCACTAATGCAATACTTCTTGCATTCAACTTTTGAATTGAGTGAAAAAGACCATCTCCCAACTAATCAAGTGGTCTTTCCTCTCTCACCACTACCTTCTCACAAAAAAATTCCTCGTCATCGGTGGTGGGCAAGCCGACCTAGTCGGGGCTCTAGCGTGTTGTCACCACAAGCAAACGCAGGTTGGTGTTGATCTCATGGGGGCAACGAGGGGGTGCTTGTGGTGCAAGTGTGCCTAACCTCTGATGATGTCCAGCAATGCGAGGTGTTTGTTTGTTCTCCCACCCAATCGGGTGGATGTCGGGGGCATGTTGCAGCGCGGTGGCATTATTGGGGCATGCCGGCCTTGTCATGTTCCTGACATCTTAAAGAAAGATTAAAAGTATATGTAAATACTAGCTATGATTGATGTCAACAGAGTTAACCTCCCCCCATTAGGAATATAAGCTCTGTCATACTCATCTAATCTCTTCACGTTTTCCATTATTGGGACATTGGATTCCCATCCAAAGACAAACTTAAATATTTCAAAGGCCACTCCCCCTCTTTACACACCAAAAGACCTGCAACTCTATTAATTTTATCATAGTGTGAATTAATGCCTACTTGTAAACTTTTATCCATATATCACTTTCAATCCTGGAACCAAGCTAAACACCTTTACTATATTCTTAAGATTTAAAAGTTTTTCCTTATCTACTATAGAAAAAAATATTCTGTCATTAGCTTATTGTGAAGGAGATATTGATATCTTGCCCCTCCCCACAATAAAACCTATCACAAGGTCACAACATTGCCGCCCTTCACACTATTTTGGTTAACCCATTAATGACTAAAGCAAAGAGAAAAAGGGGTGGGGATAAATGGCTTTTATAATTTTCTGGTCCTTTTTGTCCCGTGTATTGGTTATTTGGCTTCAACATTGATTTGATTGCTAGTGTTAAAAGTGATGCACATATGACAGTTGCAGGCTAGTCTTTTCAATAGAGAGCTCAACCAGGTACAGATTAGGGGTCATCGACTATGTAATGGACGCACTCGACTAGGTAAGAGGTTGGTCGTCTGGTTCTAGTTTTTGATTGAATAGGTCTCAAACAGAAAGGCCCCCTACCTCCTTCTGTTTTGGTTCGTTCTCTTCAACTAATTTTTTAACTTAAGCCGACTTAAACCAAATTCAGTGCTTGTGAAACATGTGGATTAATTTCCAACAATATATAGCAAGCTAAGCATACACAAGATTTATAGCGATTTGGTTACAACAGTAGCCATGGGCTACTCCCAACTTCCTTAACTGTATTTCGTCCCAATCCACTATTATTGGAGGTCTTAAATAATATTCACCTCCCAAGCATTGCATCTTACACAAAGAATGGGTTTTTCATAAGCTGTCCCAAAATCTTTACAATCAATGGTTTTCCACGTGCTTACCCAAACCTTGTGTGTAACTAAAGAGAGAGAATCTCTTTGCTCTAACCCACCAACTACATAATTGGCTTCACGTCCATTCTTGGATCTTCATAACCAAAACCTATAGTTGTAGAGGGGGTGTGTGGTGGACTGCCGAAGGTACACAAATGTATATAACAGAAGTTAACATCGAGATACTGGGAGTAAGGAAAGTTCGAACGTCAGTCACTCAATAATCAAATTTAATCCATAAAATACATATCAAATGAACAAGGTACAAAATAAAGAACCTAATATTACTCGCATGTGGTCTTACGCTATTCTCCCTAGCCCAATGCTGTCTTCATTTGTGCATATAAATGTATAACTGGTACTGTATATCTTGCGAAAACAAGTGAGCAAAAGCTTACATACCCTTTTTGTTAAAAATTATCAAATATGAATAGAATAGTGTGGTCGTAGGACTCTTAAGATAAGCAATAGTTTTCCAACATTTGATAAGCAATAGTTGAGCACTACATGCTCTGGCTGCAATATATTTTGCATTAGTTGTTGATAAGGACATGGATCTTTGTTTGTTTATTGTACCAAGCAACGAGATAGTAAACCTAGTAAAAGTAACCACATCCATTGCTTTTATGGTTGTCTAGGTTATTTGTCTAATCAACATCTGAGTATCTAACGAGTTTGTTCATAGTGTCTCGGGTTTACTAGAGACCATGATCAATATCATTATTGTACTTGATAACTCTCTTTATTGCTGTTAGACATGACTTTTAAGAGTTAACCTAATTCCTACAATGAACTTTCACTTTTGGTTACGTTAGATTAGTTGGCACTAAAGGTACAAGAGAGTCAAGAAACTCCATGCAATACTTCGGTATAATTTTTGATCAACTACTTTGCACTCATCATCTTTTGATAGTTTTCCACAGGAATCAAAATTTTATTTTGAAACGGTCGAAACAGTCAAAACGATTATATTTTCAAGGAGACCGAAATGAATCAGTGATTAAATTGACATTCCAAAGCTTTGATGTGTTGAAGAATGTTTTGAGTTAATTTGATATGTTTATACCAATGTTTTGGAATGTTTTGATGTATTTCAAGATGTTTCGATATATTTCAACCAATGTTTTGAAAATAAATTCCCAAATTTTTTATTCGTTTTCATTATGTTTTCTCCAAAATATTTTTGATTTGTTTCCGTTTCTTTGGTGACCAAAACAATATGCCGAAATAAAATTTTAATCCTTAGTTTTCTAGTTGTGCTCATTGGGTTGCTTACCAATTTAGATACACCCATTCCAAAGGCTTGACCAATTTGTTAGCAATTTTAGTGGAGGAGATGAATATACCATTGCTGGTTTGCTTAATTTGTAGACCAAGAAAAAATTTCAACTTCCCGACCATGTTCATCTCATAAGCTCTCGAGGTTGCTTGGGTAATTGACTTGGCAACCTCAAGAACTTCCTTCTCGCCAGTACAACCAAAAATCATCATATGAATGAAGTTAGGAATCAAGTTCCAATTCTCTTTCTTTCTTATGAACAAGGTTTTATCAAGAGTTCCTCTTTTGATTCCCTTGTCCAATAGGAAATCTCTGAGCCTTTCATACAAAGCTCGGGATGCTTGTTTAAGATCGCACAGGGATTTTTAAGTGAATATATATGATCCAGCCTCCTATGATCATCATAATAGCCCTTTAGTTGCTCTCTATATACTCTCTCTTGAAGAATTCCATTGAGTAAGACACTTTTAATGTCTATCTGAAACAACTTAAAGTACTTTATGCACGACATATGTAATATCACTTGAATGGATTACCATTGTGCAATTGGAATGGGGTTTATTTGAAGTCTACTCCTGTATTTGTAAGTAGTCCTAAGCCACGAGCCTTGCTTTTGTTTCTTGTGATGATAACATCATTGAACTTGTGGTTTTAGATACACTTGGTGCTAATCACATTTTTTTTCTTTAGGCCTTGGAGGGTTCATAATTCATTGATGGGGATCGTGTAGGAATTGGAAAAGGGATGAGAAAAGAAGAAGAATTTGACGAAGAATGATTCAATATCAATAATCAATAATAATCAAAAGTCTAGTCTAAATAAAACCTTTACATGGATTCCTTTATATAGGGAAACTAAAACCCTAAAACAAATACATAATGGTCTAATGACAAATAAACCCTTAAAAGATAAAAGAAAATACTTAAAAGATAAATACTAAATTACTCTACTTAGTTGTCATTTTGATTATTTATTTATTTTAGGGTTTGTGATCTCCTTATATATATATAAGATTTGTGCACTCCTTATATATATAAGGGATACATATTTGTTGTAGGATACCTTTGATTATTATTGATTATTGATGCTGAATAATTTTTTCTCAAATTATCTCTCTGTTCTCATTCCTTTCTTCTTCACTTCTCATCCCTAATTCTTCCTTAATAGGATTTACATTAATTTGGTATCAAACCTAATACAATCTACATCACTCATCCTACTAGAATTGATTTAGCTCTTCTTGCATTGCAAACATTCGTCGTTCATCTTCCAAAGCTTTGTTAGTATTTTTACGTGTAGCATAAATAAAGGGCTCATTGCATTCACTTATTGTCTTCTAGTTCAAACCCTACTATGATGTTCTCCAATGAAATTATCCTTAGGGTGGTTCTTTAGGATGGAAGGTTCTACGGCAAGTTTAGGTGGGAAGAAAACTCTTAATGAGCTGAGGCTCAAGTACAACATTTGCATTGTCCGAGGCTTGCAAATTTGCAGACTCCATGCCCTTTTGAAGTCTCTTGTTGTACTCCAACTCCAATGAGAGGGTGATTCCCTAGAAGAGGGAATAAAGAGTACAGATCAAGGACACACGAGAGGATCAAACATTCTATGAAAGATACTTAACAACAAAATAAAGAAAAACTACCTCTAAAACAATAGTGTTGCTGTCCAAGAACTGACCTCTAATCAAACAATATGCAAAAAAAGCAACATGTCCAAAAATGACGTCCCACAAACAATCTCCATGCTTGCTTCTACCCTAGAATATTCTAGCATTTCTCTCTAGCCAAACTATCACATTTCCAAAGAGTAGCAACTTTTTTTATCCTTTTCCAAACCTAAAAAATTACTCAACTAAAGATACATATTGCTTAGGAATCATTCGATTCACCTTTGTCAGCTGTAATATAGACCCAATCAGGGGTGACTTAAGGCAATTGGAGGCCTAAAGCGAAAATACTAAATTAGTTTTTTATTTTTATTTTTTAATATTAACTTTTAAAAAAAATTAATTTATTTTTAATTTATTATATGAGAGAGACCGAAAAAGAACGTGCTAGTGTTACTGAAAAAAATATTTTAACTTTTGTTTTTGTTTTTTATCAGAAAGTGAGTTTAATTTTAACTTTTTTTTAATGTTTTGTACTAATTTTTAAATAGAGAGAATATGAATAAATATGAGTTGACTTTTGAGTACTTTTTATTTTTTCATCTTATGATTTTTAAATTTTTAATGTTATGAATTGAATCAGGATCCCAAATTATTATAATACAAATGTTGATTGTACATAATATTTTGGGGCATTTTTTTTAGGGTTTAAAATTTAAAATTTTAATTTTTTTATGAGTTAATAATGTACCTCAAAATTTGGGGCCTTCTCAAAATTTGGGGCCTAAAGCCCTCGTTTTTTTTTTTAAAGCTTAAGAGCCGGCCCTGGACCCAATGTGACCATGCAATGTAGAAAGAGGTGATCAATACCCTCATCCTTCCTTCGGCATATAACACACTGTTGTGGAGAAAACAAGTACAAGATCTCATATTAATCAAATTATTTAACAATTACTCTGAGTCCTTAAGAATGAAGGGCTTGCTCCCAAACTCCTAAAATACTTGTCATTTGGCATTTTACCTCTCCATAGGTCCTAGAGGGTTGGAGATGTTTTGGGCCATAAATAGACACAACAATTGATAGTGTAACAGTGATAGAGATCGAAAAGGGATTGGATGAGCTTAAATTGAAGAATTGAATTTTATTATTTGTTTTACTATTATTTTATTAGTTAAGGAATATTTGTTTGGGTAGGAGTATTAGCTAGAGTTTAACTAGGAAATTATTAGAGTTTTAGTAGGATAGGGATTTGAGAGTTTGATTATGAAACTCTTTTAGTATTTTAGTAAGGAAGTAGTTTTTATTTTAGTAGGGGACTTTGCCTATAAATAATGGTGTAATCCCAACTATTTTGATTAGAGTGATTATGAATAAGAATTGAGTATTCTCTGTGGAGATTTATGTGTTTCTTCACCAATTCCTTACGAGGATGAGGTAAACCCCTTCCACCCCTCTTATTTCTTTTTCTCTTTCTATTCTGTGATTTCTAGCCCTCCCCGATTTACTTCAATTGGTATCAGAGCTCAATTTCGATTTGTGAAAAAAAAAATTACTGTTCATCGCAGAGTACTGTTCATACCCTAGAAAAAAAAAATCCTCTAAATTCTACTCGAATCAAGATGGTGAATAATGTCGAGTTAAGTGCTAGAGTTGAAGCTCATGATTCGCTCCAAAGATCAGTGGATTCGCTCTAAGGATCAGTGGATTCGCTCCAAACATCAATGGAATATATACATGAAGGTATATACAAGTTGGCTGCCATGTTTGGAGTTAAGCTCCCAAATAGGATCTTACAAACAAGGTAAAGTTTGATTCATCTTCTTCATCCATTGATCATCAACAAATAGTTGAACAAATTTTGTCCCTACAAATTTCTCCACAACTGCAAGTTTCAGTTTAATTGAATGATGAGATGAACTCAGATAACGTTGATGAGCCTAAAAGTTCTCCTCATCATACATTATTTGCTTTTGATAAGCTAATCTCAAAGGATGTTCTTACTGAAGAAGTTAAAAGAGTTTCAATGGGTGCCACTACAAATCAAGTTGCTATTTTGTCTCCACTGGATTATATGCTTCCTTCACCTATAATAGTGTATTTGAATAAGACTGTGATGGATGCAATGCACGAAGGGATTATTTTCTACTATGGAGATCTACAATGTTATTTTTTTGGAACACAAACTTCTTCAATTTTTTTGGAGTACTTGTGGCCTTCCAACTCTTAGGAGAAAAGTTTTTTTCAGCCGAGGAGAAATGATAGAGATCGAAAAGGGATTGGATGAGTTTAAATTGAAGAATTGAATTTTATTAATTAAGGAATATTTGTTTGGGTAGGAATATTAGCTAGAGTTTAACTAGGAAATTATTATAGAGTTTTAGTATGATAGGGATTTGAGAGTTTGATTATGAAACTCTTTTAGTATTTTAGTAGGAAAGTAGTTTTTATTTTAGTAGGGGACTTTGCCTATAAATAATGGTGTAATCCCAACTATTTTGATTAGAGTGATTATGAATAAGAATTGAGTATTCTCTGCGGAGATTTATGTGTTTCTTTACCAATTCCTTGCGAGGATGAGGTAATCCCCTTCCACCCCTCTTATTTTTTCTTCTCTTTCTATTCTGTGATTTCTAGCCCTCCCCGATTTACATCAAACAGTTTGTGTTAACGACTTCTCCCAGAAGTGGCATAACAAGGACTTATATTTATCACAACTGTGGTCATTCTTTTCACTTTTAGGGACCTCTTTATCTCATGATTAGATTTTCTTGTTTCTTTTGAATTTCTTTATGTTGCATTTTATTATCTGTTCCACTTTTGCACTACAATGAGTTGTAAATGTAAGTTTCAAAGATGTTGTTAGGGCTAGTTTAATGGATTTCTGTATCTTTGTCGTTAGTGGATTGTGTCCTACTCCTTACAGGTTAACTTTGTTGAGAATAAGGATGAAATTGAATTCTTTGGTGTTATATTTACAAGTTTGCTGGTTCATTAAAATTTTGATATACAAGGATGAGTAATTTACTATTTTTTCTGAAGAAACAATCTATTTATGGATAAATGGACAACACATAAATAGATATCAATGGACAATTCATCTGATCCAAGAAAGAAGAAATAAAAACAAAATGCAACAAACACTACATAAGTCTTAGCTGCATATGAGCCTTATTTCAAATCACATGGAGCTCTATACTCTCCATAAGCAAAAGAGAAGAATTCACACAAAATCTTTAGTGACGGAAGCCGAAAAAGATCGATCCCATAATCCTTCAACCACCTCTTATTGTTAAAACCAGTGGTATTATGATGTGCTCATGTAAACAATGTTGAACTTCTGCAGGATTAGGTTGGAAGTCTTGGAAGAAGCGGTGGTTTATCCTCACCCGCACTTCTTTGGTCTTTTTCAAGAATGATCCTGTAAGGATAAGTTTTGGTGTTTGTCTTTCATTTGAGATTTGTTCATGTGGTTTTTTTCTTGTATGTTAATATTCACATGATTTTTTTGGCATTACTGAAAAAGTTATCACTACTATTGACCCTTCTATGACACCACCGAAATTGGTATTTACAATGTCTATCAGCCACTGTGTGCTGTAAATTAATGTTAGGCTTATTAATTTTTTTTGAACGTCCAAACTACTTACCAGTGTTGTGAGAAGTGCGCTTAGGCATGAGGTTCACCTGAAGCACATCAATAGGTCAGAAGCGAGGCATTCTCAACCAGGAATAGTTGAGACACATGGGCCTTAGGCTTTTATTTCCCTTTTTGATATATTTTGAGCCATTGATCTATTGACTTTGAAGAGAATATTTGATATGTATAATACCTCATGGACAACCTGTTATAGAATCGGTCCTCTTCCCCCGTGTTTTTTGTGTTTTTGGACCTGTTCTAGTGTCACTGCTTATTTTTTTTTATTTTCTATTTTTGTCTCGTTCTTATTTTTCTCTAATTTCTTATAGTGTCACTTTTTAGTTTGTTAATGTGTTATAGTTCAATTGTGTATCCTGTTTTTGATTTTATCCTTGATTTTAATTGCTTAATCTATTTAATTGTGTGTTTGATTGGAATATTCTTTTTTGAAGCATATCACAAGTGTTAAGCTTTTCATGTGTATCAGTCTATGCAAAAATTTGCACTTTAACATGAACTTTAGCCCTCCATATCATCAAAGGAGGGGCAAAAATAGAACAAGAATATTGATTCAACAAAGAATAAAAGAGGGATTTGTATCTCCATAAAGTGAACTTGTATCTCACTTTGCATGATTATGACAAACTAAGGTTGATTTTTATTGTTGAGGGCTTCTCCATTCATTGCTAATTGATTTTGAGTTAAATGGTCTAACATGGAAACATGGTTAAGCTGTAGGTGGTTGGTGGGCCTATTCTATTCCCCATATAAATATCTTGATATGCATATTTGTTTGTTTGTTAGCCTGAAGCTCGAGTCGGGACCTTAAGTGGGTGAGACCGTAAAGGGAGTTTGTATCCCACTTCGAATGATTAGAACCAGAAAAATTGTTGTACATGGTGAATGAGCCTCCCCACTCATTGCTAATTGGTTTTGAGTTGGATTTTATTTTAATCTTAACCCATTCAACATTTCTTGGATTATCGGTGCTTTTTACCTTTTGTTGTTATGATCCCACTTAAAAAATATTTATATAAAGTGTCACACAATAAAATAAGGTGTGTTACTCACACTCATCAAAAAGTTTTTATAGCACTAAATGGAGTGCAAGCTCCCTTGTTGAACTGATGTGGGATGTTGAATAAAGAACAAAAGAATGTCTATGTTAGAATACCATATTGGTTGGAAACAAAAAGAGTCTCTCTCTTCTTGTATATGAAGAAGACAAACTCCATGTGACTTATGTTTTAATGGGCTTGACTTTCATTGTGCCTATGTGAACTTAATAACAGAGTTAAAGGTGACAACATTTAAAAACTTGAATCTAACTCGAAAAATGAACCCGGTTTAATAATTGGAGTTTAAGGCGGTACTTAGGTTGACATGGGTGGATCTAGTAAGGGGCGAGCCCACTCTCAATTTTTTATTTGTACGGAGAAATATAAATTTAAATATTATTCATATATATTTTGTGGTGCCTACCCTATCACTTCTATCTTTGACAATATGTTATAAAATGAGTTGTGATTAATCTATAATTTATTTGATCAGTTTTATAGTTTTGGAGATTTTCTTTGGTGGACCTTGATTATGTATTTATGAGTTTTTTGGATTTTCATTGTTAATTTAAAAGTGAAATTATTTGAATTTAATCTTTAATTCTCTATGACTTGCTAAGTTTATTTTTTCACAACTTACATATTTTTGTATAAATTAAAAGCGAAGATTGTGAGAATTCGATTGCTTAACTAAAATGATATCAATAGATGTCTGATACCTTGAGTATAGACAAATATATTTTTGATGACATTAGCAGTGAAGTTGTCAAAAAAAAAAAAAACAATGAAGTTGTCATACAATGCCTTTTAATATAAAAACTCTAATTAATTGCAATTTTTTTAGTAAAAAGTTGTAATTGGTCTTTTTTCTTGTTTATAAATCATTGTCTTTTGGTCCATTTGCGTTCACTGAATTTTTATATATCAAATATGATATCATAAAAATAAGGGTAAATTTCAACGACACCCCCTGAAAATGGCCTAATTTCTGGGACATCCCTTGTGGTTTCTGTAATATCACTGCATACCCTTTTAGTTTATATTAAGTTTCACATAATACCCCTACCGTCATTGCTTGACGTCTAATAGACTAGATGATGTCATGGCATATTTTACAATGATCTACCCATTATACCCTCAACTTGACTGAAATCCAGTTCCTTTCAATGGGTTTGAGGTTGCAGGAAATTGGATGGTTATTTTCTGGTTAGGGTTGACTCTCTCTCTCTCTCTCTTAGAATTTTGGATTTTGGTTATTTGAATTAGGGTTCTTGAATTAGGTTTTTGTATTTTCTTGGGCCTTTATTTAAACAATTTTTGAAAAGCAAGCAGCTCTATTTGCTAAATGTAATTTCTAATCTCATGCACTTAGTTCTCAATTTTTGTTTCTTCAATTTTTTACTTGTTTGATGTCTCCTCGTTGCTTTGTTAATGGGACATGAGAAACTGAATAGCAAATGGTTGAAACATAGCTCTAGTCATTGCTCTCTACCACTGTTCTACTTTAGATACCATAATATAACAACTTACCCTCATAATGTGCATAATAAGGTTTGCTTCATACCATAACATAATGTAACATTACATATGTGCAATCTTGCGACTGCAACAAAAACAAAAGCAGCATAGTGCAATTTGTTTTTCTTATATGTATTCTGCAACAAAAGCAGCAGCATACCCTCTATGATATGTGCATTTTCAGTCAACAAAGAAACCTCAAAAACTATCTTTATCTACATAAACTGCAACCTCAGTTCTGTGCAAATTCCACTCCATTTCTGCCTCTGCATCTCCCCTACCTCTCCTCACATTTGGCGCAGGTGACCCCTAGAAATAAACATCTTATTAAATACATTTACTTGGAGTTCGACACTAGTAGTAATGGTCTCAGTGAATTCAACAATCACCTGGATTTCGACACTAGTAGTAGTAGTCTTAGTGACAATACTAGTTTGTGTCAAAACGAATAACTAATTATGATATGTTGCTGAACTACTCATCTTTGTATGCACAGTAAGGAAAAAACTGTATGTGAACTTAATTGAATAAACAATTTTAATCAATGGGCAAAATCACCCAAATTCTGGTATGTAGCAGAATTACTAATGCATGTATATACACTAATGAAAGGAACTGTACGTGAACTACCAATGTTGAATTCAACCAAAATGAGAATATACTGTCAAAAGCCCTAAGCAGTAGAAACGAACCTATCTTGAAAAATGCACAATTCCGAAATGAACCATGGAAAAATGGCAAAAGTCCCAATCATCATTCCATAAAAAATGCCCTAATTTACCAAATTTGCCAAAATCCCTAATTACCAGAGTGACCTAGTCAAACAAATACTCATTCATTCTTAAGAAAGTGACCTTAGTTTACCAAATTTGCGAAAATCCTTAATTAGCATTCTTAAGAAAGTGATAACTACCCATTCAAATAAAAGGCTAAAACTGAAATAAAAAACCAATGAAAATGGCAAATATCAAAAATCATACGCAAATACAAAAAACCCTAATTTAAATGATGAAAATATTTTTAAGAAAGTGATAACTACCCATTCAAATGAAAGGGTAAATTTGAAACTAAACAAAACTGACCTCTGTGTGCGATCTTCTGGTTTTTTCTTAGTCTCTTATGTCTTTCTCTTCTACTATTTGCTTCTATTTTGTGTGTGATCTAGCTTGAACCATGGTTTAGAGAAACCACATCGATTGTTTCTGGTTCAACCCCAAGGCAACATAATGGTTTGATTGGTTTGTGGTGAGAGAGGCAGAAGAATCGATGGTGTCTGGTGCAACCCAAAAGTAGCATCGTGGAAGGATTGGTTTGTAGGAAGAGAAGAAGAACGACTTTGGGAAGGAGAGAGGTCCTTTGCCTCTTCGATTTCCAGGCACAAAGAGTAAACACAAGGGTTATCCATTATATACCTATGGTTAACATAGGGTTTTTTCCAACCATGGTTGGGATTAAAGGGTAATTCAATAAAATCATGAACTCCGTTTGGTCTATTAATCGACATAATCTGACAGGGGGTGACAATGACATTGCAGAAACCATAGGTGTCCCTGAAATTAGGCCACTTTCTAGTGGGTGTTAGTGAAATTTACCCTAAAAATAATATTATTTTTTTACTTTTATTAATTGACAAAAAAAAACTAAAGCTTTTAGTTAAGGTTCCGTTTGGTAACGTTTCCGTTTAAAACGAAAAACAAAAAATGAAAAACGAAAACGTATTTTTTTGGCCCCGTTTGGTAATATTTAAGTTTTTTGTTTTTATTTTGATATTTAGAGAAAACAAGAAAAAAACTTGTTTGGTTACCGTTTATGTTTTTCGTTTCTGTCATCGTTTGATAAATGAGAGGCGATTTTTAAAAACAAAAAAAATTCGTTTTTGATTTTTCGTTTTTGAAAAATGAAAAACCAAAACGTTATCAAATGGGGCCAAATTTGTTTTTAAAACCGTCCCTCGTTTACAAAACGATGACAAAAAAAATAAAATAAAATCGGTTATCAAACGAGTTTTTTTTTGTTTACTTTAAAAATTAAAATAAAAAAACAAAATCGGTTATCAAACGAGTTTTTTTTTTTGTTTACTTTAAAAATCAAAATAAAAACGAAAAACGAAAAACGAAAAATGGAAACATTACTAAACGGAACCTAAAGTACCCATAGAGGAAAAAATTTCAGGCTCCACCCATACGGGTTGGTGTTTCATGCTGAGGTCGGATTCGGGCTGGCTTTTGGTTGAGAGTTTTATAATTTGGGATGGGCTTTAGTTGACCTCTCAACCTGTCCAAGTTGCAACTCTATTTTACACACTCCCTCCTCTTATTGGTCTTGTCCTCGAAAGTTTACAAGCCAGTAAGTCTAAAACATCTATTACACAATCATAAATATATGCATTTCTAATTAATTTCTTAGTGATACACAAGTCGTTATTCCAATTATCAAACCTAGGATGGTCTACATAATAACTCACTGGCTGATACCTTTTTCGCCACCTTCACCCAATTTCATACATTTCAGCTCTTCATTAATGACTCCAAATTATCCATGGGATTTTGATAGGCAAAGTATATTCACAGATCTTTCATTCCTACTGTTTCCTAGGGCTTAATCCACAATATATACAACTTTTGGGACTCAATTTCTAAATATAACAAAAAATTTCTCGTGAACTTTATTTCTTCTAATTCGACATTTCTATATTTTTTGGTGCCCCATTCAACCAGCAACCGAGGGGATTGTGGGGCGAACTGAAAAGCTTCATAGGCAGAATAAAACCATAAATAGTCGGATCTAATAACAAAAGCGTAAGCCGAGTCATAATTAACATCTTCTGTGCCATGCAAAATCTTGATACTGACCTGACATCTTACTAGACACCGATTACCTCGCCTCAATCCATCCAAGGGGTATCTTGGAGTATCAGTGTATTGACTGTTTGATTACAACATTCTAACTCAATTCTGCACACCACATTCTTACTTATTTGACGAAATAGCAAGAATAAGATGAGATATGTATTAGGCTAGTAGCATGTCATAAACCACCCCACTTAGCCAATTCTCACTTAACATGGATAGATATTGACATCAAGGTACCCTGAAACGTATTCAACCACCATTTGATTGCCATCCCAAAGCTTGTTGTTTTCACCTTATTTTTTCATTATTTTTCTTTTTTCTTGTCTTTCTCTGAATGTATTTCTAACCCAACTTAGCATGTCTGCATTCTATCCCATTAACATTTGAATTTGCTCACAATCACATCACTCAATGCCTTAAAGGATTCTAGGTGTACAAATGCCCAATTTCCAAATGCACAATCATTCACCCCATGTGTTCACTTCCTAGAAATAGACACCTTTCATTTTTTTCCATTTCTTTCTGTTCTAATCTTCTAAGTCTTATACAATTCTCGCTCTAAGGACACTTCACATGTCACTGAGCCAACAATTAAAGATGTTCGACTGGCCACTCATGCAAACATTTTCCCTTTTGTCCTTTTCTCTTCCTAAGGTTAATAATTCTTTTTCTATTTCTTGATAAATTATAATTGGACCTCAAATAAAATGAGCACAACTAAAAATTACACATAGATCCCAACATTATTTTCCATCTATTTTTCTGATACAAAATGTTATAATGTGCCTTGCTTCAATGAATCCCACACGTTGCCTTGCGAGTTGCGCTTAGTCTCAAGATGACCTTGGTGCCTTATGCCTCAAATAATCGCGCCACCTACATGTTTTCATCCTTTATCCTAACATTCTATTGGTTTCAATTTTTAGTGCTTCAAGCAAACTTTCTTGTCAGAATCAATAATTTAAATGAATGCTAGGGTTAAGGACCACATTGGTTGAATATGTATAGTTTTGATACAAAATTGACAAAATTTGAATATTAAAGGCCAATGTTTTACTAAAATATTTGACTTGGTAGGGATTTGTTAGGTGAAACTGAGAACTATTTCATCTATGTGGCACTTGGTTTTTAATGGATTGGGTGGAGGTGGGAGAGATGTACTCTTTGGCAGTGAGTTTTCTTGGCCATTTTGTGGGTTATTTAGCTAGAAAGAAATTCAAGGATATTTGAAGACAAAAGGGAAGTGGTGGACGAGATACGAGATCAGATCTATTTCTTGACATCCTATGGGCTTCGGTTAGGAAGAATTGTAAGAATGTCATTTTGTTGTATTACAATGAGTTAGACAATATCAAGTGGATGTAAATGTGTGTTAAGGATATTACTTTGATGTGCAATTTTTTTTCCAGGTTTTGCATGTTATCGGGCTGGACATCTTGTCCACTTTTGCTTGAATAATGTAATATTTGGTTTCATCTATTAATAAAATCTAATTTGTCGTCCACAAAAAAGTTATACTTATGGTAAACGGTCGGGGCGGGGATAAGCTTGCTTCTTCACAAGCTTATACCCCTAAAAAAAATTGACCCTATAGCGCTAGCGTTTCACGGCGTTTCTATGCCATCCCAATCTTGGATAAGCTGCTAATACTAATCTAATAAGTGAAGTAGTCATCGTCTGACCAATCGATTTAGACAACCGACTGGCTGTGTCGGCCCATTTTGTCTCGCCCTAAATGGAATGACTCTTTTAGTTACGTTGCGCCCCTGACTCGAGTTTCACGCTTTAGTGAATACTGAAAGGGACAGTCCCAGCTGAGTGAACCATGACCGTCCAAGGAGAAAATTGTAAGTGGTGGGGATTTTCGAATTCACTCAAGACTGGAGATCCTAGCTCGAGTATTTTCCAAGTGTCCCAAGAGATTATACTCTTTCCTTATTTCAATCACAATCGTCCTTTTCGAGACATTTGGTTGTTTTGACTGCTGCTGTTGTTGTTGCATTTCGACCGTGAATTATTTTGATCTGATAGAGTCTTGCTCAATAAAGAGAGTTATAGATTCGTAAGATCATGGTAGAGTCCCTTTACTCTAGTGTGCTACAACTAGCGGAGCAACCTTTGAAAAAAGGCTAGCACGCTAAGCCTATCATATCTTGAAGCTCTGCACTCTAGAGCATTTTGAAGCCGTGGGGAGTCGATAAGCAAATTCATGTAAATGTCTACTTGCCGGGCTGCCCACTTAAACACTAGGAAGTTATAGATGCTATAACAAAATTTCGTGAGAAGGTATATCGATAAATCTATGAAAAGTGTCCCAATAGGAAGTTCGATGTTTAACTACCCATAAAAACTATCATGTTGGACGCAATACCCATATTGGAAATGATAATCAAGGGTGGCTCTATCAATTGCAATAGAGCATGCATTGGTCACAAAAATCTTGAAAGGGTTTACTCCTGATACTAAGTATATAGTGTTACCAATTAGGTAATATCGAATCTTTTTGTGCTGCGAATATGAGAGTGGGGCATTCTTTTTGAATTGGTTATACCGGTGTTCTGCGACAACTATCATTCGACTTAGGTAATATAATGTGCGTTCTTTGTTATCGTCATCCTTTTTGGGCTAGTATTACCCCAAGTGAATGATCCATGGCGTGTGCGTATAATAAAAAAGGCCGACCTGGGGGTAGGTGGGTTTTGGTTAGGACTGGTGATTGTGTTAAGTATTGCTTAATGCTCTAGAATGCATTGTCACAAACTTGATCCCATACTTTTTCGATCCCTTTCTTCATTAGGTATGAAAACGGTTGACACCTTCCAGATATTTGAGATGAATCTTGTGATATGGGTCAAGCGCACCTTATAGCTGTGTGAGTTCTTGCGGAGGTTAGTTGGTGGTTTCATTTCAAGGATGGCTTTCGTTCTGGCCGGGTCAACTATGATTTCGTCTATTGTAATAACAAAACCCACTTAGAAACCATTAGTGTAATTTTCCCATATTTTTCATTTCATAGGAAACATGACAATTTTATTAATGACAGAACTAAATGAGAGGACAAGGAGTCTTTAAAATGAAAAAAAAAAGGAAGATAAAAAAAAGAAATAGAAAAGCTACAAGCTTAACATATGATACATAGCAAAATGCTTGAGCCTTAACAATGGTGCCCACTTGAGCCCAATCATCTTTAATAAAAAAAGAATGACATTCCTTCAAATTCTTTAGACTTGAGAGCCCAAAGAGAAGCCATGAAACTGTTTTTTTCCCATAAATCTTCCCAAGAAGTCTCTTTCCAAAAAATTCAGCCATTCTGTTTTCAACCACATCACCCAAAACAATGCCAAAACTGCCCAACCACAAAAAAAGTTAGGTTTGTTACTTGAACCAAAGCCTTCAAAATGATCCTTAAAAATCGAAACATAATTCTTAGGGCACACCAAAGGGATTTCAAATATACCCCAAACGCCTATTCCCCAATTTACTATATTTTTCACCCCCAAAAACCAAGAATGGTGGTTATTTTTGTCCAAAATGTTCAAGAACATTCTTATGCTCACCTAGGATACAAACATCACCATAGGACCCATGGAAACATGACCAATGTCTAGTGCAACCACTATCGATCTTGCTAAACTTGACAAAAAACAAAAGAGTAAAATTATAAATATGGGAATTTAGATTTTTCTATATCAGATTTTATTTTCAACATGCAAAACTAGTATTTTTTGGTTGGCAAGTGGTTCTAAAGGTTGAAAGAAATCCTTTTTTTGGGTAAGTCTTAATGTTAAAATAAATCACAAAAATTTATTTGGTGGACATGTTCAAGAGGGCAATATTGCCATAGCCATACTAAGTATCCCAAAACCTAAAGGAGAAATAGATAAAATGCCTGTTAACCCCTAAACTGAATTGTACTTTTAGTGAAGGCAAGTTTCTATTTTCATGGCGGGGTTTTTTGCGTTGAGGGGGCATGCATTTGTTCATGGTGGATATTTGGCTTACATCTAGGAATGTTATATCTAAGATATCCAAAATTCCAAATACTGTATGCTAGTGACTTACATATTGGACTAAACCCTCAATCAATGGTAGATGGTTTTTCATTCTGAATGGTGGTGATGTTATAGTAACTTTCGTGTGTAGTTATTGATGTTGAGCAGACTATTAGCATAGTTACTTATTTCATCCTGTCAAATCTGTGAATTGTTTGGGACAATATTATATCTGATCACTTGCTACATAGACTTTCTTATGTTTTATATATGTGAGCAGATGCTAATTGTTTTGTTTTGTTGTGCAGAGTGCACTTCCCCAGAGAGGTGGCGAAGTGAATCTTACGTTGGGAGGTATTGACTTGAATAATTCTGGGAGGTATGGATGGTTGCTGCTTGGTGTTTTTTCAGAGAAGTATTAGTTTCCATATGAGTGATAGCAACTCTTGATTTTGCAGTGTTGTTGTCAGAGAAGATAAAAAGCTGTTGACTGTACTGTTTCCAGATGGGCGTGATGGGAGAGCATTTACACTTAAGGTGCTTCATTGAGCAGACCTTCTTTGTGCTTCCTTTCTCCTATTTTATCTTTACATATTCTTCTTCCTGATTTAGGTGCAAACTGCAAATTGAGTATCTTGGTTTTGACATTGCTTTTGAGATTTCTAACTTTAATGCCTTTGTCCTGCTTCCTTTCGTTTTTAAATTTCAGGCAGAGTCATCAGAGGACTTATATGAGTGGAAAACGGCCCTAGAACATGCTCTTGCACAAGCACCAAGTGCTGCTCTTGTGATGGGACACAACGGGATTTTTCGAAATGACACTAGTGATACAATTGAAGGGTCTTTCCATCAATGTTTGTCCATCTTCATGCTACATGTTAACTTATTTATCATAATCATTCTCTTAATTTTGCGTTACTTCTTTGTTATCTATAACAAAAATTGTCTTACTATGTTTTTTCTTAGCTTATATTCATTTTTATTTGTTACTGAAGATGGACCTCCTTTTTTCACAAAATTTCACTGGATTTTGACTGTTTTATCCAGGGAGGGATAAACGCCATGTCAAATCTTTGGTGGTAGGACGGCCAATTTTGCTAGCACTAGAAGATATAGATGGAGGCCCATCCTTCCTTGAGAAAGCTCTTAGGTTTCTTGAGAAGTATGGTAAGCTCTTATTTAAACTTGGCTGGGATCTTTGTTCTGGAGCTTCACTTTGCTGGTAGATATTTGATGATGGAACCATTTGAGGTCCTGCTGTGTAAAATTCTTTTGGCAATGTACTTCCTGACTTTGATTTTTGTTTTGGTTTTTCTGGTTTTAAAAGTTTCTCTAAAGGCAACATAGTTGACATCCTTTATGACATCCCGAATAGGGTAGTAATTGGTTTCCCCACTATTTGGCGAGCAATTTTTTTTTTTAATTGTTTTACATATATACCTATTTTTTGGGATTGGGTGTTCAGTGTTTGGAGGAGCTTTGTGATTTTTTTATCTTATGATGTACATGTTGCATAGCGCATAAGGAACTGTTTTGGGGTGTTTACAATTTTTTTTCCAGTGATGTTCAATACAATTTGATTATTTGTATGGGGCAGTTAAAATTATAAATTATGATATCCTATTGAATTACTGTAGTCTATAATTCTTTTTCATCGTAAACTACTTTTCCTGTAGGAACTAAAGTAGAAGGAATATTGCGACAATCTGCCGATGTCGAGGAGGTAGACCACAGAGTTAAAGAATATGAACAAGGTGTTTTACTTTCTTGAATTTAATATGACTAATTTGGTAAATACTGCACTCCTACTTTACGTCAGTAGTTTCATTTTGTTTTGGGCGTTTTGTTCACGAATGTTCTAATTGTTTAGGTTTTCCTTGAGATTATTTTTTTCTTTGGGAATGCATTATCGTTTGGAAAAACAGCCGTTATATAGCGTAACCGCAATTAGGTGATGGAATCATCCATTATGTTGCTATTTCCCCTGTAATGGCCGTGAATGGAATGGTCATGAAGGCCAATCTGGATCTCATCCATGCCACTCTTGTTGTGGTAAATGCTTAAATTGGTTTATTAGTCCTTCCATTTTCTCTTTCATGTAGAATTAATCAATAAGTAAGCTTCTTAAAGGTTTAAGCTACCCACTTGCATTGAAGGATGTTGTAAGGACATAATTCACCTATTATATTATTGTACTTTATTAATTAAGAATCCAATATTTGGATTTATGCTCATAGAAGTAGTAAAAACAAGAATTGCTGAGTGTTCCTCATATGAGTGATTAGACATATAAGTTGAGTTTATTTAAGATGCCAAAATTCGGGTTTACTATACAATGCAATTCATTATTATGTACAAAATCTGTATTCAACTTTGAACTTAAAACATGCATATGATCAAATTATGAGAGCCTTCTCATTACGGAAAAAAAAGTGTGCCTTTAGTTTCTGTTTTGGTCCGTTACAATTAGGATTACTGTTTCACTTTTCTATGACAGAAATTATGGGGGAGTAATTTGAATAGGACTTGGTTGACAGTGTGCTCCTCATTTAGAGAAGGGCCTTGGAATAAATATCGCCCTTTTAAGAAAGCTGTCTTTGGGAGATGTCTATGGATGAATGCCATAGAAAAGGCTAGGTTTCAATAGGGGGTTATTGAGCGGAAATATGGTAGTAAGTTTGAGGGATGACTAGATGAGAGATCCTCATGGGGTGTGGGGGTCATGGTAAAGCATATAGAGAGGTTGTTCAGAATGCTTTAAAGTCAATGGATTGTGTTTTTCCATTATGCTTAGTGCGAGACTCTCTTCTCCAGGACACTTTGCCATATTAGTTTAAGATGTTGTTGATAGGGATGTTGCATATAGTCTGAGGGTTTGTTTGGAATCCCAGATTGGTTCGATTTTTCGAGGATTGGGAGTTGGCACTTGTTGGCCTCTTTGTAGGCTGGGCTTTTGAGGGAAGGGGAGGTACAATTTCTCATGTCCAAGGAGTAACAAGTTGTTATAAACATATAATGTGGCCTTGGTAACTATGAGATAAACTTTCAACGGAAAAGTGTATGGTAGATGCATGACCATCTTGTTTAAAATTCAGAGTTCACCTTGTAATTTATTGTTATGTGCACCTACCGTGCTTTAAAATTTATCAAGCAAGTAGGATCTTTGAGCTCTAGTGCTAAGTTTATCTAGGGAAATTTTTTTGCGCTCTTGTTTTGTAGTGTGGGAACTTTCGAGTTACATCATATAACATGGCTTTGAAGGGTAACCATGAAATAAACATCCTATTGAAGAGAATATGATAGGCAAGCTCTATTGAAGGTGTAATCTTTGTGAATTATAGCTTTGGGGCCGGGGACATGGAAGAACATATGGAGATTTTGTGCAAACCACTTTCTACAAATTAACTTTGTTGTGGGGAATGGTTAGAAGATTACCGTTTTGCATGATGCTTAGTACGGGACTCTCCTCTCCATATTGTTCCTGATTTGCTTAGTGTGGCCACATATATCCTGAGTTTTTATGTGGTGGTGCTGTAAAATCCCAGATTTGGTAGAGGTTTCAAGGACTGGCAGTTGGAGTTTGTGGATGCGTTTGTGAGCCTCTTTGTTGGTACTTGGTATGTTAGGGGGAGGTGGGGGAGCAGTTATGTGGAGATGTGCAAGGAATGGGATCTCTTGGTCAAACCATGTAACAAGGCCTTAAATGGTAACCTCGAATTAAACTTTCCTTTCCATGGATGGGTAGTGGTAGGCTATGGCTCTATTGAGTGAGTTGTTCTTGGGTGGATGACAGTTGGGGTGGCTATTGTTACTTGGGAAGTTTCAGGCAGAGCAACAACATTATAGTAAGCAACATGACAAGGAGTAGATGAAACTATTGGCTATTTACTCTTGCCCTAAAAGGTCACTAGGGATGTGGACTTAGTCGCTCTTTTGGCGTGTCTTAGAGAATTTGGGTCTGATCACCTTATTCTGGATGATCAATCTACTTGACAATAAAACCTCGTTAGATATTGGTTTGCTTTGGTTGCAACTTCTTATTTGGCCTTATATATTGGCATATGTAAAGAGAGATTGTATCCAACGTCAAAAGGTTATGGCCACCCAAGTTTGATTAATATCGTTCTGGGGACTCTCCCGTAATTGTCAATTGGTTTTGAGTTGGATGTTTTAAGAGAGTATCAAAGTTGGGCCTTAGGTGGTTAGTAGGCTAAGTCTTACACTCATTCGAATGTCTTGATATGCATGTTTGTTAGTTCACGTGCAAGTTTGGATCTCACATGAGAGAGGGTGTAAAGAGAGTTTGTAGCCCACATCCCATACTAATGGGTCACTCAAGGATGGATTTTATTGTTGAGGGGGCTCTCCATTCATCATCAATTGGTTATTAGTTGGATGCTTTAACATTGTACAATATATTTATGTATAATGCTGGCAATGAGGTGATCCTCTTGTTTTTGACAGGCAAAACTGAATTTGGTCCCGATGAGGATGCTCATGTGGTTGGTGACTGTGTTAAGGTAATTTTTCGTACCTGATTCAAATTTGTGACTATTAGGTTAATGCTTCTCTTCGTTAGCATGAATTAATATTTGTGGAGCTTCTTCATGTGCAGCATGTTCTTAGGGAGCTTCCTTCGTCTCCTGTTCCTGCTTCTTGCTGCACTGCATTGTTGGAAGCCTATAGTAAGTTTTGCTATTTCTATTTTCGAATATAACTTGACGATATCATGGTAATGTCATTGCTGACATGTTTCAAGGTCAATCAGTTTTCAGTTCTTTGATTCCTTCCATCCTCTGTAACTCTACTGGTGGGGTCTGTCACATTGATCTTTCTGTAGTTATGAGATTCCCATGTATTTATTTTTCTTTGCATGGTAATTTTTTTTCTGTTTTGATGATTTTTAGCAATTTTTTTAAGGATGTATTTCATCAATTTAAGTGCTTATATAATATATCTCGTACTTTGCTTGACACATATTTGGGGCATTAAGTTTTCTTGATGAAAAATTGCTTGTCTTGCGTAAAGTAACTTTGACAATATGACCTATACTTATATTTCTAGGTGATAGTTTTCAATTACAAATTGTGGGTTCCAATTTGACAATAATCTCTTTATGCAAATAATGTCAAAGGTTATGTCTATACCTAGCTAGGAAGCATTGTTGGACACGGACATGGACATGAGTTGGACACAGCCGGACACATGTTCGAAACGGATAGAAGGGTCTTAAATAGTGAACTCCGTCGGGCACGACGAGGATATGACTAGATTTTTTTTTTAAATGAAAACAATTGATAACTACTAAAAGGGGTGTGATTTCTATTTTTTGTTGTTGTGAACTTATATACTATGAATGTCAATGGATGTAATGATGTTTGATAAAAATGGTGGATATTTTGATTTATTTCAATTTTAATAAAAAAATTGATATTTGCTACGTCTTATTATTAATATTGTTATAAAATATGTTTTATTTTTAATATATTGATAGCCGTATCTTTGCCATACTTGTGTTCTATATTTTTGAATTTTGTTGTATCTCCATGTCCTTGTGTCCGTATACGTACTTCCTAGATACCTTGTTTACTTGTGGCAGCATCTCGATTAACGGAGACTAAACTGGGTAATGACCCTTTTGTATGAGAAATGTACCGTGAGCAAATACTTTTTTTTTATTGTTTTACCTCAGCATATCATTGGGGTATACGCGGTCCGTTTATTTTGTTAGAAAATAAGAATCCCCATTTCTTGGAATGCTAAAACAGCACATCGAATGCTGTTAAACATCTGCCAAAAGATTTGTTTGTGCTTACTTTTCTAATTGAATCATGCTCTAGGTTCTATTGCGTATTATCTGCATTTAATTGGAACTTGTGTCTTTGCTGTTGGGCATGTTAGAAATTGATCGGAAGGAAGCAAGGGTCAATGCTATGCAGTCTGCAATTGTGGAGACATTTCCTGAACCAAACAGGCGTTTATTACAGAGGTAATTTATCTGTCAAACACTCTCTACATCCTTCCTTCCCTTAATATGTATTTTACAAATTTTATGGTATGTCTTTTGTTTTGCGACTGATTTATTTTCCAATCAATAACCATTTGTTGGAGCTTTAGTTAAAGTGGCCTTCATATGTCTTTCATTAGATGTATTTTGGTGTCTACATCTGATAATGTTAAGCAAAAATGTTGATCTATGACTCTTGCTAGGGGATCACATATGTTAGCTTCCAGAGCTTTGAAAGAGAAAATGTGATGTTCAATTAGATAATTATATGCTTTAAAAATAAGGTAAAAGAAACATTTCAATGAATATGTACAAGAATATTATTGCTTAAATGATTCATAATAGGCTTCAGGTGCTTAGTGATTGTTCATGCATTCCTTTTTTGTGTATTTATTTTCGATCGTTTGAAGCATCTGAAAGAGAATGGTGGAGACCCTAAAAACAGAGGTATGCTTTCAGAGTTTGCTGTTCTCAACTATTTGAAATGATGATAATATGATTGTTTTGCATATTTTTGTTGAAGGCAATCATAGGTGACTAAATATATTGGTTTTGCAATTTTAAGTTCTCTTTGCATCTAGCAAGTTCATAAGGCATTATGGAAATGATTTCTTATTGCAAGTACAATTTGATTAATTCTTGTAAATTTTAGCTTCACAAAGGTGTTTATCCCCCTTTACTCATGTATCTGTTTTCGTAGCATTACACAAGTTAGTGACCTCGTTAGAGCATTTAACACAATAAAAATCACAATGAGTGGAGAGGCCCTTTAACTATATAAACTAACCTTAGGTGATTCTAATCATTTGATGTGGAATACATTCTCTTTTTACACCCACCCTCATGTAGGACCCAAGTTTGCATGGGAATTTAACAAACAATCTAACATTCATACCAGGAAATTTGAATAGGTAACAGATTAGCCCACTAACAGCCCAAGGCCCAATTTTGATTTCATGTCAGGGCATTCAACTCAAAATCAATTGACAATGAGTTGAGAGGCTCCTTAACCACATACACTAAGCTGGGCTAGTCCTAATTATTCGAGGTGGAATGCAAACTCCTTTTACAGATGCAACCCATATCCGCACCCAGGAACAATACAATTCCTTTTCCTCATTTGTGATGTCATTATTTGAATGAAGGTTTTCTTCTCAAAACATGTTTTACTAAGTGAAGTGGAACATTTCCGTCATGGTTGTGTCCCTCTATAATTTTTTCTCTGGTTGTTTTGTCTTGTGTCCTTTGCGTGGTTGGACATGAGTTTATGTATGTAACCTATGTTCCTCAATTTTGCCTGTGAATTGGAGACTTAAATTTCATACAATATGGTTTGAAACACCAGTCAAAGCTAGAAATACGAGACACGTAGTTCTAATAAATGCACAAACTTAAATCATAGAAAACGTTTCTCAAATACTACAGTTGAGGCCCAAGTCCCAGTATAAAAAATTAGAAGATGTAATGTTAGCAAAATGAATGATAAATTATGTTGGAATCTCAAAAACTCATTTGCAATGTTGTTACCCCCAAAATAAGGTTTCTCTGTAAACAGTTTGTTCCATCCAACCACACCTTAAAGACCTGCTTAAACTAACTTTGCATTTACCTTGAGCAAGAGAGAAGAGTCAAATTGTGTTTGGGGTGGGGAAGAAAGTAGAGGAGAAAGTGAATGAGGCTCAGGGCATGTATTAATCACTAATATGAATCAATATTTTCTTTCTTTTTTTTCAAAGTTGTGATTTTATGTTGACTATCATTTCTTGATATTGATGGGAAATTTCGAATGCTACATTTGTTATTAGAAAGAGAATCTTCAGTAAATAGGTAACCGACTAGGACTCGAAGGAAAAATATGACTGTATAATAGGTTTTTCTCGAAGAAGGTAGCATAACATGTGTGTCTTCGGATGTACATACACAAGGACCACATAAACCTTAAAAGAAACAAACTCAAAGTAGTCCGAAATACCTTAAAACACTTCGAAATATTGAAATTTTTATTCAATCAATAATTCGTTTTGGTCTTATTAGAAATGGAAACGTTTCGGCCGTTTCGAAAAGATATTTTAATCATGGCTCACAATACTTGTACTCTTATATTGCTTCTAAACCATAGAAATTGGGATTGTAGATACCCCTACCATCCCATGAATCGAGGTCGCATGACCTGAAATGGAGTGAGTTTGTGATCTAGATCACTCAAAGTTTTGACACCAAATTATAAATTAAATCGTAAATTGATTCATGATCTAAATAATCTTACACATAACTCAATCCCAAATCATAACCCTAACTTGCTATATTGGGATCGTAGATACCCCTACCATCCCATGATTTAGGGTCGTATGACTTGAAATGGAGTGGGTTTGTGATCCAGATCACTCAAAGTTTCGACCCCAAATTATAAATTAAACCGTAAATTGATTCATGATCTAAGTAATTTCACATCATAACTCAATCCCAAATCATAACCCTAACTTGCTATTTCTTTATTGTGGTGTTCTTTAAACTCATATTTTGACAATATGTATCAGAAATATAAAATAAATATTTATTAACTAAGTGTTTACAGATGTATTATGCTATATAGAGTTAAAAAATGAATCACGACAAAAAATAACATACCAACTAAGTTTGTCCCTACTGTATCTTGTATTGGAAGAAGTATTGTACCACCACGTACCTATACCAAATCCAGGTAACATTGTTTCAATTGGTAAAATGAAATAATTGGATAATTGAAAACGGTGACTATTGAGGTATTAGGTATGCACATTTAATGCTGAGAGTGCTGAGATTATGCATTGAGTTTCTGATAGTAGATGAATAATCAAAGATTCAAAAGTGTTTGAGAAGTTTATCCTCTCAGAATGAGGATTCTGGTGGACTTAAGATGCCCTTATACAACTGTTTGATGTGAGCTAAACATAATATTTTTTTTCATATTTTCTTTAATGTTGGAGCAGCATTTGATTGACTAGGGTTGCACTCTAGTTAGCAATGTTAATATTCAACATCATACTACTGCTGATTTTTTTTCTTTCTTTTTTAGTGTTCACGAGAGAATAATGTATACCAGAATGATGGTGTACGCATACTGACGCATGGAAACTTTCCTGTCTACTGTTTGATACAAAGTGCTCATTGCATTTCATCTTCTTTGAGTGAAGATCCTTAATAATGTCAGTCGAATCCATCTCTTTTTACCATTCTCTTGCAGAATCCTGAAGATGATGCACACAATTTGTTTACATGCTTCTGAGAACCGGATGACTCCATCTGCTGTTGCCGCTTGTATGGCACCATTGCTCTTACGCCCTCTTTTAGCCGGTGAATGTGAAATGGAGGATGATTTTGATGCAAATGGTGATAATTCTGCTCAGCTTCTTGCTGCTGCAAATGCTGCTAATAACGCTCAAGCCATCGTTACCACACTCTTGGAGGAGTATGAGAACTTTTTTGATGTAAGGTGCTCTCGATCCATTTATTTAATAATGTGCTTGACAAAGCAGTTGCTTTTAAATCCTTTTCCTGTGATTTTAGTGTCATATGATATTATGAGTTATGTACCTTTCTTTGGGTCTTTATTGTTTTCCTTTCCATTCTTTTCTTTATGTTTCAGCGTTTTATGCTGGTGTGAGCTTTCATTTGCTCTTTCCCCCCCCTTTTGTATATTGTTGCACAGGAGCTCCATACTATTTCATGATTTTAGCTTTGCATAATCTTAGCAGTTTTTATGTTTTTATTGAGTGTTCTATGAAGGGTTGGAAATTCATTTCCCATATCCCCCCTTTCTTAGCTATTGTCATATGTTGCTTATTCCAGGATGCTAGTCTACATAGGTGCTCCATTTCAGCTGATTCTCGGATTGAAAACAGTGGGAGTGAAGATTCATCTGATGATGAAAATCCGGACATTAAAGATAATGGTTACCATGATGCAGAAAATGAAGTCGGCCCAGAAACTGATGATGACCCTGATCGTGTATTCAGTGGAAAGTTCAGCGAAAGCAGTGGTTCTGCTGGAACTGATCTTTATGACTATAAGGTCTTCCTTCTTACTGTGTTTATGTTACTTTTCATCATTTCATTTTTATGGCAGACTACATAATCTGCTTGAGCCTTACCTGGCTGACTGGTCAGATTTATATAACTATTTTTTGAATTTTTAGCTAACGATAGGCTATAGAATGAATGTTTATTCATTTATTCGTTAGTTTACTATCCATTAGTAGAGTACCGGCTGGATTTATCCATATGTGAAGATTTCAAAGGAAAAGATGCCTTTGAAAGTGCAAGTTCGTGCGTGGGTAATTGCTCATGTGAAGATCAATACCTATGATATGCTCCAAAGTAGGTGGCCTGATACCATTCTTTACCCATAATGGTGTGTCGTGTGTAGAGCAAGTTGGGAGAGTGCGGATCATCTCTTCTTACATTGTACTGTTGCATTATCCTTATGGAACAAATTGTTTGAAATGGGAGGGCTTTGTTGGGTGGCACCGTGACCTATTTCATCTATGCTTTGTGTGGATTCCAGAGGGTTGGGTGGAAGAGGTCAGGAGTGTTATACTTTGGCAATGTGCGGTCCTTGCAATTGTTTGAATTATTTGGTTGGAGCGAATTTTGAGAATATTTGAAATAAAGAAGAAGTGTTGGAAGGGATGTGGGATTGGATCCACTCTTTAGCTTCTTTGTGGGCTTCAGAGACAAAGGAGTTTGAAAATGTCCCTTTTTTTTGTATCACATCAAGTTGGTTAGTCGCGTGTGGAAGATAGAGAGATTGCGGCTTTGTGGGTTTCACTGTTCGGTGTTAAAAGTTTTTTTTCCTTCTTATTTTTGTTGTTTTAAGGGCTGGACATCTTGTCCATCTTTCTTAGGATAATGTAAACTTTATTTTATTTATTGTTAAAAGTTGTTTCCTGTCAGAAAAAAAAGATGGCTTCATTTGTAAGTATAAAAGCTGTTAAACAAACAAGTCCACAGAATAAGGACTTACATTGGTCTTGAGATTAGTTGCACTTGCTTATCTGTAGCTGTTGTATGGAATAGGTTTGAGTAGTTCTCTGCTGTGAGTAAACAGAGTTTGATGTCAATTCTGCAAGCAAATTTTGTTGGTGGATTCATTTTCAAATGAACTTGAAGACTTTACTGCTCTCTGATGTAAGAAATCTTGTTAACATTCTGTTGGACCTGGTAGATAAAAGACCTATTTTTAACAGGAATAATAATTCGAAAGATGAGTTTGGGGCACTGAGTGCTTGCCATTTCAAAATTTATGTTCTTGAGGAAACAAGTAAATATGTGCGATCCTACTAGAATAGAAAGTGGAAGTGACTTCACATTGGAAAGGTTGGTCTTGTCATGGAGAAAAAAGCCTTGAGTTAATCTATTCTACTCTGTTAAGCAAAGAGGGGAGTCATATCTTAATTACCTATCAAGTTCTTCTTTTTTTTTATTTTTTGCTGTTTTGAGCATGAGTAAATGAATAAAAGAGCACCAAGTAAAATGAATAAAAGGGCACCCAGGGGGCTGTTTACAGGGTCTATTTAAATTTTCACAGTTACCTAGAAACAAAGACGTGTTGGACTATTTGGAGGTACTTTCTGTATGGCTTGTGCCTTACATTTGCATTGATGGATATGGAACTTCTTCTTTTCTCTCTGGAGTAAACGAACATATGTAAATTTTAGTACGTGCTGGATTTGTTAAAATTCTAAAATATGACCCTTCTTATTTATATATCACTACTGATTCCTGTTTGTCATTTTCATGTTGTGTGGATTTAATTTGTAAATTCAGGCTTTTGGACGTGATGATTCAGATGTTGGGTCCCCCAGGAATAATCTCACTTCAGCAGCCAAATCCAACATGCTTGTAGATTCTGAACCGCTGAGAGATTCTACAATTGAATTCAATGAGCAGAAAGGCCGATCGCATACGGCAAGTGAAAATGAAATAGATGCTGCTAACCATTTTCCTGGTAGTGATTCTCATCGATCAATGGGGGAGATACTGTCTTCTATGGAGCAAGGGCTGCCTCAATCTGCTGCTGGACCTGAATCGAGTGTTGAGAAGCCAGTGAGCAAACTTACAAGCTCCAATCTCAATGTTAAACGTTCCACATTTTGGGGAAGAAGCTCCGTGAGTAGTTAGCTTTTGTTGATGCATTTCTTATCTTTGATAAACCATTGTTTTATCCTTTAGCTCGTTTTTGTTTTTCCTACCATCTTGTTTTTGGCTTATTAGACCCTTTTCATATCATAGTTGATTCCTTTTTTTTTTTATCAGTTTTTCTTGAAAAATATATATAATACTCATTCTTTGCCATGCTTGTTCTTCCTGCCACCCACTTGGAACCTTTTTTGCAATATCAAGTGGTTGTGCTTGTTTGCACATGTACTCCATACTTTATGTCTGTCATTGCACTGCTGCCATCGAAGCCTAACTTCTACCTGTTCTTTGATTTGGCAAACTCAAAAGTTTTTGGGTTTTGAGGATGGTTGCCTTTTAGATAACAGAAGATGTTATTAATTTATTAGTCTCACAATTGAATGGAAAATGCCAACAGGCTTAATTCGTTAATAATGCTATGATGATTGGATCGGAAGCTATAAAAATAAACTATAAGAGCTTATTATCAGAAATGGTGCACTAACCAAAAGAAACACAGGAAGTTTTGCATTGTAGAGTCCAACATCTACTTGACATGGACCCTTCACTCCTCTAAAAGCGTCCACACAAAATGGGTTTTCTCTTGATATGTAGGTGTGTGAAGAGAGTTTGGATCCCATGTTGAAAGATTCTGGCCACTCAAGGTTGATTCATAGGGTTGAGGGGCCTCTTCATTCATTGTCAGCTGGTTTTGGCTTGAATACCTTTGACCTCATATCAAAGTTTCCTGATATATTATGTCTGTCTATTTCAATTTGGTTTGTTAACCTATTGGTGAGCCTAAATCTTACGTGAGGAAGGTAATGAAAAGAGCTTTTATCCCTCGTTGAAAGATTAGTGTCATCTAAGGGTGGTATACATGGGCAAGGGACCTCTCCACTTATTGTCAACTGGTTTTGAGTTGGTTGCCTCTAACAGAACCACATATCTTTTATGAGTCAGTAATTAATTCCAAGAAGCCTCTACTTTTTTCTTGAAAATTTTCTTCTTGAAAGTTTGGCTCATTCTCCTATTAATTTTTCCTGTGCAGGCAAGAAAGACACCTTCAACAGAATCGATTGATTCTTCTGGAGAAGAAGAGTAAGATTTCTATCGTAAACTTTGTCATTTTGCTTCGTATTACATGATACGCATATGAAGGCCCATTTATGGTACACATTATGGTTGTAGTATACGTCCTTCTACTTGTTAAGCAGGGCCTTGTTTTTTCTAAAAACCACAATTTGTTTTCTTTTTTCTGTATTTGGGATACATGCAATTGAGAAACTTCATTTGAGACAAAACACGCTCATTAGGCTAATTTAATCCACTGTCATGCATCCATTCATTACTTTTGTTTTAAGGATGAAGAGGCAGTTTATGCAGAGTCTAAAAAAGGTGACATTTGAAAGCTATATTCTACATTTTCATATTTTAGAAAAGTGCTCCTGACAAGGGTCTATTTTAGAAATAGTTGGTTTTTTTGATATAGGTTGGGTTGGTGATCCTCTAGATTAAGGTTTGTGTTAGCGTTGCATACTTTTATTGGTGGCAAACTTGTTACATAGACGAGTAAGAAACAAAATCTAGCTCAGCCAAAGTCCAAATGCAGAGGCCAACTACATAACTATGGCCCACACATTTTTATGAGATGCTATATGGTTGAGATTATTGTTACAGAGGTTGAGAGTTTCTAGTGACAAGTCTATGAAGATCTAATAAGCACGGATACGGGTACGGGTGTCATATCCTATACGATACGGACACGGGGATATGACAAAGTTAAAAAATATAGAGTACGACAAGGATACGACTATTAAAATAGTATAATATATATTTAAAATAATAATAGAGCTGTAATATATTAAAAATAAAGTATATATTATAACAACATTAATAATAAGACCTAATAAATATTATTTTTTTTGATTAAAATTTAAACAAATCAAATTAAATATCTACCATTTTTATCAAACATCATGACATCTATTAACATTCATAGTATATAAGTTACATAACAAAAAATATATTAAAAAAAGTAAAAATCACATTCCTTTTAATAGTTAAAAGTTGTTTTTTTAATAAAAAAATTTCTAGCCGTGTCGTAGACGTATCCTAATCGTGTCCTAGACAGATCCTGGTCGTGTCCGACTAATTTCACTATTTTGGACACTTCTAGCCGTTTCAGACACATGTCCGGTCGTATCCTGGCTGTGTTTGTGTCGGACACGTGTTCGACACTGCCACGACACCCCTTGTGCAAGTATCCGCGCTTCCTAGATGAAGATACAGTGTGATTATCTGCTGCCATGCATATTGCCAGGAAACTCATATTTCAATTGAGAAACAAGTATATTGAGGGTGATTGTCACCTTTTTTGAGATGTAGTGATGTGATGCAAGTAATTACATCCTTTGTTACGTCAAGTGTTTAGTTAGGAGGTATGTTTACTAAGACTGAATAAGAGACAATTTTCAGTTGTAACATGTGCACGATGACATCTATGCTCGAATTCGAGGAGCGGTTTGGATTGTCAAGAGTTATAATTTGTGGGGGTAATTTGGAACTTCCAGTTCACTAATATATATAGGGTTATCCTCCCCATTTTTGGCAAAATTAGTCAATCTTTTTCTTCTTCTTTTCTCTGTTCTCGTTCCCTTTAAAATCTCGATGGCAATGGAAAAAATATTCACTTTTTGTCAAATCCTTTATACATGAGAGTTTGCTTGTGAAAGAAACAAATCTTACTTAGATTATTTTGTAGCAATTATGACGAGTCATTGAATACTGCTGAATATGAGATCTTGGTCCTACTATTTTATTAAAGCCGCAGTTCAACTTTCAAAGCTTAAGCTGCTATTATCCATAAAAAGCTATTCAGGAATAATTTACAGAGCATATTGTCCTTGAACAAACTAGGTAACCTATCCTGCAAAGTACAAGAAACTGTTATCATATAGTGTTTTATTGTTATTCGTGTACTACTGTAATTTTTTTTTATATTTTGTGTTTTTAGAATGTTTGACAAAAAAATATGACTTTTTGTAGACTTGCTATTCAGAGGCTTGAGATTACAAAAAATGACTTACGTCACAGGATTGCAAAGGAGGTAACATTTAACTCTGTGCAATGCACTGCATGCTGAACTGTGACATTGGTTTTGTCACTAATAGGATTTGCTTTCATCTATGTTAGGCTAGAGGAAATGCGATTTTGCAGGCTAGCTTGGAGAGAAGGAAGCAAGCTTTGCATGAGCGTCGCTTGGCTCTTGAACAAGATGTATGCACTTTAACATTGCCATTGCCTTGACTATTGTTCCCAATTTTATTGGTTTCATATGACTGCTTTTTATAGCACTTGATTTGTACTGAAAATCTTTGGTACTCATGAATGAACTTACTGTTTTATTCGTTAATTTGTTGTTTTTAGTGACTGTGTTTGCCATTATGTGTTCTTTAATTTGAGCAAGAGTTGATGAAAATTGGTGGTTGACCATTGTTTTAAGGCTAAATTGTTGGGGTTAGGACTAAAGATTGGCAATTTCGTGAACGGTATTGTAGCTTGGGATTTTACATTGATGCAGACATCATTTGGGGAGCAAGTTCAAACCTCAAAAGCATTATATGATTCAAGGTGCTGCAAATGCAAAGAACGGATTAATCCAAGCTCTTCGGTCCTAATATTTAGGTTAGTTAGGACAAATTTTTAGTGTAGTTACACTTCTCTAGGTGTTGGGTGCCTTGTTCCATTGGCAATTGCATTATGTTGCAATTTATGGAATAGAAATCCGTCAACTGGCTAGCTACCCAAAAACTGATGCCAGCCATTTGCATCCCACATGTATAAACTCATATCTCCTTTTTTATGTGGTTCTTGATGGTATTTGGGTATCATAACCCTCGTCTACTTTCAAGAACATCTTTGTGTGTGTGTGTGTGTGAGAGAGAGAGAGAGAGATTGCAGGTCAAATTGACCAAAACACCCTTTCATTCAAGAGAGCTTAGGTTTAAACTTTGAAAACCAATTTCTTTGGTCAAAGCACTCACTTGAGTATTGGAAAATTCTTTCCATGCTTCTTGTAATGACCCATTGTATGTCACTCACAGTCTTACACACTTTTAGAACGGACAGCTCTAGGGGGAGCTTCTAGATCTTCAATTGTGAGATTGTAGGTATGTAGGTGTGGTGATTGCGGTAATTGTTATGTTGTAGGTTAGCCTAGAAAATCTTTATCAAATCCTTTGAACAAGTTTGGCAAGGACTTATTTGTGTAGGCTATGAATTGGCCTCTTTGTATATCAAAATTTTGTTGGGGTTCACTTGGATTCTCAATATGACAAAGAGACCCATATCTAGGTGGTAGGAAGAGTGGAGTGGGTTGAATTGGAGACCGCTGAACCATTATATATTTTGTCTCGTGCCTTGTGCTTCATATTCAACTATCTTAAGCTTGTTTGATTATGTATGTTGATTCCAGTATGTTTCTATTCATTTATTGACTTGAATCTTTCAAATTGAGAAAATATGCTTAATGTGATCAAGTCTTGAGTTTAATGATTAATCATGGTTGAGGTGGAACTTGCTAGAAGACAAACTCTATTTGAGAAACTGAAGAGGTGATTGGAAGCTCTAGTGGGTGGAAATTGTAGTACTAAACATAAACGTGAGACACTCATTTTTTGGAGCAAGTCGACCCGTCGCTGCAAATAATATGTTTTGCTTTGAATTTGAACAGATCAAACCTAGTTGCTTTTTTGTATCTCATCACTCAAACATTACACTGCGTAGGTTTTGTGTAGGTTTAGTTGAAAGCATGAGTGGCAGTGCTTTAACGCCTAAAATATCCTTAATTTTAAAATCAAAGGAAAGTAGTCCATAGACTTAGACAAAGATTCTAATGGAGAAAAATCGAAGTAGTCTTGCCCAAAAATCCTCGGTATCCATCTCTGACATTAAGATTATAAATTTATGATGTTTTGAGAAGAGGAGAAAGATTTGACAACTGGTTTAGTCATAATTTTGAGATAATTTTAAGATAGAAAAGAAAGTGCTTACAACCTCTGCCCCAACTACCATTGAAAATGTATACCGAAAGAACCATTGGAAGTTCAGGGAACATTTCTTTGCATAATTGAAGTTATAGATTAAATTTTAGTCAAAGAACTTTAGCATTCAGTTCCCTATTATCGCCTTTTAAAAATTAAAGCTGATGAAAGACTACCAGGATAATTATGCACCCAACCAGAGCGCTCGTCTCTTTGTATTGCAATCGATTCCTTAGGGCAGAGCTAGCAAATTGTTTTAGGGTGGGCACATTAACAAGTTTTAATTTTTTTTTCCAACTGACCGTTGAAGTTCATAAATCCTATTTACTGAAATAATATTTAATACTTAAAATTTCATTAAAAATAAAAGGTTAAAAACCGGCATACATAGCGTGTACAAACAAAAATGAAAAAGAAATTAATTATAATTTCTTATCAAGAATGAGGCTAGTTATTGTCATCTTCAATTGACCCTAGAGAGTTTTTATCTTTTGAAAGTGTTAAAAATCAATGTAATCAAAAAATACTTCCTTCAACATAACAAAATAATCCTACAATTTAAAAGAATTATGTAATGACCCCAGTATGTCGAAAACTTTTCGTATATGTTCGAAGCATGTCTAAAAGTTAAAGCAATGCTAGTTGCATCTAATTCAGGATTTAATTGGTGGACTCGATGGTTTGTGGCTATTGGATGGATAATAGATTTTATTAAATATTGGGACTCATTATTAGGTTTAGTGTCACCATGCATTAGTCCTGAAATTCATTGCGTGAAAGTTGATTATCATTTACTTAGGGGTCTATCTTAATTGATATCACAAGAACACAATAATAGGGTGAACACAATTAAATATGTTTAAATTTTATTTAAAATAATACATATCTAATGTCAAGAAAAAAAAATTGAGGGTGGGTACTAGGCCAATGTTGGCTCCACGCCTCCCCCCCTGTCGGTACCCGTGTGTTGCCATTTCTCTCTCTCCCTCTCTATTTTGTGGATCCATATAAAGACTTTTTCATTTGTTTGCTGTCAAATTGTGATTCACAATTTCTCTCTCTAGTGTGAAATTGTGAAAAAGATGAAACTAGTTTTTCATTCACAACCCTGCAAATCGAAGCTATTGATGAAATATGCATTTATTAAGTTGTGCCTCTGATGAGAGAAAGATGGAGAGGGACAGCTCCTTGGGTTGAATATTCTGCTATGGCGAGATAGCCAACTTATGACATTGATTTGATTGGTCAAAAAAGTCACAATCTTTGACCGAGTCATCACCTGGAATAAACATGTAGGGTCATAATATTATATTCTCTCTCTAGTGTTATTTGTTAATACACTGCCCTCTGATGACTCACTTATTTATGTAACTTGTAAGGTGTAATGTGTGTAGTGCCTGTATTAATATCTAATTTTCGGACCACTGGGCCAGAAGAAGTTGTATTGACACACATGCCCTGTATAGACTTTATAAACTCAACTACTTAAATTCCATGTACAGAAACAAAAATTTACCTAATAATATTCAGATTTCAGTGCTGTATGTCTTAGTTGACTTGTGTTTCTGCTAAAACAGGTCTCAAGGCTGCAAGAGCAACTGCAAGCTGAGAGAGATCTTAGAGCTGCATTGGAGGTTGGACTGAGCATGTCTTCTGGACAGTTTTCCAGCTCCCGTGGTATGGATTCCAAGGTTTGTATTGAGGTTAACTAAGTTTAACGGTTAGTGAATGCATTTAATGTGATACATTTTCAAGCGTTTTTCCTAATGTGAAGACAAGGGCTGAGCTTGAGGAGATTGCTCTTGCTGAAGCCGATGTGGCACGATTGAAACAGAAAGTTGCCGAACTCCACCATCAACTCAATCAGCAGCGTCAACATCACTATGGCTCCCTTTCTGATGCTTGTGATCGTTATCAACATGTCCAAAATCATAATTCTCAACAGTGAGTACTACATCCACTTATATCATCTTTCCAACTTCAAAGTTTCCATGTTCAAGATCTGTGGTTTTGGAGTGAGACGTATTTCAAGTTTAGGAGTATAAAAGGAATACCTGGATCGTGCCTTTTCTATCATAAATGATGTTTCTTTTCGTGCCACCATCCTTTGAATTTGTGAGAGTTATAATCTTTACTTTGTTTGGAGTAAATGTGACATGCATTTGCTTGACAGTCTCAGGGTCCATGAGCATAATAGACGCACAAGCTTCAATGAAGGAATTGTATGCGTATGTATTACCTTACGCCAAGTCGAGTGAAACTATATATTTTGTTTGTGACCTTGATTTGTGTGAAGTTACCAGTGCGCAAGTGTAGCTAGCACTTTTCATAATGAATCCCGTAAATTAGTAGTTTTTAACTAAATTTATTTATAAATTAGTCATCTTATTGGTTCCCGGAAGTCATCTGGACCGGGCCTTTTATATAATAAAGAATGTTTCTTTTCGTGCCACCATCCTTTGAATTTATGAGAGTTATAATCTTTGCTTTATTTAGAGTAAATGTGATATGCATTCACTTGACAGTCTCAGTATCCATGAGCATAATAGACGCACAAGCTTCAATGAAGGAATTGTATGCATATGTATTACCTTACGCCAGGTCGAGTGACACTATATATTTTGGTTGTGACCTTGATTTGTCTGAAGTTACCCGTGCGTAAGTGTAGCTAACTCTTTTCATAATGAATCCTGTAAATTAGTAGTTTTTGACTAAATATATTTATAAATTAGTCATCCGACTAGTTCCCGGAAGATACAACTTAAGCAGGTTAAATCAGTCATTCTTATGTCAGTTATAGGTAATTTTACTGAAAGGTTGTCAAATGACTGAGGCATTAAGTTTTTGTAGGAAAGAAATACTATAGACCCACACTATTAAGTGAAGTTGGAATAGGAACTTTCTTGTTGGAATTAGTTAAATTCCTTGGAACACCCATTGACTATAGGAACGGAAATATAATTTTATACAACAAAATAAGTGGATGTGGTATTTTTGACAAATTTTTATCTAGTTGAGTATTATTGTACGTTTTATTGATATCTGTGTGGCGGTGCATATGAGCGCATTCTTAGATTTGAGCCAGTCCTTTCGTTACTACTGCAACCACAAAAAAGAGAGAAAGAAAGGACTCACCATCATGGTTCAAAGCGTGCCGAGTCATATGCTTCTAAGTCGACACTGTTATACGATACGTACTAAAGCCGAGGGTCGCACGACTTGGCCAAGTTGTCTCCAAGTCAATCCCAATTCGCCAAGTTATCGTCTTTGAATCTACTGATACGGTTTTACGATATTGCTATATGGCCTGAATTTCTCGTCATATTGAACCTTTTTTTTAGGTCGTTTTGCCCGATACTTTTTGTGACTGGTGTGTCTCAGAGTCTTCCGCGTCAATGGCTGATACCATGACTTTGAACCATGCCCAACATGGACTCTTTTAAATGAAATTGGGTACATATATCTTTAGTTGCACTTTGATTGGCTGCCTGAATGTGAAGATGATATGCCACGGCAAAAGAACATGAAAATAATTTCAATTATGTACATTTAGAATCAGTTACCCATTATTGTTCTCATACTGTACAAATTTATTTGTTGTATGCAGGAAATTTTTTCAGCAAGACTTTGATACAACTCTTGCTGTTGTTAACCATGAAAGGAAACAAAGAACTGAGGTAAATGCTTACATTCCTTTGATTTCTTATGCAATCTGTATGCCTTTTTTGATTAATATTCTTACATAGGATATTTCTTCAGAGTTGCTATTTCTGTATTGGATCTTCTCTCTCAATTTCCTCATCCAATTTGAATTTTATTTCTTTTGCTGTTATCGTTATTTTTGTAACCTACTAAAGATTAACGAAACTTGATTGGACTGGTCTAAATCCGACTTAAATCAGTTCGTGTTGACACGAACCGGGTTGAATCTGACTTCTTTTTCCTGGATCCTACTTGAACCTGGATCCAAGTATCCAAATTGCGTGAAGCGACCCAAATCAAAATAGGATATCCAAAATGAGAACAAGGATATCCGAGTCAGGAAGTAAGCGTTAACTAAAACCCAAAATATGCTGCCTCCCCCTGTAGCAAAATTAGGGTTCTTCTCCTTCCAAATCAACCCTAAGTTTGGTTTGTGGGGATGACGAGATCGATTCCCTGCTCCAATTGCACCAAAAAGCCACCAAACACAACAAATCAAACCACAATCACCATGAAATACGTAACACTTCCACCATTTGATCGCACTGTGAGTAGGGATGATGGGTCTGACGAAGATGGCAATGAATGAATGATACAAAACTACATGATCCCATGAGACCATCGAAACTCTGCTCAGTGGCTGATCAGTTGATCAGCTGCAGCAACGAGCACAACCAGTAAAGGGGAGAAGGAATAGGGCAGATTAGGTCTCAGATTGCTCTAATACCATGCAACAGAATAAGAGTTAGGGTAGAGAGGGAGAGAGCATGTGTGTAGGCTGCATCTCGGGCCCCACACTCATATATACATAGTTATCAGAACTGGACCTGACATCAATCCGACAGAGTGATCAGGTCAATGGATCACTAGTTTAACCATTGGGTCAACTAGTCGGACCGGTTGTATAATAAAGAAATAAAAAATATTTATTAATTAAAAAATATACTGAAAAATCTTAATAATTATAAAAATTACATGTTTTATACGTCAATCAAAAATACAAAAACAAAGCATCACAGTTTAATGAAGAGCAAAGATGCAAGAATAAAATTGTGCATCACAACTTGAATGAAGAGGAAAATTGTGCATCACAGTGTCATTGTGCATCACAGTATAACAAAAAAAAACACTTGAAATTGAACAAAAATAAACTCAACTCAAAAAATAACAGAACCCGTATTTCAATTTTCAACTCCCATTCCCAACTATTTCAGATTTTAACTACACACCATAGTTATCAAATCGGGATTTGTATCGTGAATCGGAATCCTAAATTTGAGAATCGTTAATTGTAAGATTCGACACCAAATTTGAACAAAAATAAAAAATAACATCTACTTATTAAAAATAGACAAGATATTGAATATTGAATATTAAATATTATTGTATTCTAAAAATAATCAAATGACATAATCACTCCATCTAAATGGAAAGATACTAGCCTTTTGCTTAACCTTTATCAAATTCAACAACTTGAAAAAAAAAATCATTAAAGAATCATAACTATTCAAGAACCAAAATAGTGACACCCAATACAGATTGATTGGGAGAAAAGATATAGACAACATTTTAAAATAAAAAATTGATTGCGAGAAAAGATATAGACCATAGTTATCAAATCGTGTATTGGAAGACGTATCGTTTTTTAAAAATAATGTATCGTATTGTGTATCGTAACATACGGTGCAATTTTAAATAAATAATAAAAAAAATATATACCTTTGAAAAAAAATCATACATTCATAAAAACTTAACATTTCATTAATATTCCACAAACTATTCAAGTCATCAACATAGTCCATTAATATTATAATGCAAAGTCCATAACTATAGTTCACTAATTCAAACTTCACACACCAAAGAGACTGGACTTTGTAAATAAATTAAAAAATTAACATTAATCAAGATTCAGAAATTTTGATACAAAAAAAAAAAATTGGCTTTGTAAATAAATTAACATCATTTCTTCCACTGTACAGGACCACATATTTGTTGGAGTACCTGCCTAGTCCAAAACGACATTGTTCCGTAAAAAAATTTTAAAAAAAATTTCAGTCTACTTAGTTCAAAATGACGTCGTTTCGTAAAAAAAAAAACAGCATTTGTACGTATCGTAAAAACGTATCGTGTATCGGACGATACAATACAAAAACGATACAGAACTACGATCCGTATCATTTTAGCCCTGTGACGTATCGTACGATACGTATTGCGTATCGTACGATACTAACAACTATGATATAGACAACATTTTGAAATAAAAAATTAGAATCTAACAAACTATCCATGAAAGAATTGAGAACAAAAATCAAAATTTATTCTAAAATATGGTGATAGGAGATAGAAAAAATCTAATGTAAAGAAAAGAAGAAAAAGGGCATGCTAGAGTTTGCTTATTGTTAAGAAAAAAGAAAAGCAGCATGAGACATACTTTCAATCGATGATTTGAGAGATTTAGCCGTGACCTTGAGTTTCAGACAATACAAGATGAGTTTTAGACAACGCGAGAGAAAACGAGTAAAGAGACTGAGTTTTTATTAGAACGTGGGTTTTTCTGCAAACAAAATGATGTCATTTTATTGTTTAGTGGACAAACGATGTTTTGCCGAAAATTTGGCTTTTAAAAAAAAGTGGCTGAATCGAGCGATTTGTGTGATACGAATTGTTTTGTGCTTGTATCGAACCGAATCGTACGATTCGAATCACGAATTATGCAATTTTGATAACTATACTGCAAACCACAACCCCAAATTAAAAAACATTAATTAATAAATGAAGTTTGATAATTTTAGGTAATATTGAGGTGAGATAAATTACCAAGAAGACGTATGCCTATGGGAGACGATGAGACCATGAGAGAGATGAACTCACCTGTTGCCTGATGAGAGAGAGAGAGAGAGAGTGCCTGAAAATGTTGACTGAGAGTGATCTGAGTCAAAGATAAATTGTGAGACAAATAGTGAGCAATGAACCTGAGAGTTGTGAGAGGATGAGTTGTCGATCGTGAGAGTGGCTTGGCATTGAGCACATATGGAGTGAGAGAGAAGATCTAGAGGAGAGGAGAACAAAGGTGAGCCGTGAGAAAGGTCTTTGACTCTCCTGGACTGAAGAAAGAAGGCGGCGGTGACTGGTGAGGCAGCTTGCGACTTGCGATGAAGATGGTCGATTGTGATGTTAGGGCAAAAATGCCAAAGAAAAATCTGTTTCTTACAAATACAATGAACTGTCAGGTCTAATATCTACCATCTACCCGGGTTAGCGTTTTTTATAAAAACTGCCTGTTTCCTCTGGTTCTTAGGCAGTTCACATGCTTATCTGATCTAATTGCCTACCTGGACCAGTATAGTGTAGGGTCTGGTTCACCCGTTTCCTAGGTTGACTCGCCGGTCCTGTCCGGTTTTAATAACTATGCATAATTATAGTGGGGGCTGTGCACAAACAGTATTTGTGTACAGATGAAAAAATGAGAAAAAATTCGAAGAGATTAGATAGGATTTATATAGGTGGTTATGGGAGTTAAGGGTAGTTAAGTTGCAGTTGATCATGCAATTGAAAAGAAAGTAATGTATGATTAAAGTGAAAAAGAAGAAGGATGTTATAGTCATTTCTTAGGTGGACACCACAACCATCCTCTCTTAGCCTTATTATTTACATTTGTGGAGGGATGTCTTACGTTTGAATTGCTGAACATGCAAGCAAATGTGTTAAGTGCCTTTTAATATACTTGAAGACAGAGTCAGTTTATACTTTCTACAGATTAAATGATCTTGTTACCAAATTTGGCTGTTTTGCCATCTAACTTTGTGCATGTCAACATAATAATTACTAAAGAATTGCCATTGTGAAAAATCTGATTCTCCACTTGCAAGAAGCAAATTGCATGCCTTTGGCTGACACACTTGTGCGCTCTCAATCCTTATCTTTTAAATTGGTTGATTGTCAGTTTGTATCCCACTACATTGGTGCCATGAAACATGGGATCAGATAGGATCGGGTGTAGAACTTGCAAGGCTTTAACCATTTGAACTCCTTCCGAGGGGCATGTTTTTGCAAGCCCACATTACTAACATGTTCATCCCATTTACATAATGTTCACAAAACAAAAAACTGATTTCAATGTCAATAACTCTCTAATTAGTTTACTCATATTTGTCAAGTGGAAAACCAGTATCCGTTCCAAACTCATGCTTTTTCCATATTTAATTTGATGCACATCTCCCATGTTTGCTGTTCTATGAGCACCTCTTTTTGGTTCATCATGTATTTATATTTATATTTTATCTAAACCCTTTTCTTTCTTATGTTTGCTCAGGAGAGTTTACTTGGGGCAGATTTGAGGAATATTAAAGGACAATTATTAGCATCTGGCAGCAGTAGTCGGCAGCCTGGCCGGAAGCAATTTGTAGATGCAACAAGCTTGAGTAACTCCAAAAGTACCGAGGCATCCACAGGCATATCTGTTGATGATCTTTGTTCTGTTGATTCAGCCTTCATGCCTTCCACTTCGACGGCAGCTGATGTAAGACTAATAACTTTGTGAAAGTCTCTGCGGCTTCTGTTACAAAAATATGTTGTAGGGGAAGCAAAAAATCTGATCAACTAAGTTCTAGACTGTTACATGTTTTTTCATTGAGCTTTCTTATCCCCTTGCTTTTAGGAGACATGATAGTGAAGCTCTCATTGAAAATATTTTACGCTTTCCTTTAACAAAACTAATCATGATATTTTGGAAGTTTTCTAATTAAAAAAAAAAAAAATCGAGAAGTTATGTTAGAACATTGCTTCCCAGCTTTGAATTATCGGATTACTTTCTTTTTATCTTATAGTTTTCTTCCTTGGAATCATTCCCAGAATGTTTTAAGCAACGAGTGCGACCTGTGGTTTGACATAATCATGGCATTTACCAGAGCAATCCCTTCATTTTATGTGTTTTGCAGATGATGGATTATCCTAAACATCCTTCAGTTTCATCTTCCACTTTGGTAGAATTAACAACACGTCTAGACTTCTTCAAGGAACGCCGCTCTCAACTGATGGAACAACTCCACAGTCTTGATCTAAACTATGGGACAGCACCTTCACAAGATTTTGTGTATAAACCGTCATCACCCTCATGGAACTGACCGGAGATGGTGCCTATCAAAGCGAGTTTGCTGGCATCTTGCCATTTGTATATCCTTTGTATCATATGGTTTCATCCCCCTGTAACCCCATGTACTCCATCTGAATGTTCTTTCTGCCTCATTTTACATATCTATTTGTACTCGAGAGTTCCAAGTCACCTGTCTGGGGAATTGTTCGTTGTTCTTTCATTATTTGTTTCACGGACTTGTAACATAGTGAGCGTTTTCATTTTGGTTGTGTAAAATAGTAGGTGAGGGCTTTAGTTGAAAACTGTTTGGGAGGAACTTGCTTCATTCTTTTTGAGATGTACTGTGTGAGCAACTACTAGTGTTAGATGAAAATTCCTATCTATAAAATAGTGTTGGTATGTGCAACAAATGAGTGATTAAAAGCATTTTCAACTATGACTCAAATTTGAGTCAGGGCTTTGGATGAAAACTTCCGGGAACTACCACCAAAAAAAAAAAAGGGAAAAAAGAAACAACCTTCTGGGTTCTGGGAACAACGTGTTAGATTCTATTTGAAAGCTTTTGTGCCTATTAAATTTTGATAGGAAACATAACTTCAAATTCGTAGAAAGATGCAAATTTACATACCTGGTGATCTTCTTCCACAGAATCCTTTTGTTTTGAAAATTATTTTTATTTTGTTTCGTGCTAACTTTTGTTGTTTTGAAAGTTAACTTTATTCTGTTTCGTATTTACTTTTATTCTTTTGGAGACATTATATGACGAGCAATGTTATTGAGACATAATTTACTGACCTAATTTACTATGACCTTTGGATTGGCTGTGGGGATCATCAAACATTGGAATTTGGTGTTGATCTAATGGTTTTACTGCAATCACATTATTTTGTCAGCAAATTATGTTAGTACTTTAGGTGCAAATAACATTACTCTTATATGATATATTGAATTTATGCAACTAAACACCTTTGGGTGTGTTTGATATGTTTTATGGGAGGGGTTTGGATTGGATTGTCCAAATCCGGGTTTGACCGAAAGATAGGATTCAAAGATGGGATTCAACATTCAATACTATCCATACCTATGTTTGGTATGAGTAGAGATATATGATTATTATGGTAATATATTTATATATAAATAATTATTTTGTCCTTTAACCAATTTGTATATATGAAATATATAAGATATATAGGGGTATAAATGTCATTTGTATGTTAAACCCCCAAACCCACCTATGAAACCCACCTCCTATTGGATTTCATGAAACCAATGAATGAAGGTTTCATAACCGGGCCATGACGGGGCCGGATTTGAAATCCTAACTCTACTTTACACATACCAATGGGTTTAAAGGGATTTATTCTCTAATTCATGTTCCCAAACTCCCATACCAAACACACCTTTATTCTCTCTCTCTCTCTCTCACACACACACACATTGTATGTCTGTTCAAAAACATGTTGAATATCAATGAATAATTCGATTTGCTTTTAGGTTTCGGGGATGCGCCATGAGGCGTTGATCCCAAAGACCTAGTTGGGGCTGGGGCTTCCCACATCGGAAGCCTTTGGGTGTGTGTGTGAGTATATAGTGGCTCTCGCCTTTTCTCCTTTTAAGGAGTTGAGTCGAGTTGTCCAGTTAGATTTAAACATCTGTCAAAAAAAAAAAATCGATTTGCTTTTAGCGTATGCCAATCACGTGATTTTATCCCAAGGGATGATAAATTGTTCACTTTAGTTAAATAATTTAATGAATTGTCTATATACAAATTATTTAAATATAAAATAAATGTTTAAGAATTAAATAAATAAAAATAATATAATGAGAAACAAACTAATAAAAATAACATAAAGAAGGACCTTGCGATTGCGACGACCAAAAAGAAACAAGCCAAACAGAAGAAAAAGTGGATCGGGCAGGTGGGTCCCATTGCAATGTGGACGAATCAGAAATCGGAGTCGGCCCTGGGGTAGAAAGCAGCCTCGTCCACAAGCCTCTCTCTCTCTCTCTCGGAGTTATATACACACACGGCGTCACACGCATGTGTATGTTTGTGTGGGCGTGCGTGTGTGTGTATAGTTTGTGAATTTTCTCTCCATTTTCCCGTTTCTGTTTTATGGATCAGAGGCTCAAAGCTTGATTGCTTTCTCAAGAATTTGATTTGTTTCCTGATTAATGAATACACTAAGGTACGTACGTTCAACTTCAGAGTTTTTCTTTATTTGAGTTGGTTTGATACTTTTTTGACATATGTATGCGTGATTGCCCAATCTGTTGGACTTTGTTTTTTCAGAGTCTCAGTGTGTTGAATTGGAATCTCATATTGTGTTTTAGTGTATCGTTTTTTCGTTGCTTGAGTGTTTTGATCTTAGTGTTTCCATGTTATGCTCTGTTTGGTTCTAAAAACGAAAAGGGGAGTGTTTGCTTTGGATTTCCAGATTTAGTCTTGTTCATACATGGATAGAGTGGTGTTCTTTTGTTGTTGTTGATCGTAACCATGTTTGTTAGATGATGTTGGACAGCTGTTTTAAGAATATGAGAACAGTGGAGTCGGTAAAAGGATTTCAGATGATGAAAACTTTGGAAATTGATGGATTTAGATAGTTAGGATTTGTTTCAAGCTCAGAAAATACATGGCAAAGGAAAAGGAAATTGGATTCAAAATTATTTGTCTTTTCTTGGTACCCATTGGAAAACAAGGTAGAAATGTTAAATTAGATGTTTCCGTATATTCTTGTCAATTCCAAACTCTATTTGGGTCTTAGTTTCTAATTTTGTGAAATATTAAGGATATCATCTTCCTACGGTTTTTTTCTGTACCTTTCTTTTTTCCTTACTGAACCTTTTAAACAAAAAGATCTAGAAGAAACAGTACACATACAATTCATATCAGATTTCTTTTGAGGTTGGAGAAGAAGCTTCTCTAATTTCGTTAAAGAGTTTTATAGATAATGCAGTGGATAAGTCCCCATTCTGTTGTCATGTCTTTGCTTGTTAGGATTTCGGAAAGGAAACTAAGGTTGTTGGGTAGTATAAAAAACATGGTTTTCTACTTATAAGTAGGGTCTTTAGTTTTAAAATTTTATTGCCCCCGGAGTGAGAGATCTAGTGTTGAAGACTAGACCAGGGTTTTAAGAAGGGTTATAGGAAGTAAATGACAGTTATAATATCTCAAGCTTTCTAAAAACTTGGCTAAGTGTCCAAAGAAAAGAATTTCCAAATACTGCTGAAACTGATGGTGGTAATGAGAGAGCTGTTGAGGTCAATTACTGTTGAGCTTCCATGAAATCTTATGAAGTGCTTCGGTTATTGAATCTTTGTTGCTCACCGTGGAATTGTGTTAGGACATTTAAATCTAACTAAGTTCTCAAACCTAAAAAAAAAGTCAGTCAGACTCTCTAAGGAGAATTCAAATGATTGGATTATGGTACTAGGAGCTTTACTAGGTAAGAAGAAGTATTTTTTCGAGTAAAATGGATGAAAGCCAAGATATAACCTAAGAAGCATGGACACTTAGTCAGAGTGTCGATGTCAGACATGTTTGGGATACAGACACGGTATGAGTGTCAGATTTTTTTTACTAATATACTTTTTTTGGACACGTTGAAGACATGTGACTGACACGTTTTGATTTTTTTTTTTTCAAATCTTTAGAAACTTTCCAACAAACTTTCTAATAAGGAAGTTTTTTTTGTAATTTTAAAAAGATATGGGGCAAAGATATAATATAAAAAGAGTTATAATCACTACATGGACATAGGACACCAATATAAACATAATCTTGTATGAGATTAACAAACTATATACATAATAGGATACACCTTTTATATGAAAGTAATATGATGAGCAATATGGTTTTGAAAATGGGATTCTTTGAAATTAAATGAAAATTAAGGTTATGAAGTGTGATAATTTTTTAAAATTGAAATTGTTGTAGTCATTGATTGTTGTATCATAAATGTTTGTGATGAGTGCATATGTCCAATATTTGATTTTTTTATTTGATAATTTCATGATATTAAATTCTTAGAATTATAGAAAAGATGAATTGAATGATTTTTATTAATATATATTTATTTTATCACATGATCTCACATATAATAAATACATAATATTTAGCGTGTTCTTCAACATGTCTGTGTCCTCCTTTTTTGAAAAATTCTGTGTTGTCTTATCTGAGTTGTGTTGTATTTACGTCTGTGCTTCTTAGGAGGATATAAAGAAAGCGATAATTTGCAGCTGTCGAGCTTTTTTTGGTACAATCTATAGCTTTAAGTGTAAGACCCTGTATTAAAGATTAAAGAATGATAGTATTATATTAATATTTATTCTAAGGTGAATAAAATGATGGTAGAAAATTAGAATCATTGTTGAAAAATTGATTATGAAGTTTGAGTTTCAAGCTATTAACTTTCAAGGTAAATTGAGTTTTGGAGATGTTTGAGTTTGAGAAGGGTGACTAAGTAATTTTATCAACATTTTTATGTCAAAATAAGATTCCTATTGAATTCTATTAAAAGTTTAGAAGTATTCTAAAGTTAAGACCTATTTTGGAGAGAATTGAGGTAGAAAGGAATTTGATATAATTTTAGTATTTTGGTTATAAATTTTTATCCCAATGTCCAATTGACCTGAAATTTTTATCATAAAAACTAAACTTCAAGAGTTACAGAATTGTATTTCACGAAAATTTTGTGAATCGATGTCTAACTAGGTCAAAATCGAACTAGAAATCAGGGACAGACTACTACCCGCGCCCAAACGGGAAGTCTTCATTGTTTTAGCCTATAAATACTATAGGGTTGCAATCTAGAGTGTCTTTACCTATCTCTCCAACCCTAAAAACCTTAGAAAAGTTTGAGGAGAAGAAAATGAGGAAGAACGGGTTGAATTTTGAAAGATTAACATATGGTAATCGCAATAAAATACGTTAGGATCAAGATCTCAGAAATCAAGGTGGAGGTTCTTTCTCAGATTCATTCACTGATGATTAGGGTTATAAAATATATCTTTTTTATCATTATTATGATATAAATAATTGATTTACAATCTTTTTACGTTCTTTTGAATCTATGATTTGTTTCTTGAACAAAATACATGATTTACTTCCAAGATCTATTCTTTCTTAATTTAAAAACCTAGTTTTTGATTCCTACTCCACTTATGTGATAGATCTACAATTTTTTTACATTTCTTTTTAAATATTTGTTTCAATTCTTGAATAAACACATGGTTTACATCCAAATTTATGTTTTACATCAAAAGATTTGAAGTCCTTGATTGCAAAATCATAGTTCTTGATTACTATCAATTCAAATATATTTTCTGTGGGATCTCTTACATGTTTTGTTGAATTATTCCTGTTGAAAAAGTTATGGATCAATAATTCTTGATTGTAGTTGAATTTTATGAAAACATGAGTTACACTCGAATGCGTATAATTGAGTGTTAGAAGTTTTCTTATCTTGAGGGGTTTGGTTTGCGTAACACTTGTAGGGGGTTTAGTTTCTTGCGAGAGCTAACTGCTATTTGTCCACGTAGGTTCGAGGCTGGAGGTTAGTATACTATTCCTAGCAAAGGATACGTCAATGTTGATACATCGCTACACGCCTTTCCTAAAGTGTTTTAAGTGTTGTGGCCCAGCGGGGATTGATTTGAGATGATTTGTGTTGTGGGTAGACGAGATAGGTTCGGTGTGTAGATTCACAGTAGTCTACCAACATACATGAGATATTATGTTATGAATTGTAATTTTTGTGAATGATTCTATTCTATTATGAACTCTATTGTTTTATTCCATAAACTTGAAATTTCATTAAATTTTATTGTTTTACTTTAAAATTATATATATTATTTTACAAACTGTGACTTACCTGTTTTCATGATTTCTAAATCTTGTTTGTGTTTGAGAAGGTTTTTTTACTGGACTTTATTGCTCATTCTATCATAATATTTTTCAGATTTTAGTGTTGAGGAGAATTCAGAGTTAGATGAGCCGGTAGATTGTGATGTTGAGGAGGATAATGGATGTGGATCCAATAGTGGAAATTTGAGAATGAATTTTAGTCTCTAGAGTTTATATTTGATGGTTTACTTGTGTTAAGAATTTATTTATGTTTTCTTTGGAGATTTATCTAATCAGATGTTGGATTATGAATGATTTTATTTATTTAATGTTACTTTAGTATGCTCTCATGGTTGGATGTTGTATAGACGGTTAATACTTTCTAGGGTAAATTTTGGGCATTACATTAAGGGCTTGTTTGGATGGATTTTGGGGAAAGGGTTTGGATTGACTTATCCAAACCCTTCCAAATCCAAACCCCTCTTTACAAAGATGAGATTTAACATTAAATGTTGTCCATACTCATATTTGGTATGCCCACGGATATATGATTATTATGATAATATATTTATATGTAAATGATTATTTTGTCCGTTCACCAATCTAGTCCAAACTCATGTTTGTATACATATATGAGTATAATTGTCTTTTTTGTATCCTGAATCCGTTAACCCTCATCTGAAATTCACCCCCTATGGGTTTGACGAAACTCATGATTTAGGATTTAAAGTTTGGGTCAATAGTGGGCAGGGCTTGGTAACTCAAGCTTCAAATTTTTGGTCAAGCATGGGTTTTGTGTGTCATTTGGACTATTTTTCCCCAACACATCTTCCGAAACCCCCCCAATCCCACTTACTAAACAACCCCTAAGGAGTTCCAAATGCTGTGGATTAGGGGTTGAGTTTCTTTGGCGAGTAAGGTCTTACAAATTCCATTTATGGAGATATAGGTAGAAAAATTTGGGGCTTTGTGAATTAAAGAAAAAGAAATGGTACAAATTGGCATATACTTTGATATCCAAAAGGTATGTGGCTTAAGATTAACTTTGATCAAATTAGAGCTTTGATGACAATGATTGATATATTCATGTCCTCTTTCTAACTTGATATTTTGATATTGTTCATGCTAGTATAGACACCGAACATATTTTTTCCTTCTTGCCATTTTCTTACTACTTTAATTGCTATCTGGTATGATGATCCTTGCTCAAAGCCCTGCATCTCTCTCTCAAACTTGAAAATCTGAACAGGGTAGAACCTAAGCTTTTTACTGACTCAATTTTTCTTTAGTTTTCTTATACTTTTTGTTTTTCATACATCTACTTAGCAGCTGACCACATAAACCGTGGCAGCTATCCATATGAAATTCCGATTACTCTATATAAAATTATTTTGTCTTTGCCTATCCCTGTCTGTAGATAGGGATGAAACCATTTTTTAGTTATTTTAGTGATGATTTTATTCATTATTTGAAGTGATATGTGATGATTGATTGCATTAAAGTTGTTTCAGGGTTGGGGTTGCATTGCATTTGAATACTCTATCCTTAATTGTATGTGAGTACAACTCTTTTCAAATTGAGGTGAATTGAGATAAAGAAATGGAATGGATTCTCTTGGTATAGATATGTTGAACTCATTGATCTCGTGGTAACTTATGTAAAGAGAACTTATATTCCATATTGAAAAATTAGGATCATCCAAGGCTGGTTTATATGGTTAGGGGACCTCAGCACCCATTACTAATTGGTTTGGTGTTGGATGATCTCACATGATATCAAATTTGGGTCTTGAGCGGTTTGTTTGTTACTTGTTAAACCGATATGCAAGTCCGGTCCTTTGTAAGAGAGGGGTAAAGAGAGCTTGTATCCATCATTGAACAATTAGAGCTACTCAACTATGAAGCACAAATACTTTCGAGAAGGTGACGTATCTGTGTCGGACACAGACACTCTTCGGATACACTCGGACATGCGTCCGATTGTTTCTTATCTCTGTCCATAATTAAATGATAAATTTTTAATTTCAGACACGACACTTCTTTAGAACGTGTCTATTACTAAACATAGACATGTGTTGAAATGTGATTGACAAATCTTAAAAATTTGAGAACATATTATTACTAACACTAGACATGTTAAAGTTATACTCTAAATATAATAATAAAAATAAAAGATGCATAAAAATTTTAAAAAATAAGAATTGAGAAAATGATAGTAATTATTTAAATTATATTAGGTACAAATTGTCTACAAAAAAATTGATGATTACTGACTATTATGAGGATGTTTTAGTTTAAAAATTTATACAAATGACTAGATATTAGATTTACTTATCATAAATACTGAATCTTTTATGAATTGTATATAATTATCACTATATTTGCAATAAATTATATAATTTTATATATAAAATATAATTTTTTTGTAACGTGTCCCCAACGTGACTGTATCCTATTTTTTTAAGAAATGTCATGTCGGCGTGTTCTTGTCATGTTGTATCCGTGTCTCGTGTCTGTGTTCATGCTTCTTAGCTATCCAGGGTTGGTTTATATAGTTGAGGGGATTCTCCATTCTTAGCTAGCCAGGGTTGGTTTATATGGTTGAGGGGATTCTCCACAGGTTGAATGTCCTAACAACTAAGAAAAAGTAACAGCCCACCCTTTCCTATCCCTTTGCCTCACCCACAAAAAAAAAAAGAGAAAAAAAGAGACAAAATCAAAAATCTTGGGTTGATTGGATTGTATGTTGGGGATCTCTTGCACTTATCCGTCGCGACCTTTGGGTTTTCTAGTGATAATATCTCTTTGTTTTGGCCTGACTCAGATTATAGTTGAGGACTCTTCAAATATATTGAGGACCTAGAGTTTTGAACAGCTTTAGAAGACCAAGGTGAGTGAAAAACTTGCTTTATGTTTTTTTTTTGTGCAAATAAATTATCAAATCCTAAGGAGAAATGTTTAGCTTAGTTTTGGCCAACATCAATGTTTCCTCAATAACCCGCACCAAGCTTTGTGTAAATTTCTGCTCAGACTATACGTGTACATATGTTTTGATTGACTTTTTATTTTGCTTTCTTTTCATTTTTTGATTGCTAGATTTTTCCTTTTCTTACATAATGTGGAATTGACAGAAAATAGGAATGTGCTTGTAGTGTGTTATGAAACTGTTATGACAGTGATTTTGTAGAAATTGCTGCTGCTTCTTTTCATGTGATCAGAATTATTATGGCATTAGGATCTGAAGATGTGATTTTGCTTAAACTTTTAGATTCAATGGTTGTGTTTGTGACCACATTTAATTGTAGGTACAGGTTTACGCAATTAGTAATGTTTGGTGGCTGAAGTGTATACTGGTGACATTGTGTTTGTCAGCAATGAACTTTGGGTTCCTGGGTAATATACCCTGGTGTGGGACCCATTCAAAGAAGGATATGGCAACAGCAGCCATAAGCACAAGTACTCTTATGGAGCCAGTCAAACAAAGAGCTAATTTTGATGTCAGGTTGTGGGGATTGTCCCTTCTTTCTCTTGTTCCTTGGGCTATTAATGTCAAAGATACAGTTCGAATCCCAACAACTGTAAACAAAGGGCTGAAAAAGCACGCACAACCTCATCATGGTGCTCCGAATTCTGCTGTCCGATTCAGACCATATGTTTCCAAGGTTCCTTGGCATACAGGTGCAAGGGCATTTCTGTCCCAATTGTTTCCACGATATGGCCATTACTGTGGACCCAATTGGTCGAGTGGCAAAGACAGAGGGTCTCTTCTTTGGGACAAGCGACCAATGGATTGGTTGGATTTTTGCTGCTATTGTCATGACATTGGCTATGACTCATATGATCAGGCCGAGCTTTTGAAGGCAGACCTGGCATTTCTTGAGTGCTTGGAGAAGCCTCACATGAGTACAAAAGGGGATGCTCGAGTTGCTCATCTTTATAAGACGATGTGCATTTCAGGTATACATATTACATTCTTTACCATAGTTAAAACTTCAAAATACTGCCACTATTAGAGGTTGCTGTTGTTTATTTATGATCAATAATATTATTATATTATTGTTATTCTGCCCTTACCCGTTCTTCTGTTTGTGTCTATTGTTAATTATTATTGTAATTCACATCTTTTTCTTTGCTATTATTGTTATTGTAATTCCCCCTCCCTCTAACATCTTTTGTTTTGGTTTGTTTTTCTCTCTCTGATGGGTTTGTGTGTGGTTGTGGATTTTGTGTGTTTGGATGCGGTGTTTATTTGTCGAGGTTTGATATGTGTACTTACATGCAGGTCTAAGGAACATACTTATACCTTACAGAGAGCACCTTGTGAAGTTACAATCAGGGCAATTATTCACTGGGTTTGGATGGCTAAGCAGTATGAAATGGAAAGGATGGAACCTGCAAAAAGGTTGAAGACAGATTCATCATGGGATTCAAAGGGTAGTCCGGTAGACTATGTCAAAGTGCCTTTATTGTGGAATTAAATCAGTTGGATTTCTGATGATCTCTGATCTGATTTTCAAATGTTTAAAATGAGTTTAATATTGTTTGTAGGAGCAGCCTAGGGTAAATGGAAAACAAATGACATATTGTGGCTTATTTGGCTTGGTTCAACATGAATAAGTGTACTTATTATGTATATAGTTGTTTACCTAAATTAATAATGGTTTTAGATTGGGTATACCTCTGTATTTATCTCGTTCATCTCTATCATAAGTTGAATATTTTTTTTTATTAATTTATGGTTTAATATAATTTTTATTTCAGACATTATTCATATATGATAAGGTATATACACATTGATAATTTTTTGAGATAATTTTTTTTAAATAATGGGCAGAAATTAATATTAAATTATGTAATTGAAAAAAGGGAATGAAAGAAAAATTATTATTTGATATATTGGTATCGATTTTGTAGACGTTTGAATTTTATATTATATCGTGCCTTCGGGCGTGGTTATGGCTAGTTATTTTAACAAAGATTAGTTGTAAATGCAGACGCTTTGAATTTAAAGTTTAACAATTTTATGATGTCAGGCCATATAAGATTTATACCTTGAATCTTGACAATATTTTTGACTGAATCAAGAGAAGGGATTAGTCGAGGTGCGCGTGACCTGAGCACCATTGATTATTGAACCAAAAAAAAAAAGATTGATTAGGTTAACAGATTATGTTAACATTTTAGATCCAAGAAACACTACTTCTTTAAGTTACAACCTCAGCGTTTATTAATTTTGTCCACATTACACCATTTGATATTTTGGAGAGAGAGAGAGAGAGAGAGAGAGAAACTTCTTTGCGATCTAATAACTGAAACGATTTAGAGTTGGGTGTTGTCCTATTTTGGAATAAGTAGAAGGGCCTTGATTTGCAATTTAATAAGATATCACAGGGAATTTATAATACTGGTTAGAAATAAAATTAAAAAGTAAAAATTTTCACACAGAAGACATTTGCAAGTGGACCTTTGTGAATTATAGTTTATGTTTTTATACTCTATTTTCACATTCGAGTGTTACTTGGCCAAATTGTTACTCTATTTTCACAATCGAAAATATTATTTCGATTACTTTGTTACAGTATGCAGTATCCAGTAGAAGTCAAGACAGAGGTAGAGTTTCTTTTATCTTTTACTATCATTGATACATTTCATGCATATTTGGGGGCTTCATATTAAATCTATTTTTTTTAATGTATTATTATATCGTTTTAATCATGGGGTCAAAGTGGGATTTTTTAAATAAATCGTGATCATGTACAAGTTGTAATTTTTTTATTTATATCGAGACCCTAATTATCCTGTGAGATCACGTTACATAATAAATATTTTATTATTATTATTTAATGTTTAGTTTGTTGTTGGATTTGACTATGATATAATTTTGGATAAAATTATTATAAATGCACATAATTGAGGGCAGAGGGTTAGTAGATATGTAATCCTTGCAAGGATTCACAAGATTCCTACTAGTTCTTGGATTCACTGGCTAGTAATATCGGTTGCTGTGGTTGCCTGTGTGACACCACATAATTCTCGGTATTGGTGTTTCCAAAAAGCAAGAAGGGCATTGGGTTCCCTAGGGTGCAAGACCCCAAAATTTTCTCCGGAGGCGGTTCATGCGTGAACCAGAAAATTGACGGATTGATATGATCGATATGTGTTAAAATTTATTTATTTACTTGAGTTATTGCCTTACCCTATTCTTACGATTATCTGTTATTTACTTATATTATGCATTGTTTTAAAAGCTTGGTTGTCATTGATAAACGTTATCCTACTGAGCTGGTGAGCTCATCCCTATTTAATATTTTTCAGAGATATGAAGCCGGGAAGGAGGATAAGCTGAAAGGACTACGAATAAAGTCTGCTATTATTATTTCCTTTTATGTTGTATCCAGAATGTTGAGATGGTTATGTAAATATTATGTACTCGTACGCGGAATACAATAATATGAGGAAGGTTATTGTAAATTCAGTGTGAATTTATTAATTTATTTTTTTTAATCACACCCGGATATTTTTTTATAAGGAATACAAATTTTCAGGGTGTGACAGAGTAGTATTAGAGCTTAGGAATTAGGTCTTACATGGGAAGTATATATATATATATATATATATATATATATATATAGACTAAATAGTGGGGTTAATTTACTAACACTAAACATGTTTTTTTTTTATGTTCTTATCAGAACTAACCTTGTTATGATTATAGGTATGGCATCTTGGGATGATCTTTACATGGCTCACAGTAATATTGGCTCCGAGGCGGCTAATGAATACCGGACTCTTAGAGTTAATGTAGAAGCTTATAATTTGATAGTCCGTGAAATTTCAGATGTATCCCAAAATTGGCCATTCATGTCGAGCTCAGAACAGAAAAAGTTAGTGTACCACAGATTGACCTCACAACTAAGGGTGCTCCGCCAAGCCCTCAGTATCGAAAAGAACCCCAATCTATACCAAGAAATTCTGAATGGAATGCCAGTACACGACATTCAATGGCCACCTGCGCGGGCTCATAAAGGCCCTCAAAATTTCAGATGTATTCCAAAATTGGCCATTCATGTCGAGCTCAGAATAGAAAAAGTTAGTGCACCACAGATTGACCTCACAACTAAGGGTGCTCCGCCAACCCCTCAGTATCGAAATGAACCCCAATCTATACCAAGAAATTCTGAATGGAATGCCAGTACACGACATGTAATGGCCACCTGCGGGGGCTCATGAAGGGCAGCCAATACAATCCCCTAACCTGGACAACAATGAAGAAAATAACCCACAACCTCCCGACCTTAACGTAGCCCTGACAACCGCACCACCCGAAGTAAACTATCGTGCAGATTTTACGGGTTCTACGAATTAAAGTGTCTCCAGGGGGAGAGACTTAAAACTTCTTAGACCCTAAATATGCCGTCGATTTTACTATTCTAAGAAATTTTGTCTATGAATAATAGTAATTCTTAGAATAGCAGAAATATATGTATCACTACATGACTTAGAAGTAACTATCCTAGACTTTTGTTTTTCATGTAAATGACATCTAGGATAGGAAACCAAATGTACATTAGTTGTTAATTATGTGAAATTAATCTTTGGATGTGGTTATAGTTTTTTAAAAATGCAGTCATAATATCTTGTACTATGTGTTATAGGATGGAGGGAAACACGTCTCAAGATCAACCCGAGATGTCCATCAATGACTAGTCCCCTCCAGTACCGCAAGACACTATAAGTGGCATTTACCAGTGCCTGAGGGAACTAACCACTTTGGCACGTCAACAGGCAGAAAATAATAACCATACTATGGTAATACAACCGACATTTCAGGAACAAGCAAATGTGGCTGAAATACGAAGAATAATGATACTCAAGGAATTTCTACGACAACGTCCCCCTACTTTCCAAGGAAGTGCCGAGCCACTTGAGGCAGAAAGGTGGCTTCGACAAGTGAAAAAGGTGATGGATGACATGAATATTGCCACAGAACTACGAGTTACTTTGGTCTCTTACCTTTTTGAAGGTGAAGCGGATCACTGGTGGGACACAGTCAAAAGAATGAGGAACATAGACCAAATGACGTGGACCACCTTTGAAAGAGTGTTTAATGATAAATTAGAATTGAAGGAATTAAAGAAGCAGCTGGACAAACTTCTTTCTATGGGATTCATTCGACCAAGTACGTCACCTTGGGATGCTCCTATGCTCTTCGTGAAAAACAAAGACAATACGCTAAGACTCTGTATTGACTATCGAAAGCTGAATCGGGTAACAATAAAGAGCAAATATCCTTTATCACGTATTGATGTCCAATTTGATCAACTCAGGGGTTCTTGTTACTATTCCAAAATTGATCTTCGAACGGGATACCATCAATTAAGAATCATAGAGGAGGATGTCCCCAAAACAGCTTTTCGTACTCGATATGGACATTTTGAATTCTTGGTGATGCCCTTTGGACTTACAAATGCACCTATAGCTTTCATGGACATGATGCACCGGGTATTCCGAACCTATCTTGATCATATTGTAATCGTATTCATAGATGATATTCTCATTTACTCAAAGTCACATGAAGAGCATGTACAATATCTTCGCCAAGTGTTATTAACACTTAGAGAGCACAAGTTGTATGCTAAGAAAAGTAAGTTTGAATTCTAGATGAAAGAAGTCAAATTTCTTGGGCATGTAGTATCTGAAGAAGGAGTGACAGTGGATCCAGCTAAGGTTGAATCAGTAATGAACTAGGATCGACCTAAGAATGCAACAAAAGTTCGAAGTTTTCTAGGATTGGCAGGATATTATTGAAGATTTGTGGAAAGATTTTCCAGAATAGCTTTGCCCATCACCCGACTCACCCAAAAAGGGAAAAAGTTCGAGTGGACCAAAGAATATGAACATGCATTTAATGTCTTAAAGGAGAAGTTGACCACATCACCTATCCTTACTATACCCGAAAGTGGTATCGGGTATGATGTTTATATAGATGCATCATTACAAGGACTTGAATGTGTACTAATGCAAAATCACAAGGTGGTGGCTTATGGATCAAGACAATTAAAAGTTCATGAACGAAACTATTCCACCCATGATTTGGAACTGGCAGCTGTTGTTTTTGCTTTGAAGTTATGGCGTTGTTACCTATATGGGAAAAAAATTTAGATTTACTCGGATCACAAAAGTCTCAAGTATATATTCACTCAAAATGACTTGAATCTCCGACAACGACGTTAGATAGAGTATCTCGAGGATTACGACTTCACACTTCAATACCATCCAGGGAAAGCTAACGTGGTAGCTGATGTGTTAAGCAGAAAATCCCGGAGTGCAGTTATCAATGTGATGAAGGACAAATGGCAATTGAGGAAGGCACTAAAAGACTATGATATCTGGATGGGTGAAGTAGAAGGTCAACCACGTTTGTTTAATCTCGTTGCTCAACCTGTTCGCCGACAAAAAGTTGCTGAATTACGACGTTCAGATCCCTACCTAGAATCCATCCGCACTCAACTAGAAGATGGGAACACTCCTGAAAATTGGCGGTTGCAAAAGGGAGAATTATTATATCAAGAAAGGTTGTGTGTACCCGATAATGCTCAGTTGAAAGAAGAGATACTCAGGGAATGTCATTGCTCTAAGTTTTCCATACATCCTGGCAGCACGAAAATGTATCAAGATATGAAGTGCCAATATTGGTAGAAAGGGATGAAGAAAGATGTGGCTAAATTTACAACTCGATGTGCTATATGTCAGCAAGTAAAAGTAGAGCATCAGAAACCTGGTGAGTTGTTGCAATCCTTACCTATCGCAGAATGGAAGTGAGATCATATCACTATGGATTTTTGTGATAAGATTGCCCAAAACTACAAAAGGATATAATACAGTATGGATTATAGTGGATCGACTCACCAAATCAGCCCATTTCTTAGTCATGAAGAATACTGACACTCTGGATACGTTAAGTCAGCTTTATATACGGGAGATTGTGAAATTACATGGAATACCTTTATCAATCGTGTCAGATCGAGATACTCGTTTTGTAGCTCAATTTTGGCAAAGTTTACAAAAAGCCATGAGAACGAAGTTTCATTTCAATACTGTTTACCATCCTCAAACAGATGGCCAATCTGAAAGGGTGATCCAAATATTGGAAGATATGTTACGAGCTTGTGCTCTAGATTTTAAGGGCAGTTGGAATGAACATCTTCCACTAGTGAAATTTGTTTACAACAACAACTATCAAAGCAGTATTGGCATGGCCCCGTATGAGGCTTTGTACGGACGACCTTGCAGATCACCTTTATGTTGGGCCGAAGCTGGTGAAAGCATTTTATTTGGTCCAGAAATTGTCCGAGAAACCACTGAGAAGATTCAAGTAGTTCGAAATCGACTACGCACGGCTCAAAGTCGACAAAAGAGCAATGCAGATCAAATGAGGACACCCTTAGAATTTCAAGAAGGTGATTATGTATTCTTGAAGGTATCCCCTAGGAAATGAATATCTAGATTTGGGAAGAAGGGTAAATTAACTCCCAGATACATTGGACCCTTCGAGGTTACACAACGAGTGAAAAATGTAGCTTATCGGCTTGCCTTACCAGCTCAGTTATCAGGAATATATGATGTGTTTCATGTATCCATGTTAAGAAAATGTGAACCAAATGCGTCTCACGTCATCGATTGGAAGGATGTCCGAATGCAAGAAAATGGAACGTACGAAGAGCAACCTGTGCAAATTCTCGATACCAAAGAGTAGGTATTACGTAACAAGGTCATATCACTCGTAAAAGTGCTGTGGAAACCTCATGGTATAGAAGGAACCACATGGGAACTAAAAGCAGATATGCGTGCAAGATATCTCTATCTTTTTAGCTCTCAAGGTTAGTATCAAAATTTCGAGGACGGAATTTTCTTTTAAGGGGGTAGATTGTGACGACCCGTATAAAAAAATAAAAAAATAAATAATAATAATAATAATAATCATTAACACGTCAATTATGATTCTATAAAATTAAAGATTATTTTTAGCAATTTCAAATGTACAAATAGACCTCAAATATAGACTCTTCGAATGAAAACGAGTCAACTGACTCTAATATAGATCAAATTTCGTATCATACAATATAAATATCTTTACATATATATAGGTGTGTGTGAAAGGACTAAGTCTTGTTACAGATTTTTCACTTGCAAGATTTGCAAGGATTTGAGAAACGTGCAAAAACAAAAACTTGGTGAGGAAATGGATGGGTGTCCATAACATGGCGTAAGCCATGACATAAATAGGCCATACTTCGGCTATAAATAGCCAAGTTCAGGCCTTTGATCGGCACACCAAGAGAAGGAAAGGAATGAGAGGGAGGAAGAAAAAGAGAAAGAGAGAGAAAGAAAAGGGGTCTAAATTTTGTTGACCGCTTTTGAGTAAAAATTTTCTTTTGGTAAGATTCCTTTAGTTATTGTTTAGTTTATAGATTCAAGTTACTTAAAATTGATCCTTATTGAATATTTTCAGATCAAATTTAAGTATCATTATTTTCGATAGTTTTTCGATAAATTAGCTCTTATTATCTATTGTTATTCTAAAATATTATTTCGATTACTTTGTTACAGTATGCGGTATCGAGTAGAGGTCAAAACAGAGGTAGGGTTTCTTTTATCTTTTACTATCATTGATGCATTTCATGCATATTTGAGGGCTTCATATTAAATCTATTTTTTTAATGTCTTATTTTATCATTTTAATCATGGGTCAAACTGGGATTTTATAAACAAATCGTGATCATGTTATGCATTGTTTTAAAAGCTTGGTTGTCATTGATAAACGTTATCCTATTGAGCTGATGAGCTCATTGCTTCAACTTTAAAACTGTAAACCCAAGCGCAGGTTGAGCAGAGTAATATATTCTCGGAAAGTCCGAGGTCGATCCCACGAGGAATTGTAACACAGAAACAGTCACACAAAAAAAACTAACAGTAATTCAAGAATAGAAAGGATTGAATTGGAAAGTTGTGGATTGGAGAAGATTGGATTTGATAATTAAAACAATATTAAAAATACTAGAGCATTAGGTACTCCCTCTCAACTTCGTACAGTAATAATTAAAGACTCAAAGACTTGACTTGAAATAGGAATTAAATGTCGGTTAACCCAATTAACAAATCAAGTAGTCAATCCGAAAGTTATAATCAAAAGACTACCAGGAACCTGAATAATCATTCAATCATATTATTTTATGAAATCATATTAATTCTACCAGCATGGAATAACCAGTGATTTACACGTAGGGAAACTCAAGCAATCGATGTACGTGACACAACAACTCAGGAGTTTTTACAGCATAAACACTTTGCTAAAATATTAGGAATTAAATTAACACAATAACATAAATCATTAAATACAAAAGTCAATAAAAATATCGTACTCCATTAAGAGATTTTTCCCTAACCCTAGCCGGACATGGTAAAAGGAAAGCAAAAATAAACTAAGAAAATTCGTAAGCAGAATATCCTCTTTTTTAGGTCCTAGGTTCATATTTATAATTTACATTGGAAAGAGATTGAATCTCATTAGGGTTTCAAATTTGGCAGCAGGAACTTGACACGCGTCCGGACGCACCTCCTTCAACCGTCCGGACGCAAATTCCAGAATGGTCCTTCTTCCGTTTATTCAACTTTCTGCCAATTGCGTCCGGACGCATACACTTCCTCCGTCCGGACGCGTGTTCCAGTATGATCCTTCTCGAGTCATGTTTCATTTCTTCTCATGACTTTGCTCCAATTTTGCACTATTAACCTGCAAAACAACACAACTCATCTTTTATTCGCATATCATTATTCTTTAAATAAATTAACATAATTATCACACTTTCGTAACAAAATGATCAATCTCTCCTCTAACAAATGTAAATATTAGACCTAAATCAAGCCCCCCCACTAAGACCTTGCTAGTCTCTAGTAAGGCAAGCAATAAAAAAATAAAGTACTAACTAAAAACTAAATGAACTAAATAAAATAAAACAAAATCATTTTCGTAGGGTTCACGATTGCATTAAGCATATGCAACAAGCCTTTAAACCCCTAGGTTCCCCCTAGTGGACGAGTATAGTCTCGTGAGGGTTTCCAGAGATGATACCAACAAACATCACCCTATGATCAAATATCTGAATAATAATTCTATAACATAAATTGCTATCGCAATATAAAAATTCTAAGATACAAACCTTTTTATAAGCACATGCAAAGCAAAATATAGAACTCTACGTTATATAAATGTATGCACTTATCATATTCTCATATAAACTCATGGGTAGTGTGAATTAACTATACCAAGTCAATAATTTATCTGATAATCACCCCTACAACTATCAACTATTCGTCTCAATGCCAAATCTCACTAGATAATTCACTCGTAAACAATTCTCTCAGATTATAATGATTATACTCTCAAGTATCACATGTGAGAAGAAGATATTTAAATCAAAATAAACTAATGCTCACATGTTTCATTAAAAAGAACGTAATCCAAAAGAAAAGGATTTGACATAATCTCATGAAAGAAAATCAACACACAATAAATAAATAATCACCATTCTCTTCCTTATTCACATAAGTCATGCATCCATCAATACACTCTTGAGATCAAATAAGACTTTGTTTAAGGTTGTAATGGGGCCTTGGGATTAGGGTTTTGAAACGAAGGATATTCAAGAATTCAAAAGACTATCCCGAGGGAACATGTATATTACACAACCAAACTTCTTTCCATAGCCTTTCACTCTCTATCATTTAGAAGCACAATTTATAACACTTGATCATATAATTTTTTTTTTAAACTCACGCTTGCTATTTTTTTCTTTGCTTTTTCACAGCTAGACATATTGTCTTTTTTTTTTCAACTTTTTTCAGTTTTTTTTTAATATATATAGCAAGACATCTAATGCAAATATTCACAAGTATGCAAAACTTTTTTTTTTTCGTCTTTTCTCAACCAACATCTCCCAAATTACAGAGACAATAAAAGTTCAATCTCGGGATAACCAAGTGTAAAGGATATTATTTTTTTCATTGGCTTGGTTATTATATGTTTGGTATAAGAAATAAAATTTTACTTCAAAGGCTCAATCATGGCTTCTAGGGATAAAAATATTCAAAGAATAAGGCTTAGGCTCAAATGATGTCAAAGATGGCCTAAAATCATATCTCAAGAGTTCTTGATAACACACTTTTCATGCAAATAATTTAAAGTCAAGCAATCATTCACAATATTGGTGTTGATCAAAACAAAAATAATGAGACTATTGAAGGAGATTAGCTGAATAAAAATATTCTTTATTGAGTAAATATAAATAACCCTCCAAAGAAGATTGGATCAAAACTCACTAGGGTTTTATGCATCTCCACTATATGTTTCAAGTTCTCAAGGTAAAATACCTAACAAATTGTCAACTTGGTAAAGTCTAAAATGTACAATTTATGAGTTTGTATAAGAACATGATATGAGATACAAAAATATAGAATAAAGTTCTATG
>CM042187.1:17831751-17916598 GCA_023539305.1 Ilex asprella
CTCAGCATAAATATATATATATATATATATATATATATATATATGATAAAAGTACATTAACATGAATTTTTTTTGAATCTATGTTTTATCCTTATAAAGAATTGCAAAAACAACTATATCTATCTCTATTAATAAAAGTACTTTAACATGAAAAACTTTTAAATCTCTATTTTATCCTTATAAAGAATTGCAAAGACCATTATATTCTTTCACAATTAAATATCTAAATTATCATCATATCCTTATGTATTTAAATTTATAAATTATCTCTAATATTTCTTTTAATTATATATTTTTTATGTATAAATATCAGTTTCTATAAAAAAATTGATTAACTATTGCCCTTAAAAATATGTAAAAGAAAATACACATGCAAAGATAACTTATGCCTTTATATGTGTATTTTCTTTTTCATCAAAAAGTTTAACCCTTTTATTTTCAAAATAAAAAAATTGTATATATAATTTTTTAAAATCAATTTATGTTACATCAATATAATTTTTCAGTCACAACCTTTTTAAGTTGGACTAAAATTTTATGTAAAAATATATATTGTCATGGGCAGATGTACGTAAGGGCTAGGGTGAGCACAACCCCACCCTCAAAATATGTAAGTTGTATTCACCCTTTAAATTGGTTTTAATTTGTATATTTTGTGAGTTCTTTTAGTTCTAAATTCGTAATTCAAAATTTAAATTGTTTATAATTTGGCTAAAATCAATTACTAATTTTTTAAGATTAATGATTGACTTGTTTCAATTGAATTATAAAGGTATTATCACGCTTATTGAATTCTTATTTAATTTTTTAAGATTGATAAGAAACAGTTTGTTGCAAATCTATTGTTCTAATTGATTCTCAATTGAGACAAATGACCTTTTTCATTTGCATTTAGAATTTTTTTTTGGTGTTTCACTTTTATGAAAACTTTTTTCTGGATGATTTGGATTTTGATGGAGTTTAGATTTGTGATATACACCATTTTATTAATATACATAAAATTAGAGTCGTCTTTGGACTTAGTCGAGGTACGCGCAAACTAACCTGAACACTACAGACCAAAAAAAAATGTAGGGCTTAGTTAAAGTGTCCACTCTTAAGCTAATTTCTGACTTAGCCCTTGATATTGTAATGTATTTTTAAGAAAAACTTATTTTTTTAAGAATTTTAATATGTTTGATAATATATATTATAGAGTAGTATATTAAATCTTATCCAAATTCACCAAACCAATTCATAATTACAGTAATGTTCTAATATGATTAGTATACTGTAATAATTTTTATTTTATTCAAGAAATTATAAGTGGAATCCTAATAAAATAAATTTTGAAAAATTTAATTTCTCAAACATCACTAAAAAATCAATCTCAATCACAATTTTTTTTTTAAAAAAATAGAAATTTAACATTTTTTTATAGTTAGAACAAAAATTTTTGGAAACATACAAAGTTTTCATCCTCTGCAATAGAGTATGAGCAATGGAAAATTAAAATTGATAAATTTGAGATGATATTTAATTCAAATATACATATACCTAATATGTTTTAATTATTTTTGTGTATAAAAATTATTCACAAGTAACGCACCTAGTGCATTGCTAATATACATAAACAACTTGAAACAAATATATTCTCAAACATTGATAGAAATATATTAAAGCATCTTGAAACATTACAAAACACTTTGAAGTATTGAAATTTTAATTCAATTACTCATTCATTTTATTATGTTTAAAAACAAAAATATTTCGGTATTCTAATTATTTTGAAATAAAATTTTGATGATGGGGTAAATCTTAGCTTGTTAAGAATCGCAAGTCGTGTTTTATTCGGCCAAGTTATCTCCTTTGTGTTCTCTTTATTTTTTGTTCACCGTTTGGCCCGCCGCACCAAAACATATTGGGTGAATGATAATTTTTTTTTACCAAAAAAAAAAAAGAACGTTAAAAGAATTTTAAAATTATATCTATTAATTTTTTTATATTACACCCTCAATTAAAAAAATAATAAAAATATTCCATTTTAATAAAGGTGAGTATAAAATTTTCATTGATAAAAATTTAAAATTAAATATTATAAAAATAATTTTGTATAAAAAATAAGATATTATGATAAATACAGTAAAAAAATGATCGAAAAATACAACTAATATTTTGTTGCGTTTTAAGGTATAGATTAAAAATACAAAGATGCTTAGGATTCAAAGTGTCGTTTACACATTATATAAGCTTGTACGTCCCACCCTTGTCAGGCTAATAAAAAAATCCGAAAGATCGCTTCCTTCCCGGAGTCTCTTTGTTCTCTCTCTCTCTCTTCTCCCTCTCCCTCTCCCTCTTCTCTTTTGACAAATTGACGAACGCTACCAACCGATGATGACGAGCTCCACCCGGTGAGTCATCTTTTCATTCTTTGTTCAAAGTTTTCGTCTTCTTCTCCCTCTCTGCAATTTTTTTCTCACTGATTATGAAGCTCTGAAACTGTTTCTTCCCCTAATTCTTTGCATAACTATGCTTCCTTTCTTATTCAGAAAATATACGTTGAACTGGGTTGGGGCTATTTTGTGTTTTTTTTAAATAGATTTTTTCTTTCTCTGATTAAGCACCTGACCTTGGACTTGGGGCTATTCTGATTTTATACAGATTTTGCTCTTTGTGATTGAGCAACCAGACTTTAGACTAAGTGGTTATTCTGATTGTATTTTTGGGGGTTTGAATTTTCGTTTTCTTTCTTCTTTTTTGGTGTTTGTTATTTATATGATTAATTGCTTAACTAGTTGATTTTTCAATTTCGTTGTAGCTTTGTTTGCTTAATGGGGTTGTTCTAATTTGCTTAGTGTTTTCCAAGAAAAATTGCTTACTCGATTTTCTTTTAACTTTTCCAATGCTGCAACTTGAACATATATGATTGTTACCCATTGCAATCGTTATGCAATGGTTTCTGTGGTATTGCTCATTAGCAGATGTATGAGCATTGGGTGATATATTGGACATAAACAATTTTAGGTGTTCAATGTGCTTTTAATGAATATCACAGCCTCATTAGAAGGTGTATGAGCATTTGATGATGTACATTATATAAATGATCGTGTTCACTGTTCAGTATACTCTTAAGCAAAATCACTTCCTAGTAGGCTAGTATAGGTCCATGTCCCATTTTAAATTTAATACATTAAAAATCCTGGATTATTATTAGTGAGACTAGTCCAATCAGGTCAGAGCTTGTAAAGAAGAATACCATTTTTCTAATAAGAGTGAAGAAGAAAACCATTTGTGTTACTTGACACCAAATGTGTAGGCTTGAAAACTAAACATGGTTGAGGAATTGGGAATGAGTTGAGGAATTGAGAATGAGATTAGCATAAAAAAACATCTGCAAAATATTGTAGATAGTAGATACTACTAGAGAAGATACTACCCAAAGCAAACATATTTTCTAAAGTCATAGCAAAAAAAATATTTCCCTTCGCAAGATAGTTTTCATAGCCTGAAACGGAGTTTTTTTTAAAAAAAGTAATTGTTATTGGGTCTGTTTGTCAATATTACTAAGTTTTTAAAACTAACAATTTAGGGATTCTTGTGAGAATGGTGTTTGAATGACACCATCAGCTGCCACTTAATATACAGCTCTCACCAAATGCTGAAAAAATCTTAAGCAGAATGCATTTTTTGATATGTTTTGAACATACATATTATCCCCTAAAAAACTGACCCTAATAGTTCAGCTGGTCAATTTTTTTCAGCAATTAGTTGCCCAAAAAAATTTTCAATTCTAAGTGCTGTTGTTTTGATTTTTGAGAAAGCACCCTACAGCTGTGAAAATAGAATTATGTTGGCATTGAAGACTGTTGACATTTATCTTGGGAAGTTCTAAAATAATATAAAAAACACACAAGACATTATGTGGTACATTGCCCCACTAAAAAGAAATAAGTGGGAAGTTTTTGACTCTTTGGAATGCACCACCTTGCTTTGTGGGATTTAAATGTTCAATTTGCTCATTTTGTCCCTCTACATATTTTAATGAAACCATTATTTGAGGGCATAATATATTTCAATTGCCTTCCAATAGAATGCTTGGAGTATGGGAAAAAATCCTACTTACTTGATATACAGATTTTTGTTGACATAACAAGGTTGTGCAAAATTCCAATAAGATTTGGGTCAGTTACATTCGTTACTTGACCATGATACTTATTATGTAGTGGCTTTATCAGTTTATCGTTGCAGATAAAGAACATTTCGTTTGTGTATCGTTATTCAGATTGTCCTAACTGTGCTGCTGTTCCTACTGTCTGAGACATTGTAGATTAGAGGGTGACTAATATGATCTCTTGCTTTTTCCAGCTCTCTGTTTTAACCATTCAAGCATCTTGGGGGATGGACTGGTTGTATTTGCCTACTGGTAAAGTGTTTGAATGATGTTCAGTGGGCAAAAGAGTGCTAATGCTCTTAGCATATTTAAATGGAAATCGCATCATAAATCTTCTCTAACAACTGGATTGATTGATGATGTGCCTCATGAAATTGAATTGTCTGACTACCAAAGAGTACCAAGTCCTGATAGTGAAAGTCCTTCTGGGCTTCTAAATGGTGAGAGCTTGAATGTGGAACCCATTGCTGATTTAGACCTGTTCTTCGAGAGGCTTTACAGCTACTATTGCGAGAAGGGTCTTTGGTGCATTATTGTGAAGTGGATTTTCGAATTCTTGAGCCTTGCTTTTACCATATGTTTCTCAGGATTTTTCTTGTTATATGTTGATTGGAATGGCCTTCGAAGTGCGAAGTGTGGGATGGATGCAGTGGAATCTGGAATAAAACCTTGTGATCTGGCTAAGGAAGCACTTCATCAGCATCCATTGACTCCATTTACGCTTTCCAAAGCTATAATCGTGGGATATTTGGGAATATTTTCCATCTATTTGGTCTTCTGTTTCCTAAGATTTTTTGCTCAATTAAGGGACACACTAAAAATCCGCCAATTTTATTATGACAGGTATGCCTGTGATATGGAGCTTAACTTTTTCCCAAGATATGTGTTGTTTTTCTATATAGATATAATGTAATGTTTCTCCTTCCTCTTCCCTTCCCCCTCTCTGAAAGCCGAAATTTCTCCATCTCGATTTTGTTTTTTGTGGGGTGGGGGGGTTAGGCTTCATGTTTCATTGGCCTCAGTTTTTTTATGCCATTTAATTGTTACCATGTAAAATGTGATAATATCTATTATTTTTTATGGTGCACATTTAAGTTTAGCATCTCTGTGCAGTCTTCACGTCACAGACAATGAACTACAAACCATGCCCTGGGCATCAATTCTAGAAAAAGTTGTTGAGTTACAAAGTTCACAACAATTGTGTGTAGTCAAGGATCTTTCGGCCCATGATGTGGTTATGCGATTGATGCGGAAGGAGAATTATCTGATTGGGATGCTCAATAAAGGAGTGCTTGCTTTTCCAATTTCTCAATGGGTCCCTGGTGCTGGTCCAGCTGTCAGATTTGGCCCAAATGGCACGATAAACCGATTAATATTAACAAAGACCCTTGAATGGACTTTAAATTGGTGCATATTGCAGAGCATGTTTGACAGGTGAGGTTTTTAATTTCTTAGTTGAGTATATAATAAAAAGGAGGTACAGTTCCAGCCTTGATGCATTTGATTGCTACAATTGCTTCCGCATATTATTAATTATCTTCTCAAACACCTGTGTTGACAATTTAATGATGTGCTGGTACACATAGAAAGGGGCAATTAAAGTGGCACAAACGTTTTGATGTAGTTTGGTTTCGATTTTGAGCACTTTGATAGGTTCTCTAGAATTCATTTTTGAAACATGGGAAAACATCTGGAAGCAGGAATTTCTGCTGAAACAAATTTCTCGATTGACAGGTTGTGTAAAACCTTGATGCAAAACTATCCCAAATGTCAATGCTTAAAACATTGTTGAAATGCAAAGGTGTTTTGCTAAAAGAGAGCTTCTGAAAGATCAGGATGACTAAGAGGATTACTAAGCCAACTATCAAAAATTGAGCAATTGTCACACACCCATCTTGACTGCCCCTTTTTTTTTCTTAATTTTCATATTTTGTTCACTTTATGATGTTGGTTGGGTGAAAGCTCTGAATGATGTATTTTTTTGGCTTAGCTATCATCTTCTGATCTAAAAAAGTATGTTCTTTTTGCAGAAATTTTTGTGTTCGGAGGGACTTTGTTTCTGATCCTAAAGCATTAAAGAAAAGGCTTGTGGTAGTTGGGCTTGCAATGCTTCTCCTTTCCCCATTTCTTGTCATATTCATGCTGGTATATCTTTTCTTGAGGCATGCTGAACAGTTCTATAATCACCCCAGTACGGCGTCATCTCGAAGATGGTCAAATCTGTCAAAGTGGATGTTTAGGGAATTCAACGAGGTATCTTTCTTCCCACATGTTTATTTGCAATGGAACCAACCAGAACTAGTTTTTCTCCTTCTTTTTTTCTCTACCTGTTCAATTGTCCCCTGGGCTACTTGGGTGAAGTCTATTACACAAATTAACATATGCTATCTATGTCTAAGCTGTACCAGGAGGTTATTTGTCTGCAATTAAAACAGTTTTGATAGTGAAATGATTAAATGAACATATGACAATGACAAATCTTGTTAGGGTGCATCATTTCAGCACTCCACCCAAATATATCACTTGTTACATCGCATTTGTGTCAAATAAACTAGTGAATCAAGACTTCCAGTGTGGTTTGGGTTTTCAAGTTGATGGTCCTCCGCTTTCTCCATTAGTTATGAACAAAGAATGTATGACAACCTGTGATCCAGGTTTCTAGTTGAGATTTGTGAAGAGACGTATCCCATTGAAAATCAAGTAGACTGAAGATTGGTTTATATAATTGTGAGGCTATTCCACTCATTGCCAATTGGTTTTGGATTGGATGGTCTAAGATAGTATCAGAGCTGGGCCCAGGGTAGATAATGGGCCAAGTCACGCAGTTGAATTCCCAGTTTGTTCATCTATCTATTCTGGATCGGCACTACTCTATTTGTTTGCCTGTTTCAGTTCAGTCTGGCCACTTGCGAGTCCGGGTTGCACGTCAGGTAGGGTGTGAAGTGAGCTATCCCACATCGAAGACACAATAATTTTTGTTATCTCATCTCATCTCATGTGAACCACATGGAGAATTGTTATATTGGTAGATGCATCTAAACAATTGACAGATGTAGATCAGCAATAGAAGAGTGACCAATAAACTTTTGTATTTCTACATTATTAACATTTTCAGGTTTGTAGCCTTCTCCTTGTCATGACAGTGGAATCAATATTTCATCATCTATTCTACCTTGGGGGCATGCTATGTTATGCAGAAATTAGTAGTTTCAAAATTTGTTTGTAGTAGGTAGTTTCTTTTTTAATTTACATAGTTTCTGACGTCCAAATTTGTAATTTTCATCTCCATTATGCCTCAGTTCTATAAATACAGCTGTACATTTGTTACTTAGCTCCTACTCTCTTTGTTGCATGTTGATCATTTGTTCCCTTTTTTTAATCATAGGTTGATCATTTGTTCAAGCACAGGATCAACAGCAGTGTAATACATGCTTCCGATTATTTAAGACAATTCCCCTCTCCTATTATATCTATTGTTGCGAAATTCATCTCTTTCGTTTCTGGTGGCTTTGCCGCTATTCTGATCATCATTGCATTCCTGGAGGAATCCCTGCTAGAGGGCCACGTATGTATTTTCATTTGGATTGCCATTACTGTATGTTAGACCATGTGAACATTCATAATTTAGGATGGTACCTCATCCATGTCATGTAATGTTATTTCAAACCTTGCAGATATTCGGTCGCAACTTGTTTTGGTATGCTGCTGTTTTCGGCACCATAACAGCTATTAGCCGGGCTGCGGTGACTGATGAGCTTCTGGTCCTTGATGCCCAAGGAGCCATGTCAATGGTTGTCCAACATGCACACTATATGCCAAAAAGATGGCGTGGAAAAGAAAATACTGCTATCGTGCAGATGGAATTCGAAACTTTATTTCAGGTACTGATGAATAGATGGTTCTTTTATGATATTCTAAATCCACAACCGACATTTGGACTTCGAACCTTTTCTTAGACATTTGGACTTCGAACCTTTTCTTAGTCAACTTCACCATTTAGCAACCATTTCAGTCTAATTTGAAAAGTGGATTCTTGAGCACTTTTAGGCGACTGACATAGTTAAAAAAGTATTGAGCTGCATTGCCTGCCATCATGTTGCTTCTTTTGCAACATATCTTACACAGTTCATGGAACGCAGCAATGTATACTGCATTTGTGGCCAAATCAGAGATTGTGCAGCTATACATGCTGATTTAATTGTCCAAGGTCCTTCTTGCAGAGATAGAAATTACTTCTTATAGACCAAAACATTATAATTTGTTGTGGTTTTGATGGATTCTTTATCAAGCTCTCAATTCTTGTCTTGTACCTCCCTTCCCCCACCTATCTTTGTCTGCGTTATTGTGTAGGCCATCATTCGTCATCAATTACCATAGATTAGTGTAGTTCCTTACATTTTTTGGTACTTATTTCAATGATTTCCTGTGGTGCAGTACACTGGAATGATGTTACTGGAGGAGATGGCCTCAATCTTTCTCACGCCATACTTACTTTTATTTGTTGTTCCAAAGGTGATTTTTCATTATATCTAAATGTCATCTCCCTCCCTCTGCTAGTAGTGCTTTTTTTGAACTGAGAGATTTAGTTTTGCAGCAGGTGGATGATATTTTGAAGTTCATATCGGATTTCACTGTGGATGTTGAAGGTGTTGGTCATGTTTGCAGGCTAGTGCTTTACCCTTTTAACTTTTATTTTCTGAAGATTTCTGTTTTGGTGGTATGGGTTCTTTTTATGCTGCTTACCTTGGCAATGATCAAATTTTTATTACTTAGTTTCATATTCTGGCAGATTTAGCGTCTTTGATTTTCAAAACCATGGCAATAGCAGTTATGGTTCACCTTACAATTCACCTCGCATTCAAAGGAGTTCCCAGGGGAAAATGGAGAAGTCATTCTTGAGGTATAATTGTTGCATTTTAGCATCCTCTTTCTTGTAATTACTTGGTTACTTGTATCTACTGGCTATATGTTAGATTTGATTAGATCCGTGATAGGTCTGACTTTCATTTCACTTCCACAACTTCTGTTGAATCTTCTACTTTGATTGCAGCTTTCACAGTAACTATCCTTCATGGGAACCTGACTCCGTGGGTAAACAATTCCTTTCTACACTCAAAACATTCACGGAGCAAAAGTTACATGGGCAGGACACCGGGCCTGCATATCAAACCCCTGGAGTACAGCAACGGACCCCAAATTTGAGAGGCTATGGTCGCAGAAATTTCTTCCTCTCGAGGGAAATGCCTCTTAATAATCCAGAAACTGGCTATCGATTAGGTTCAGTGTGGCCTATCAACGGGAATCAAAAGAGTTATTCATATATTCTTGATTGGTACTATACCTCACGACCTCACCTTGCAACTGAGAATTCGACTGGCATTCCATCAGGACCTTTTGACATTGAGGAAGGCCCAAGAGATCTTTTGACGCCATTCCACTTGACACCAAATGAAGCAACATATGAAGAAAACTGGGGGCACCTCTTTGAAGATCGACCTAGGAGTCATCTCGAAGCTTCTACATCAGCTACTCTCTTCAGAGAAAGTGTACAAGAAGAACGTGTGGATAGCAATATCGCACATCCTACTAGGAGCCATTGGTGGGCTAGAAATCACACACAAGGCATAGACCCTCAGACAAGTTTTCTTGAACCTCCGAATTTCAACCGCAACCCTCATAATTATTACGACAATTTCTCAGATAGAAGCTTGGAGGAGCAAGAACATACTTTGGAATTGAAGAGCTCGCATAGATTGTCCCGGACCTTTTACATGGATGACCTGGCTGGAGGAGATTTCAATCTTCCTTTTGATGACATTTATAGTGGAGGTTCTGAAAGCCCCACTACTAAGAAATCAAATCCTGCAAACGTTGTGTGATTACTCGAATCCAAGTTGTTCTATGGGGTTCTGATTGTAACATCATTGGAATGTGTAGGGGTTCCGAGTCAAGACTATAATCTCCCTTGTTGCAAAAAGGAAGCTCCAGATTCTTTGTCGTATATAATAATTCATTGCAAGTTTAGGTTGCTGAAAAGACCTCAGGGTGATTTGGAAGGCCCCATAAAGCCTTCTGAAATGTACAAAACAAGCAAGCAAGCTAATGATTGTTCCCCAAATTTCAGTTTAATCTCGATGAAGCTAGTTCTCCTTTTTTGATCTTGGTGGTAATTTTTTCATGCTTCCCAGGTTCTGTTTGTGTTTTTTGATAGAAGAATCTCGGTTATCAATTGAGGGTTTGTCTTCGTGTAAAGCTGCTAAGGTTGTTCCTGAACGTCAAGGGTTGAACCGAAATAGCCTTTTTTGTAAGCAGGATTAAGCTTACATGTATCTAATTCTCTATAGATTTTGTATCGTGACTAGGTGACCTTTTCAATTTTTCGTTATCATTTGAAGCATTTAAAGACTTGATATAGTAATCTGTCAGTTTATCATCCGGATTGGACAGCCATGATAAATACATGGGTATACCCTCTCTTGTTGGAAGGTCGAAGTTTTAGAATTTTGTCACCGTTAGACAGAATGGATGCAAGAATGGAAGGACAAACTATCTTATTCTTAGGTGCAAGTAAAGAAGTATTAATCAACGTATGCCACGTCTTGTTTTCAAAATATCATACTCACTTTGTAACGAACGTAAAAAGATGATGGATAGGTTTGGGTGGGGCAGCTCTGAGAACGATAGCTAAATTCACTTGTTATGCTGGGATAAACTTTGTTGTCCCTTAGGGCCGTGGTGGGATAGGGTTTAGAAATCTGAACGCTTTTAATCATGCTCATTCTGCAAAACAACAATAGACATTAGTGTAAAATTAAATTTCTTCGCTAATCTCAAATTGAATAGAAACACACATTATTTTGAATGTTTCTTCTTTCTTGAAGATTAGGCTTCATTTGTTGTACATGAAATTAAAGGGTAAAATGGTCGAAGTCTATGCTCTTGCCCAAAAGTTCATGCTTTCTCTCTCCTTTTCAGCCCATATTTTGGTTGGGGGGGAGTTTTGATGGACTGAGGGGAAAGAAATTTCAACCAAGTTTCCACTCCCTCTTATTTTCCCTCCATACCACAAATGGGAAACTTTTTCTGTCCATCCAATTTTCCTCTTTTCATTTGTCACCCCATTTTCCTCTCTACCAAAGAGGTCATAAAAATTTCCCAAATTCTTCTTTTCTAGATGCTCAATTGGGAACAAGACCGACCTTTACATGGAGAAACATCTTGGAAGCTAGGAAGATTTTGATTGTTGGCATAAGAGGGTTGGAATCTAAATGATCCGAAAATGATTAATTATTTCGTATGGAAGATCTTTCACGACATCCTACCCATCCAACGCAATCTCAATCGAACAAAAACTCGAAGTAGGACTAAAAGCTTGAATTAAACGTTTTTTTTTAGGGGGTCTGAGTGATTAAGTTTGTCACTTAATCATTCAGACCCCCTACATTTGAAGTATTACACTCAGACCTCCTGAAGTTTGTACGCGCATAACACTTAGACTTCTACTATAAATATATCAATTAATAAATTACATTCAGACTCCCTGAAGTTTGTAAACATATATTACTTAGACATTTTAAGTTTACAATGTTATATTTAGACTAAAAATATTTCAATTAAAGTTAGAATATTAAATATTTTAAATTTTACAATTAAAATTCATGTTCTATTGTATCATTTATTAAAATAAAATAAAAATAAAAATTCAAATTTTTTTAAGAAAAATTATAATTAGTATACAATTATATTGTCTATTGAAATTTAATTTGGTTGTTTAAACGATTAAATTAAAATACCAAACTATCCCAATTGAAGCTAAGAGATATTGTGTTCATTACAATTTGACCACTTGTTTAATTTTTTAGTTTTATTTTAATAAATATTATAATTCTATACTAACTATGCTTCTTTTAAAAAAATTAGATTTTTATTTTTGATTTTATTTAAATAAATGACATAATAGAACTTGAATTTTAGTTGTAAAATTAATGTTCTATTAAGAATGACTTAGACTCCTTATTTGATTTTTTAGTTTTATTCCAATAGATAATATAATTATATACTAATTACAATTTTTTAAGAAAAAAATGAATTTTTATTTTTGATTTTATTTTAATAAATGATACAATAGAACATGAATTTTGATTATAAAATTTAAAATATTTGATATTCTATCTTTTATTGGAGTATTTTTTGTCTAAGTATAACATTTAAAATTTAAGAAGTCTAAGTATTATATGCATAAAAACTTCAAGGGGGTCTAGATATAATTTATTAATGAATATATTTATAGCATGGGTTTAAGTGTTACGTGCGTACAAACCTTAGAGGGTTTGTGTGTAATATTTTAAATGTCGGGGAGTCTGAGTGATTAAGTAACAAATCTTAAGGGATCTGTGTGTAATTCTCCCTTTTTTTATATATAATTTTATGGTTCTGGTGATGGTTTGGTCAATATGGTATAATAAAACAAGAGTTTGATTGGAGCTAGACCAAGTTGTGGTTTTCTCAATCTTATTTCTTAAACCATTTCACAATTGCTTCATCTAGAGGTGACAATCTTAACTCGTTACTCATTAATATGAGTTCTAAATGGGTTGAATAATATGATTCATTTTAATTAAGCGAATTAAAATAGATTATAAATTGGTACTCATTGAGTTGAATATTTTATCTTTCAATTAAATAATACAAGTAATAAATTAAATAAATATACTAATACACCAAAAAATAAAAACAAACTAGTACACTCAAAACACACACACTAATACATGCGCCCATGCCCAAGGCCTACACCAACCCATGGGTCAACTTGTGAAATGAACCATGGGTTGACCCGACCAATATGTATGTGTATTTTGGTGGATAGTATATGTGTATTTTGATTTTTTTATTAAATGTGTTTGTGTTTTTTGTGTTAGTATATTAGTGTGTATTTTTTGTGCAATAATATGTGAGTATTTTTAGCGTATTAGAGTGTGTGTTTTTGTATATTAATATGTGCATTTTTAGTGTATTAGCAATGAATGACGCGTGTTGCACTTAAATAAATTCAAATAATATTATTTTTTATAAAAAAATGTAAATTATATGTGTAATTAAATTAAATAAATAAATAGTAAACTAGATGTTAAATAATTAATTCATATTTTAATTAATTAATACTAAATTTAATTATTAATTTATTCTATAAGTTTTTGAGTAACTAATTTGTCATTTATTTAGCTATCTTTTTTATCCCTTTAAACATTTGCATATCTAATTATATTATGGAATTATTAATTTTTATTTTGTTAAATAGATTGATTAGATTGCTTGTAATATTATTATTTTATTTCATATGAAAAAATAAAATATAACATATATTTGAATGTAGAATTCAAACTTGTAATTACATATGTATAATAATTTAATATATATAAGATTTTACTTCTTCATATAGATATAGATAATTGTATATAACTATATTATTAATAAATGAGTTCAAAAGAATTCAAAAGTTCTTATAAAAGAGTCTAAAATAAGTTGAAAGTCAAATAGGTGTAGAAAAATAAAAATTAGGTGAAATATATAGATGGGTATACTTGACTTTAATATAATATAATAATTAGGGATAAAATAAGAAATTAATTTTTTTTCATAGATACTGATATTTATAAGTAGTATAAATTAGTGTGTGTGTGTGTGTGTGTGTGTTTTGGTATATTAGTGTGTGTATTTTTAATGTATTACCGTGTCTGTGTATTTTTTGTGTATTAGTATGAGTTCATATTAAGAGTTTTAATTATTTTATGGGTTAATGGGTTTAACCCAACCCGTTATAAATTTAACTAATTATAACTCATTTAATATGTAAGTGAAAAATGAACTTGATTTATTTTGACCCAACTCAATTTAATTCAGTCCATAACCAACATAACCCATCCATTTGCCACCTCTAGTTCAATCCAAAGCCTCTCATAGAGAGTGGGGAGAGGTCCATGGCATGGGTTTCTCCCCCACTTGGGGTCTTTAAAGTGAATTTCGGTAACACAATCTTCACATTGGACCAGACAGGTGGCATTGGTATTGTGACTAGGGATTGAAATGCATCTTTCACTCTTGTGCAGCACATGCACAACATTTCGGAGTTTATTTTCAAAATACAGTACTTTTTAAACTTAATTACCAATATACCGCAGTTTGGAACTTATTTACCAATCTATGACACTTTTTAAAAGCGTAATCAGCAAGTTCGACATTATTAGAAAACGGAATCAACAAATCCGCTTTCATCTATATAAAGTGGCTTTGTTGATTCTGCTTTTACATAAAAGCGTAACCATCACGTCCATTTTCCCTTAAAGCATGTTCAACAAATTTTAATTTCAATATGACAGATATTTGACGTTTTCCAATGAAAGCGGATATGCTAAAAACGCTTTCATAAGAAAGCAGATTTGCTAAAAACACTTTCATTAGAAAGCGAATTTGTGAAAAACGCTTTCATTTTATAAAACGTATTCAATAAATATGCTTTCTCAATGAAAGAGGTTTAAACACATCTGCTTTCAATGAAGTTCAAAAAACACAACCCAAACACCTTAAAAGTTTAAGAATGTGAAATGCATCAGGTATATCTGTCGTTGCTCTCTGATGTGGTAGTACTCTCTCAAGACGGATATGTGTAAACTGCTCCCATACTCACAACTGTTCAATTTAATTTAACATAATATTTAGACACTCGGTGGGACAAATACATGTATTTAGAATTACATGTAAAATAAACAGTACTTGCAATACAACTAGCGGTCCTCCAATGTCGAATGCGTCCGGTGTGGTGGCGGGACACATCTCACAGTACAGGCATGCTAGAGCTTCACTACCCTAACTCAGTCTCCTAAAAGCATTTAGGTCCTTGAGATATTGTAAGTACAGAAGCCCAACCTTGTTCTGGGAATTGTCTGACAAAATGTAAGCCTCAAGGAGAAGCAAAATGTAGGCACAAGGATATCGATTAATGGTGATGACATCAGTATCATCTCGGAGTGGCTCAGCAAATATAGCAGCTTGCACGGTCATCTTAAGTCGATATCTAGAGAAAGCAGCGTCCAATGGTCTAATGCCTAGATACAGGTCACAGTAATCTTGTCACTCCTATATTGTACGGTGTGTGTTAACACCTGTCATTGTATCACCATCAATGGGGAGTCCAAAAAGTATGGCCATGTCTTGTAATGTAATTGTAGTCTCGTCGATGGGTAAATGGAATGTATGTGTCTCCACCACTCCACTAGTGTAGTGAACAAATGGTGGTCGATCTGTATAAACCCAATACTATATATCCCATAAAATCCAACACTCATAAAACGACACAATACCCTATCATCGGGAGGTCACAGTCGATGCAAAATAGCCTCAGCTCTACAACACTTCAATGGTGCTAATTCCTTTAATAATTACGTAAATTCATTTAAATGCATTTGTGCTTTAAGTGTAATATATGTATTGTAGTCAGTAAAATACATGTATGTTCCTCCCATATCTGTGTGGAACGATGGCGTACTTGTAAATATAATACTGTAAGGTCAATAGGTCTCGGGTGTACGAAGTCATACGCCTATTGATGCTCCATACCTTAATTGCATTAAATTACATTGCAGTAAGACATTATCACTACACCAATAACAAAAAATATGTAAACTCGTTACATATACATAAATTACATATCACTACATAGGGGAATATTCATCCGTACATAAAATTGATTACAATAAACAACCACACGTACTTCTTCAAATGAAATTTACACTTTGTATTCCTCATTAAACATATATTCATCTGATATATATTGTTCATTGTTTAATACATTAATACGCTCTACAGCTGATAAGTATTGTCCGTATGTTTTTTGTACCATGTTCGTTGCAAGTTGAACTATATAATATCGCTGCCTACGAACCAACATTCTATTATTCTCCTTCCGAACTTGAGTAACTGCTGATATGTAATCTTGTTTGTTTCTTCTTTGCATCATTAGAGATCTTCGGCGTGACACCAGTATACCAAGTACTCTTAACTCAGTGCATAACTCATTTGATTCATTAACACAAAACATCCATTCTCGTCTTACTCTAGCATAATACTCTTTTGGGTCAATAAATTTCTCACTTTTGTAATCATCGTTCCACTTTGTCAAAAGTCAAACCCTTCGTTGTCCGTAATTTTTCGCAACTATTGGTCATCTGGATGTAGACATAATTCAATCAGTTAAGTATCTGCAACCATTACAGTGTCAATATAGGCAGAATAGAACGAACAATAATGTAATTACATAAACACGACTACTACGTTTTCATCGATACATGTACACAACATAAAAGTACAAGTGAACATAATTCATTTATTATAGCTTCATATTACATTAACATCTACATTCAATGACCCCTAGGCACAACTTGTGGATTTCTATTTGGGCAGGTGCGTTGATTGTGGGTCGGTTGTCCACACAATATACATTGGTACGTACTACGGCCCTGGCGTAGGTCCATTTAATTTTGGGTGCGAGTAGATTATGGATGAACCTTCAAGCATAGCAGATTCGAATTAAGATAGACTTTTGGACTAGTGAACACATCCCAATAGTCTTCGTAATGCAGTGGACGAAATTCAGAGGCCAAACAGCTATTATGGACAACAGCAGTGTATATTTCATCTACATACTGCCACATGTCTAAATGCCTCTTTTAAAAAAAGCGCCATCACATGGGAGCATGACATTTTATAGGTGTTATAATTTTCACATGAACATGTGCGGTCTAAAATGTTTAATACTTGTGCATTACCTTTTTTAGTGACCACTTATGCCTCCCTGGTGGTTCGGTTGAATGTGGTAACAATTTGATCGACTTTTTTGATTACAACATACGACATCTTCTCCACTGCGTGAGGTGTGAACGAGCACCCGCTATCTGACGCCAAACCACGTTTGCCATTGAAATACTGAATAAGCTTGTAAAATATTATTTCAACGTATGACGTGATCGATAAATGTTTTGCTTTTTTAAGGACAAAGTTGAACACTTCAAAAATGTTGATTTCCATGACTCCATAATGTCTTCCACTGTCATGTGAAAGTGCTCACTACTCTTTTGATCTCTGATCAAGCCAATGAACTACGAATGGGTTGATTTTCGTGATAATCTTGTCATACTTGCGAATTTGATGTGCAGTACCAGCATTCCATACAAGACATTTAAGATGGGAGTTATGAAATTTACTATTGAAGTTGATGCAGACATGTTTTAAGCAAAATTGAAGGTATGCATATGTTGCATTCCATCCGAAACCATAAGTAGCCACCGATTGAATTATATCTCAATGGCGGTCAGATAATAAGCATATGTCCGAACGGTCACCGACAACATCGTGTCTAATCTATACTTTCCTCATTGACAATTACAAAGGCGAGAGGATAAATCTTATGATTTCTATCGAGGCCCGTAGCAATTAATAACTTCCCCTTGTACTACCTGTATAGGAGTGTTGCATTGATGCTTATAAGTGGAGGACAGTGTCTGAAACCGTCAACACACAGTTTGCCCAAAAGACTATCAAACATAGTCATGCCATTTCCAAGGTTGGCTAACTGTCATCTGACTATCATGCCCTGATTATACTTTTGTAGTATAGTGAGAAATTTCAGCAAAATAGAATATGATTCATCCAAGTCGCCTTTTGCTTTTCAAGTTTTCCTATAAGAAATCTTGTACTTATACACATTGACATGTGTTGTATTATCATAACAACCTTTAGAGATGGATCTACCTTCACGAGGTCTTTAGTTTGGCATGCAACGAATTGAGAATTTAATTGCACATGGTCCTGGGTGGCTGACACATGTAGATAAGTGTGTGGGCCTTCATATTTTGTAATTTGAAACATCCCTTGCGTTTTCTTTTGACAAACATGAAACCTCCACTTACACCTGAAATAGTGTTTTTTACACAGCAAAAGTTAATAATTTTTTTTCATTCTCAACAATCTTGAATTGGACATGATTGTTGATTGAATAAATCTTCATTGTATCTTGCAATTCTGTTTTACCCTTGAAGATTAGTCTGATGGATAACTCAAGTAGGTCAAGATCCCACAATAAAGTTCTTGTTTGATTGTTGAAAGCAAATAGTTTGGGAAGTTCAACAGGTGGATCAATTTCGTTCCCGTCATCGTTAATATTTTCCACATCGTCCAGTAATGTAATCTCCTCAACCTCATCGTCCATGTCTTCCACATGATCAACTGTACGTATTCCATTATTTGCCAACACATCACCGTTGGACTGAACCAAATTTCGAATGATATTGTTCCTTGTTTTAGTCTGAGGATGGATGTCAACATTCAAAGAAGATGTGGTGTATCCCACAGACATCATCGTCTTCGTACTAGGCCCTATATATAATTCTTGCACATAAGGCTAAGCCTCCAAAATCCCATGCCCTGAATTAAACTCTGATGCAAAAGCATCGTCCATTATAAAGCCATGCGCATATTGACTACTCCCTTCAACATAATAAGAATTAACAAGCGCATGCCAAGTGGGATACGGATTCATGATCTCCTGTATGAGCTATTGGATATATGGGCCATACTCATTCACCATTGGCTAAGAAAACTGTTGGATTTGCTCCGCCTGTATGTACAAGTCAATATTATTTATTACTTGGTTCTCAAAGAAAGCATCCAACATTGCCGCCATACCGTCATCATTTTTTATTTCAAATTCTAAGTACTGTTGCATGCGATCCCCCAAGAATGATAGAAATCGACAAATTAGCTGTAGTCGTGATGTTGAACTGTCCAGCTGCATTATCGTAATCGTAGTTCTCTACAATTCTTCATATGGTTCCGTGTTTTTACTTTATAAAATGTTAAGGCTTTCTGTTGTACGATAAACAACTTTCATGGTATATAATATTACCTCCCTAACAGCACATTACTGTGGCGCATCTCCTCGATCTTTTATACCTTCAATGTAAAATATAATATCAAATAATTTTCCTTTTCATCATGTCGAGTTTGGTTTGCATGATTTATTTTACTTTTTAAACCTATTAAGATACTTTGAAAGTGAAAACATAAAATTTTACTTTCTAAATTTCCTAAATTGCAAGGACCTCAGAGCTTTTATGTTTAATAAACATGAAAACTCCAATCCTACACATCTTAATCTTACGGTCAAAATTGTACAATATATAAGACTTGATTGTGCACAAAATTTCAGTTAGACATTATCTCAATTCATTTGCAACCTGATGCTTTCTACATATCGTGCAACAATCATTTGCATCATACAATTTATGTGAGTGTTTGAGTTTATTCACCTAAAATGCTAGAAATTGAGGTTATTCACCTAGAACAATTAAGGTTATTCACTTGGGATTTTGATGAGTTCTTGTCTTCTTTACCCTCTATTAAAGTATCATGACCACGTCCAATATTCTATGATAAATTGACTAAATAACATAGTTTCACCTCTAGTGGTTTCACAAACATCAAAAACCTAGTTAGTCTCTTAAAATCTAATAAAGAAATACAAAATGCATAGTATTTTAGTGTTGTTTTTCTTCCTATTGATTTATCGATATTTATTTTAGGATTAAGAGGGGGGAAGCCAAAATGTTGCATGGGAGAACCTGCAGAAGGCAAAAGCTGAGGCAGCGATATGAAAACTAGAGGTTAATTTTTGATTGCATAATTTGAAATCTTCAGTTACAAAGTTCGCAAGGCTCAACCCTTAGGGAAGGATCCATGTTTTCATTGCAGTATTACAAGTTAAAATATATTTGTCTATTTCTGTAAACAACAGCCTAGCTACGAATTAATCCAATTTGAGCATTTAGCACTGCTGAAACATAATCTTTTGTAAGCTCCATTAATCTACTTCTAGCCGAAGTTATATTTATGAAATTAGTGCTGATGAAAAATGATCTTAAATGCACGAGGTACCTTACGTAGTTTGGATATGCATCAAGTAAGACTAGGAACCAATCATGTTTGAGCATTTTGCATTTGTTAGTATGACCATACTGACGTAAAATATGTGCTTCAGATGAAACTGGAAAAGAAGAGATCCTCATCCGTGGATAAGATTATGAAGGTCCACTCAAGCTATTAAAGGTCCTCTCAATTAACATTTCGCATGGATCAAAACTTTCTTTAACCTAGCTTATAACCTTCATATGAACACAGTTATGGTTTTGTGCAGTATCTTTGGCATTGGTCGAGTCATTTGCATTTAGTATGATCACAACTACAGTTTTATGTACTCTCCCTGGCAATAGGTGACTATTACAGTACACTTTCAGTTATATTTCCCAAATTCAATTTGCATTAAACAAGGTCCTAATTTTTCAGTCAGTATTAAATTGTATCTTTACACCCAAAATTCAATTTGCACTACAAACAGTCCTAATTTTTCAGTCATAACAAATGGAAACTAAATAGATATCAACAACAAAACTCATGTAAAATAATGGAAAAGTGTCCAAAAAAATATAAAACTGTATTCATACTTCATGTACGATAAATAAAATTCAAAATCTATTGCATGTATTCAAAATGTATTCATAATTTATGTATTCAAACTATAACTGTGAGACTCGATCATGCATTTCATGCATATTAGCATAATTATGTTGGTTGAATTGCAATTATGTGAAACTATTAAAGGGTTAATTAAAAGTAAACCCTTCTTAGCCATGATGTGTGTGAACATACATCGGGTATGTGGACTGGGTTAGTGATGTTAGTGAGACCCATTTATAGAAATTTCATATGTGAAAATAGTAGTTGGTCGATTTTGAAATCATTTTAGAACTTGGGGAGAGGCAAGCGTAATTATCAAATTCGAATGAGTCATCTTTATATGTGTTGAAATATGAGGTGGGTGAGTCAATGTAAATGCTAGGTGGATGTGTGTGTGTCGTGTGTGTGTGTGTTTCTTAAGGTGTCGATTGTGTGTGTGTGTGTATTTTAAGGTGCAGTAGTGTGAGTGTGTTTAAAACATGCTTTAGAGAGAGTGTGTGTGTGTGTGTGTGTGTGTTCTTTTCCGAAATCGTTAGTGAGGGAGAGCAAGAGAGAGGAAAAATATGTGTGTGTGTGTGTGTGTCTTCTTGATCCGTGAGCAAAGAGGGAGAGAGAAACCAAGCTTTTGGTAGGTGTTTCTAGTTCAAACCGAGAGAAAGAAGAAAGAAGAAAAAGGGAGGAACTTGGGGAAAACCTCCATGCCAAACTGAGAGTGCGAGAGAGCAAGAAGAAGGTTGGTAAAGAAGAAGAAAGTAAGAGAAAGGTATAAGGGTGTGTGTGTGTGTGATTAGTTTTAAGCATGTGTGTGTGGGGGCTGTTTTAATTAGATTTTAAAAGAGATTTTGTGTGAATCTAATTAAATGTGTTAAGCATAATTAAATGGCTGTTAAGAAATGGTTTCAAATGGATATTCAATTAGGTGTGAGGAAAGTTTGGAAAATAAACATTTGAAATGCTCGGGATGCTTTTGGTGGGCTAGGTTGAAACCGAGATTTGTGGGAGTGGAATGAAGGGTTTAAGGGTTCAATTAAGGGTTTTTTTTGCATGATCAAATGTGTATGTGAGTTTAAGTGTGGTTGTTTTAAAAGACAAGTGCGATAGAGGTTGAAAATAGGTGTCGGTAATGCCGAAACCTTGAATTATAAACGTTATGATCACATGTGTGAATTTTGATCCAATTTACCCGACATTTTGCATGCATTAGTACATGATTAACTATTAAATGTGATAAACATATTGATATTGTAATTACAAATGTGTTAGGCGGAACAAGTGGGACAGTCGGTATTGAGACAAATACGGTAACTCTGAAGGGATCCACCAATGGATTTGAAGGCCTGTAAATTTGTACATTTGAGGTGGGTATATATCTTTATATGTTTTGAAAATGCTATTATAAGATGATAGTAAATGATAGAATTTAATATCATTTCTCCAGGATTATGTGTTATGTGCTTATGTGATTGAATGATGTTTTGTACTATATATTGTGTATTGTGGACTATGACACATTTTATGAAACAGGAGTGTCGATGCCTAATCACTAAGCGTGCAGTGGTGTGCTAGCATTGTGGTGTTCCCGGGAGGTTCGAGAGACACATATCCATGTGGGATCCACTACCCGATAAGGGATAGTATGGATGTATTGTGGCTTGTGAATTCTTTGGAATTGAATTGATGTTGTTGTTTGATTCATGTATCCACGTAATATCTACCTACTTCTGTGTATTTCTATCATTTCCATTTCATATACAACATGTATACTCACTCAGCGCGTGATTTAGCTCACACTCCTATAGTTTCTCCTTTTCAGGTACTATAGAGGGAATTGCAGATCAGTCCACTGTCTAGTCGGTTGAGTACTGTCTTATGGAGTTGAGTTCGGTCTAGAGTGATCCAACAAAGTTAGTGTGATATTACTCGAGTCGTATGTCAGTTAATCATGTATTTAGTTTTAATGAGTTGAGTGTCTATATAATTATTTGTTGGGTTATATATTATGTTGAGTGAAAGATTATTATAACAAGTTAATAATGTATAATTGTAAACAGACCCAACAAGCATACTTTGTGATGTTTGCTATGTGGAAATGGGATTATGTATATGTATATGGCTTGGAAAAATAAAAAATAAAAAATAAATAGTACATGTGTTACATATGGTACAGGCTATGAGTCAGGTATTACCATCATGCTTAATGACTAAGGTGATAAGTGGTGGTGTTGCACATGTGAGATTATTTAGTATTTTATTAATCCAGATTATAAATGTAAATAAGTGTATAAAAAACGTAGTCACGTCTCATCCTTGGGAGACCGGACTGGGGTGTGACAGTAACTTATAATACCTTCTCACTGCAAATTTCTAAAGTAAAGATGCAATTCAAATTACTCAACCAAACAACACTTTGAGAAGCAGTAATGGGAATTAAGCAATAGGGAATTGAAATATTTCTAAAATTAGGGATTTTCTAAATTATGCAGTAATTCAGAAATGAGCAATGGTGATTGGAAAATTTCTAAGATTGGGGATTTTCTTCTTGTGTAATTCAGAAATGAGCAATGGGGATTGAAAAATTTCTAAGATTAGGGATTTTATGAATTACAAAGGGAAGAGTAGCATACCTAGTTAAATAGAAGGACTTCTATTTATCACGTGAAGCCTTGCCTTCTTGTTGCTTTAGACCTAGCCCACAAGTGTGTACAAATTGACTACAGAATTTGACAAATCAATGCCTATGCTAGGGCCTAATACAAATCTATTAAGTGGAATTAGGGCACAAACGAACCTCAGACGAATATCATAGCTGAATCTTGCAGAAGACTCCAGTTGTCTTCTTCAAACAAGGTTAGGGCTACGATTTGGATTGCTCAGTAAGGGGTGTGCATTTTATGGGCTTAACTTAGGGGGATGGGAAACAAAGAGAATAGAGAACACAGAAGAAACAGTGAAGAGAGAATGGCTTCAACTGCTTTGTTTTCCACAAAGAAAGAAAGGAGAGAGAGGGCAAATGAACGAAATAACAGAAAGGGGACCACGAGAGTTTTCAAATATTGGATTAAAAGTGAATTCATTTTAGTTGCTTCATTAGACAAAGCAGACTTGAAGAACCAGCTTTTCACTTTGAAAGCGCATTTTTATAGTACGCTTATTCAAATGAAAGCGGATTCCACAAATAGGATTTAAAATGTTGATTACGCCCAAAGAATAACACGGTAATTGTAGCACAGCTTTGGAGTGTCGATTCTACAAAGAGACAAATTAAAAGAATATTAGAATGAACAAAAAAACTAAAGGAAACTATTAAATGATTATTGGAGAACAAAGATTAATTTTAAATGTAAATTAAAGTGAAACAAAGTGACTAACGAAAAAAGTACTCAAATTTGACAAACAGTAAAGCGTCGAAAATCTCTTATACAAATCTGGTATTTTAATTATTCTTAATTTATTGAATAACTCAATTGAGAATTCAATTCTCAAAATTCTCAAACGAAAAGTATAGATTTATAAACCAAGATTAAACAAAATGTAACCATTTGAAAAATCATTCACCACTTTGAAAATACTTAAATTATTTTCACTATTGAAAAAGTCAAATGATGACAATATACTCAAGAAACGATATTGTAGCAAATAATTAAATTAATATCTATAATATAAAACAGAGCGGCTCAAATCTCAAGATTTCAACATCCAACGGTTACAAATCAATTAAAGCTTCAACATTCAACGGTCTCAAATCAATTAAGGCTTTAACATCCAATGGTCTCAAGTCAATCTAGGCTTCAACATCCAACGATCTTCATTCATCAAAGGTTTCAACAAGCCGATCGTACGGTTTCAAATTCATTCATCCAACGGTCAAAATTTTATAATTTTTTTCTTTAATATTTTTCCTTAAAAAAGTCAACAATTGCGGCTAAACTTCTAACACATCCTATGGTCTCAAATTCATTCATCCAACGGCCAAGAAATTATAATTTTTTCCTTAATATTTTTCCTTCTAAAAAGTCAACGATTACGACTGATCTTGAAATACATCCTACGGTTTCAAATTTATTCATCCAACGGTTAAGAAATTATAATTTTTTCCTCCCAACAAGTCAACAATTACTTTTGATCTTGGAATACATGATTTTCTCTAACATAATAATTAAATTGATCAAATTTTTCATTAATATCATACATATAGTGTAATATTTTGAATTTGTATAAGACACAATGAGATTAAAAAAACTCATCAATTTAAGATGAAAAAAAAAATAAGGTTCCTGCTTAACACATTTATATTGAATATAATTAATTTTAATTTTATTTATTTATTTAATTAATTATATCAGACTAACATGTCTTACACATATCTTGAATCAAAAGTTCAAGATTAATTTTTTTTATCTCTTAAAAAAACTCAATGCTAATATATTTTTATAAATTAATAATTTTGTAATAGCTTGTACTAATTACAAAAAAAAATTATAAATGATATTTGTAAATAATTTTTTGATATAAAATATTTTGACGATATGCTCTTTGATAAATTAAATTTTTAGTTTCTATTAGATTTATCTGGATTTTAATTATATGTATATAAATTAATATGTTTTTAAGTCAGTTTGTAATATATAACAAAGCGGCTTCAATAAATCAATTCTACGGTTTCAAATTCATTCATTCATCGGTCAAGAAATTATAATTTTGTCCTTAATATTTTTTCCTAAAAAATCAACGGTTATGACTTATCTTGGAACACATTCTACAATCTTAAATTCACTTATCCAATGATCAAGAAATTATAATTTTTTTCCCTTCCAATAGGTCAACGATTACGACTGATCTTGAAACATAAGATTTTTTCTAACAAAATAATTAAATTGGTCAAATTTATCATTAATATCATATGTATAGTATAACATTTTAAATTTGTATAAGACACAATGATAGTATTTTAATTAAAAAATCTCATAACTTTAAGATTTAAAAAAAAAAGAGTTTTATCTATTATACTTAATAACAGACTCCAACACTATCAATCTAATTGTCACAATACATTAAATCTCTAAATTATGTCTAATAACATTGGTGAAAAAAAATTAATTGAGTCAAACAAGTTGGGTATTAGAACAAAAAAAATAAAATCAAAAAGTCCATACCAAATCTCTTAAAATTAGAAAATTAAACTTGATTCTTTAAAATATTAGTATGATTTGTTGAAATCTCATTTGGTTAAAAAATTATGGAATATATAGCAAAAAATGACTAAAATGTGAAATTTGTAAGAAGATTAAAAATTATAGAATATTACTTCTAATTGTGTCAAATAAATTATAAAATTTGATTCTTAATGTATAGATGTTATCATATTAATTTTTTTCAAATAAACCCCTTTTATGTTTAATAAATTTTTAAGTATTAAATTCGATATAAAAATATATTACATTATTTTTTTCTATTATACTTAAAGTGTGTTTACCCTATATCATATTTTTGCTCCGCCACTGTTATAAGAGATCTTTACTCCTCATTTCTCTAAATTAATCAGTTGGTTTATGTTGCACTGTGCCTTCAGGCACGGGTTATCCCTAGTAGATAAATAATTAATCCAAACATAATCAAAGAGCTAATCCATTCAATAAAAAAAGGCTGACTAAATTTATAAATAGAATAATATAATTACAAAAAAAATTTAGTAATTAGAAAATAAATGCATAAATTAAAAATAAATAAAATATTATCTACCGTACAAGTTCATTCTTCACCCTACCTGAAAATTTAATTACTCATAAATATAATGAATAACAAAAATCCCCCCAAAAAATAAAACAACCTAGCGACCATCGAAGCTTTTCTCCTCTCCTAATCTACGTTCGCCTTCGGTCAAGAAACATAACACAGCCGCCTCCTCCTCTAAAGCCAAAAAAAAAAAAAAAAAGTTAAAAGTGCATCCTCCTCTTTTGTCTCCCAGCCGTCCAAGCCAACGAACAAGCAAAGTCTTTCCCTTTCCTTGAGAAAAGTCATTTTCGTTTCCTCTTGATCTCAATTTTTTTACTTCAGCCCCTAAAGCCCAAGTCCACATGAATATTGAAAAGGACAAAACCCAAGTCTCTTGAGTGATATGTCCACGTGATAGCAGCATCAATTTCAGTCTTTTTATTTCATGGATTGCCATCAAAATAAATATAAATATAAATATAAAAATCAAATAATAAAATTCAAAAAATGTTAAGTATAAAGTCTAATTATAAATTATCTCTCATCAACTACTAATGCAATATTTAAGATTTAGAATATTATAAAGTCGTGCTTAAATATATCTCAGTGTGAATACATATTAAATTCAATAATATAAATTATATTTAATTATTTCTATTCACACTTTAACATTTTAATCCAACAATAGAGTATTTAGAATGTATTTTCACACACTCACCAATGGCCTCTAAAAGCGGGTTTGTTGATTCCATTTTCTTAATGAGTCGGATTTGTTGATGCCGCTTTCTAATGAAGTCGTACTTGTTGATTCCACTTTCACAAATTATCGTAAATAAGTAAATAAATTAAAAACAGTAGTAAATCAATAATTAATTTTAAAAACTGTTGTATTTTGGTAATAAATTCCAACATTTCGAGCCATAAAATTAGTGATGGACATGGGATTCTTTGCACTAGTGTAAGAATGGACTTAATTTGAGTATCTAATTAATTTATTTTCAGTTATTAGATTAGTTATGAGTTTTAAAGTTAAGTACAGTTCACTTTCAATTCAACAACTACAATTAATTTGGTCTTCAGATTAGATTTCTAGTAAATATTTCATGCAATGGTGATAACACGTTAGTATTGTCATGTGATATCGCCATCCAATAATAAAATATATTTTTTCGATATCATGGGCACGGAAATTTGGAAATGTTGTGCCTGTTTTGTGTTGGGTAAATGTGCTATTAATTGTTTTTAACCATCTATTTGAGTGATAAGCTCATTTGTTTTTGAAAACTTCCCTTGAAGGCTGATATTTATTAGTAGTGATGAATAATATTTTTATCATTTCTTAATTATTGGCCATTTTTTTGAACTTATCAATCCAATCAATTTAGTTTCTAAATTATCAATAAAATCTTTCCATGTCTTTCACTCGTTAGATTCAATGGCATGGATGTATAGATGACAAGCACAAAGCCTTCCCACCGTTGGTTCTTACAAGTGAAATGAACCGAATGAGTTGAAAGTTTAGCTATGACTTTAAAATCAGAGTCAAAATTTAAGCACGTGATGTTTACACTTATATTAATGACTTTTTTTTTTTGAGCTTCCGAGAAAAAATACTTTTCTAATCTTTTTGCATACTTTTGCCTCTTTTGGATTGTGGAGAAATTTACCAAAAGTAGAAAAGAAATTTAGTGTCGTACCTTCGAATTTTATAAATTTATAAAATTTTCATTTGTTTACAACAAAAAAATAATAATTATAATTGTTTAAGTCATTCTATAATTTTGGGATTCTAAGTAGTCATAACTGTTAGAGATGAAACTACAATTTTTGGAATACTTAGAATAAATCATAAAATTGTTAGAATGGATACTACCCAAGTGACATAAAAGGTTTAAATTACCACAGAATTCTTAATAAAAAAAATCAGAAATACATAAAAAAAATATTGTACCGGTATGAATTTTACTCATCACCGAGAGGTTGAGAATTCGAATTTTAGTGTCCTCGTTAGGATTCGGTGATTTATTATTATACTAACCTAACTAAATCTGATTTAGTGTTTACGGTGTTTCAGGTACGATCCTAATCCTGCCAATAAGAGCTTATCGGGTTGTCGCAGGGCGCTGGTCACACCCCCTCTTTTAACCAGAAAAAAAAAAACGGTGATTGCATGATTTCTTCAGACACACACATACGAGAGAAGAGAGAAAGAGAGTTGTTCGATTCTCCAAACCTCAAAAATTCTGAAGACTCTTAAAATTACTAATTAAGCGAGGAAGAGTACATAAAAAGAAGAAAATGCTAACACGCAGATTGATCCATCTTCAAGATCCGGATGGTTTACCGGCCGGCTGAGTCTTAGCCGGCCCAGGTGAAGAAGCATCTTGGTTTGTTGTTGTTGTTGTCTTTTGAACATGATGAGTGACAGAAGAAGTTGAACCACTTTTACCAGTGTCACCGGAGATGGCGACACCATGTTGGCCAAAGTCAGAGGCTTTTGGTGGGTCATCTCCGATGATTATCTCCGGCGGGAGGACCAGGGAGGCTTGACGACGATGACGAGACATTTGTACGTTGTTCTTTTTTGGTTCTTAGAGAGAGAGAGAGAGACTAAAGAGAGAATGGTCTAAAGATTAATGGTCAGATGAGCGTGGGATTTAAAAGAGTGCGCAGTCTGTCGCTTATCCTCTTCCCTCCCTGAGTAATGTTTTGATTCCTAAATTGTATCACACACCACACATTTAAAGTTTAATTTTTTCAGAGTGCAAATTAAGAATTAGAGCATCTTTTAGATTGCTACTTTTTATTTACGGATTATCTATAATTAATAAGCAAAAAAATAATTGTATATAATAAAATTTATTTAAATTATATATAATTTATTAAAATATTAAATAAAAGAAAATCTCATTTTACTTATGACCAGGACCGGTCTTTGGCTAGGCAATCAAAGTCGTCGCCTAAGGCTCCATATTTTTTGTGGTGTCAATTTTTTTTATAAAAAATTAGATTTACTTAGCTTTAAATTATTTTAACAATTAGATTTAAGTTTAGATTTGTTTTCAAGGTTCCAAATAAAACTTTCAGATCAATGTGTAATCAAATTAAATTTTATTTTTTGGGCCCCTGAATGTTGTTCGTAGACATAAATTCAATGAAGTCAAATTTTACTTTTACGAGGTTTATATTAATATGAGATTCATTATATTAATAATAATATTATGTAACCGACCATGTATAACAAAACTATGCAATTGTTTCTTTTGTAAATTGTTTTCAACTATTTTGATTAACTTAAAAACTATGTGTTTTGGTTTTATTATTTAAAATTTGATGATCTTTTTTATTTAAATTTAAATTGAGTTTACTAATAGCTTATTTATCTTGTCATGACAACATAAACATTATTAGAGTGTGTATTAAATATCAAATGTACTCTCATACTATTCTGTTTACTATTAGTCTTTTAATAAATTATAAATCTAAATGATATGCTAAAGAATTTGAATATAGAAATTTAAATAGTAAGTTGATATTTCAAATAATAAGAAATTTATTTTTAAATAAATATATTTTAATATTATAGTAAAAATTAAAAAAATATTATATATTATCATAATAATCATAATTAATAGAGACTCATCCAAAAAAATCACTTAGGGTCGCCATTTGGCTTGGGCCTGCCCTGATGAGTGATCATATTATATTAAACATAATTGAGTAAGTATAATCTATTATATAATGTTTATTTATACTAAATAAGTGGTGTGACATGAAACTTTAATATCGGATCAATCTAATTAAGTGTCTCCCTTTATCTTTTTCTCTAATTTTATCGGACGTGATTTAAAGATTTCAACGTGCGCTGCACATAGATTATTTTAAGTTGTTATAATTTTTATTTATTATTTTTATAATAAATATTGCTTGGTCATGTTATAGTTAAATAATTATACTGAAATTTCTAAGAATGCAATGCTAATGTGTGTTGCATATGAACTATTTTAAATTAGTATAATAATATTTTTTTTTGTTAGGCATCTTACAAATATCAAACCTATATTTTGTGGTAGATTCGTAAATTGATGGTTCAATTGCGTAGTGGAGGTCAGAACAAATACAAGCAATTGATTATCACAATAGAAATTAAAACAATCAAAGATAACAATTTATATATATGACAAACAAATAATGATGCATAGATCTAAAATTCTTGAAAGTTTTGGATGGCCCAAGACCAATAGTTCAACCTGTAAATTGGTTGATGAAGAGTGAAATCCCTCCTTCTTCAAATTAAAAAATAGCACATATACGTAACTTTGAGAAAACTGTTTAAGTCTTTTTCTTCAAATTATGTACCACAGTTATACTGATGAAGGTTAACCAAAGAAAATTAAAATGTCCAATAAATATCTACACTAAAATATTTGGTTGTAATTCATATTCGTGATAATTATTACACTATTTTTATTGTTATTACTCTCTAAACTAGCACATTATTAGACTTTTTAATGGTAACCAAATTCCAACTATTCTTCAGGATGATAATACACACGGTGTGTTTGTGCCTGATTTTTTCATGAAAGTTCAATTTTGCTGGTATCATAAAAATTGGGATGAATTCGCAAACAAAAAAAAACTTTTTTAATAGATATCAGTGGAACAACAATACTACAAAAAATAGAGATGCACCAAACATTGAGATATAGAGAGAATTAAATGTATACTGAGAGCGACAGAGAAAGAGGGGAACATCAAGAATTTCTAGAAAGAGCTAAAGAAGAGAAAGAAAGAGGTTTATTTGGAGCGGAAAAAGATGAAGATGAAACAAGGGGGAGAGAGAGAGAGAGAAGATTGAGAGGCGTAGGTTTTTTTTTTTTTTTGGAACATGAGGAGGCTTAGGTTTATTTTGACTTTAATGTTGAAGGATAAGAATGAGATAGTTCTGATTTTGGAGGATAAAAGTGAAAAAAATATTTTTTAAATATGCTCACTTTTTAAAGTATATAAATTATTTATTATTGTGTTCAACCTTTTTTGATCGAATTAGCATAATGTATTGAATATTCGAATTTTAAATATGGTGCATATGAATGCTAGTTTATCTATAATATATCAATTAATAAGAGGGGGATCTAAAAACTAAAAAGTCATTACTCCCACTTTTGGTCAATATAACAACATTTTTATTATCTCACTAATTAATAACTATGGTTGTTAATCGAGCTGAGTTTTGTTAGCTTAAACTCAAATTTGGCGAGCTTGTTTTTGTAAGCGAGTTTAAAAAATTGTTCAAATTCGACTCATTTAAAATTCAAGCCAAATTCGAGTTCGAGTCGAACCCGAGTTGAGTCCGAGTAACTCGACTATTTTATATATAAAAGATTCGAATTTTGCGAGCTGAAGTTGAGACTTTTAGACTCGTTATTTTAAACGAGTCTAATAAATTATTCAAATTCAGCTCGTTTAAAACATTAATCGAGCGCGTGATGAGTTTTATTTAAGAACCTGAATAGCACGTCTCAATTAACCCTTCTATTAACAATCTCTCATTCAAATATATTTAAAAAATAATAATAATTTTAATCCCTTATAGACAATAATAATTCTTTAATTACCCATATTATATAATAGAAAAAGAGAAAAATCCAAAAGACTGAGAAGAAACGTACAATAATAAAATATGTAATAAATTCTGTTCGTCACATGGAACGAGCGCTGGTACAACAATAAATGAATGTCCCGAATCAAGGATAAGCTGACATGAGGGGCAGGACAAAACCATTGTCTTCATCTGTCATTTTCGCTTTCCCTGCATGTGTAGTAAGTACATTTGTAAATCGAAATAAAAAGAAAGTGGAGTAAATTACGTGACCACCCTTTACTCTTTTTATTTTATTTTATTTTATTTTATTGCAATTTTATTTTGGTTTGTTTGAATTTCTGTTTGATGGTATTATCTCTCTTGGTCAACGGTGAGCTGACAAAAAAAATGTGTTAATAGAAAACCAATCTCCCCAACACCAACACCCATTCTTCTAAGGTATGTGGGTGCGTGGCCAATTGAGTCGTGTCCCGTAGTGTTGAACTCGTATTATCTCTAAATCAAGTCAAATTAAAATTTATTTGATCCATAACTAGCCCATTAACATTCATGTATAATTAGAGTAGCGACAATCTTGTGCAAGAAATTTGTATTTCATTACCTTCTATTCTCTTTCACTCTCTTCTCCTTTCTCCTGCACAACTATTTAGGTAATATATAGAAATTAGACAAATAATTGTAAATAATTGAAAGATAGAAAATATTTTTTTAATAAATATAAATAAAGAGTTTTGAGTTTGTGGATCGATAGTTATGCCACATAGTAATATGTAATTGGATTGAATGCATTAAAATAAAAAAAATCTAAAATTGAGAGAATACGGATGGAAGCACTCCCCAAGTCTCTCGCACCTAATTTATTTGCTATATAATATAATATACATGTGTGTCGTTCTTATATATGAATCATATAATAGAACTTTCTATAATAAGTCGGTGGCATGTGTAATAAGATTTGTATTAATTAATTTATTTGACGAGTTTAAAAAATTTATTTATTTACTACTCAAATCTACTAAATCGCTATTTTTACATTGATCTTCTATCAAGTTCGTTAATCGTGTTTATTCATAATTTTTTTTTTTGGGAAAGTCTACTGTAAGGTATCTAAAATTATATTTTTTTAAGATTAAGTTACAATATTTTAAAAATGTAAGTTAAAATTTATAAATGACTTAATCGATCATGAAAATTACAACTTTTAAATGTCCTATTACAAGTCATGAGTGAGAAATTATACCTGATCAATGGAAGGTCATGGTCGATCATGGATATATGCAATCGATCATAAATTTCTCTTGATCAATTGTAATTTTATCATAAAAAATTATAATTTTGATAGGGTATAAAAAATAATTCAGGACCATAGACTTTTCTTCTTTTTAGTGTCTGACCAAAAAATAAAAAAGGAATAGCATTTCGTGCAACTTTGTTGAACACAAAAATGACACACATCGAAGACCGACTCTCCCTTTGTTTTTGGAGCATAGCGAGTCAATAATGGTTGTTTGGTCGGAAAAAGTAGGATGCTTGGGAATTATTCTTCAGCTATCTCTTTCTGTCTATTCATCAGACAAAGGTTTGTGTGGGGTCAGATTCTTTCTTGGCCATTCATTGTTCTCAACTATCTCTCCTCTCATTTCCTCCACATAAAGGGAACTGTTCAGATACAGATACACCAAAAAAAAAAAAATATTCAATGCAATCGCGGTAATATCACCGATTAATAATAAAATTATAAATAAATGAAATGAGTCTCACTATTACTTCATATCAAATTTAAATTATGTCATATTAAAATTTATTTATATTTCTGATATAGTCAAATTTATGCAGTGTCGATTCGTACCTTGTATATATTGTGTTCAATTGGCTCATGTGTATGTAACAAGGTATCTATATGTTGATTTAAAGAGTAATAATTCACATGCTTACCGCTCAAATTCGCTTAGACTCAATTTAAACCCAACTAATTTCATGTCGAATTCATGGATCAGGCCTAAAATTGGCAAGCCTAAGTTAAACGTTAGTACAAAAAAATTAATTTTCGGTGACATACCTCCTTTTTGGCCAATTATAAAGTGACATGCGTACATTTTTTATTTATTTTTTATCATTTTACTTTATTATATTATTTTTATGATCAATTACTATAAATAACTCAAAATAAGAATTACAATAATAAGTCATTTTTCAACATGGTATCAAAAAATGAAATGTATATACTATAGACTTATCTCAAATTAAAAAAAAGTACGATTCAATTGAACGAAATTATGATTCAATTAGTTGAGTTTACGGTAGAAAAAAAAAATCATTTGGGGTCATAAACTCTATCCTAATATTTCCCAACTCTTTTGTTTATGACTTTACCTCGACTGAATTGTACTTGACCAAGTATAAAGTGATGAATAGAGATATTGACCCTAAGTTACTATCTACTATCTATATCAAAATGAGTTATCCCTTCCTCAGTGACCGCTGAATATGGTATACTAACCCAAAGTCCTAATTTGTGGTGCCTCATCTATGAGTTTTCTCTAGTATATTTTTTTGGGAGACATTAATTTCTCAATAATCTTATTAAATACCCAGGTTGTAATCGTTGAATTAATAAGAGATTCTTCCATTAAATAGAATTTATCATCAATTCAAAGGTAACAATGAAATCCACATGCAAAAGTGTCATTTAGTATTTTTTGAACTATAATTTTAGGAATTCATTTTTTAGCATTTGAAGAACAAAGTCTTAAACCCAACTATTTGAGATCGGCAACATAAATCTTATTTCTCTATTGTGCTCTATCAAGGGCCATATGTCTTATTAAACCATTAAAAGTCGTAGTTTTTTTTTTACTATTCTATTCACAGCTATTTTCATGTACCATAATTTCTTTAAATGAAATTTGAAGGCATATAACTCCATTTCTTTGGTATAAGATCAAACATATGCTTATCAGCAAAATTTATAATATAAAACTAGACAGATTTCAATAAACTCATCCAACAATTTTAAATAAACTTATCCAACAGCCATCAACATCCCTTTCAAAATAATTCACATTAAATTTTCCCTTCAAATTTATTATTTCTCACTTACGTTACACCGTGCTTTTAAATATGAGTTACCCTAATAAAAATTCAAGAAGATAGTAGTACTTTCGCGCCCCATCCCACTTCCCCAACCCCCCCCCCCCCCCAAAAAAAAATGATACTTTGGTGACAGGTAGAATTAATAACTAGAGAGAGTTCTGAAGATACATTTATGGAATTTACAAGGCAACTGCTTTCAATAGGAGCAAGCAAACCAACTAGGAATTTACATTTCTCACCCTCAACCCCCCACACAAGGCATATTTAGGGGAAAAAATAAAGCAGAAAATTAGGTCCTAAAATTAAAGGAAAAGAAAAAGAAACAAAAAAAAGAAACAAGCAAACCTATACTTCTCTCTCCTCTTATACCACTCTCACTTCCAACGGTTAATAAGATTAAAATCAATATGACCTTCCTGTGTCGAAGCAGAAAGGTATAGAAAAAATCGAGCATTTACATAACATGCTCCCACAATGTCAACGCGCCAAATCCTCAGTTCCTACACCAGCACTTGACTTGTCAATCATGCGCACGTTGTACTGCTCGTATACTCTAGCCCGATTCTCTGCCCACCATTGTTCTGCTTGTTTCTCGCTAAACCGCTTCCGACTGCATTCCAACATTAATGAACGTATTTAGCTTAATCAACAATGAAGATCACAATTTCTATTACTTGAAACTAGTTCTTTCTTTTCCTCTCTTCTTTAGGTGACAATGTAAACAAAAAAAATCATGCTTCAATTAAGGCACACACCAGACAACTACATAATCAGGGATTCAAGGGTCAAGCACGATCTAACTCCAGAATTCCTAATTTTACTTCTTTCTATAATTGGTTCCCCAACTGCTTAAGATTGAATGATCCTAGGGTTAATCAAAATTTACTTAATGCTTTTTCTAATGAACAAGGGATGACTTATGTGCATTTCGAATATCAGTGCCTAAAATTTGATGGCATGTTATGAAGATTTTCCTAACCACCTCCAAGTAGTTAATACTAATACATGCTGAGTATAAATTCATAGCTTGGATAATGGATATGAACATAGTAGACTGACTTGCTCCAGTGACTGGGCTGGGCCAGCCTTGATGTGAACACTAGGAAGCCAGAAAAGGCAAAAAATGCTAGCCACGGCAATTGTTAATCCATTATACCTATGTAGCATAAAGGGTATGATTTATAAAGCATAAGATAATCATCCAAAAGAACTCAGCTAGCTATATAACATACCTGAATCGAACACGCTTAAGGTCTTTGACACCTCCAGGTAAGGAGGTGAGTGTGATATAAACACCGGGCTCTTCTTGCTCAACCCATTCATTGTCATTTTGAGAATCACCTTCTTTCATTCTGCTCCCACTTCTAATTGTTGCATCCGAATGCGCTAGTCTGTTGTAACCTGAACTGCGGTTACTTGCAGAGCTTGACTCATTAGAAAGCAACTGGCTGTTTGGTTCATTTGAATATGGTTCTTGGCGTGTTATTTGACCATTCATGCACTCAATAGAAGCATTTGTAACATCAGCGGCAAAGGAAGTAAAAGAAGGAAATTTGAAGTTTTGAGCTGTCCCCAGAGGCAGCCGTTCAGCCATGTCCTTCAGCTATTTCCCATACAGACAATAAAATGTGTCATCAGCAAGACAGGCCAACCAAAGCAAGGTGAAAATGAGCATAATAAATGCCAAGCAAAACCAGTGGCACGCCAAGTAGAATGCAACATGCACCATATGAAGAAGAAGAATGTGAGATTAGCACATGAATCGAGGTTTGACTATTGAACCACTGTAAACCAGATGAAGCATTGTTGAAGTAAATAAAATATTTATGCTAAAACCTTTTCCAACAGCTTAAGTTATTAGAGTGGTTAGTGGTTTAACACAATATCAGAACAGGAGGTTTTGTGTTCAAATCGCGCCACCACCCTCTTCACTTATTTCTAATAGGTTTTGAGTTGGATATTCAGTATCAAAGTTGGGTCTTAGGTGGTTATTGAACCAAGTCTCTCACCTATTTAAATTTTTTGGTATTCGTGTTTGTCAATTTGTTTGATAGTGCATGCATGAGCACAGGTCCCACATGAACGGGAGTATAAGAAAACTTGTGCATAGGCCACCAAGGTTGGTATAATAGTTGAGAGGCCCTTTCACTCATAATCAATTGGTTTTGAGTAGATAAAATAACACAAACAATAAGAGGACTATTAATTTCTTTAAAAAGAGGGTATTTGGACCCTTCCAGGGATTTCACCTCTGTTCCACAGCTGTTGAGGCACAAATTTATTATTTAGAAAGCAATATTGCCATACAAATGGAAATAAAAAACATAAAGGGTTCATTCCTCAGTGTTTTAGATTGATCCAACATGTTAATGAGATGCACCCTTCTCAAATGTCATGGAGAACAGACTTGGCTGATCTCTGATGCCGTTTAGGAAACAACGGACTAATTTTACTTTACAAAACATGCAGATAACCCCATAGCTCGTCAAGTCATGACATACAAGGTCTACGACCATATAAATAACTTTCTTCTTACTTGTGCAGTAAGTGACTTGATCACTTCTTTTGCTGCTTTGCTTTTTGCTGTCTCTTCCCCTGCAATTGCTATTGCCTCCTTTAGCTGTTTAGTACTTCTTTCCAGCTCTACCTCTTGAAATTGGGTTTTACGACTAAGATTTTCAACCTGATATAAAAAATGGTCAGATATAACCTACAAGCCAGCAGCCTCAACACCATTGCAAAACTTTTATGTTTCTAAAAGGACACATTTTTGTCTAGAGACCAATTACAGTACATTTATTGATAAGGCTAACGAGGTCTACAGGAAAATAATATTTTATCTTGTGGTTTTGGAAATAATTATCAACCTCTCATCTCGAAATTTAGGGTCATTTTCTGCAAGGAAAAGCATTTTTAAGTATGAAAGGTGCATCCAGAAAAGGAGCCCTTGTGCAAAATTCTTGCAACTGTCAATCATTAGGAGCAATGCTCCATCACCTTCGCCACTTATTAGTAATTCCCTGTTCTCATTCTTTAGGTGAACATCAACAAAAGAAAAAGGGCGGCTTAGTCCACAAGGCTCCCACCACTGCAAGATAGGTCTAAGGAAGGTCATATATAAGTAACGGAAGCATGGATACTTCGAAAGGTCGACGTATCTTATATCGACTACGATACTCATCAGATACACACTATAAGTATCCAACAATAATAAAAAGTTTGGATACTCCACTGATACGTATCCAAAATGCATATGCAAGAACAATATATATAATTTTTATTCTAATCTCCGTATTTTCCTTTGAATTCACATATAATGTAACACAAGAAAAATCTATACGGCTTGGAAGACACATGGTGTCTCTCAAATATTATCCAATATCACATGTCAAATAAGTATAAAATATGTTAATGATACCATATCTCTTTGCAATAAGAATTTCTAAGCAAACAAGAAGTTAAATATTAGTTCTTATCTCTTTAATTAGTCACATTCATTTTACAGATATACCATAATAAAACAATCAATACTTTCTTGAAAGTAAAAAGTTACCAACTTTTTGTATTAATGCTAAAGAATTTATTAAAAATAATAACTATAAAGTTGTTAGATAGTAGTAAAAATATAAAATATATTTTATTATAGGTGTATCCTGTTCGTATTCTAATTTTTTAAGTTGTCATATCACTGTATTTGTATTATATCGTACCCATATCTTGTATCTGTATTCATGCTATCAATATAGGTGTATCATGAACTCTACATGCAGAGAGGCTATTTACGTGACTTGAACCCATGAGTTCCCACCTTTAACTCCAACGTAAGAAATAAGAAAAGAAAAAAAAAATATGCAAGAGAACGCTGCACCACTTGTAGATGATTACAAGCATAACAATATTGTATACCTGTGCTCTTAACTTGATAACTTCTTGGCTAAGGCGATCATTTGTCCTTTTAGAATCATCCACTACAAATTTTGGTGAGGTAAGTCCACCCAGAGTTGGGATTGGTGTAGTGGAACGAGGTGGGCTGAGCCGTCTTGAAATTGGTGATGTTGCTCGAGAAACCATTCTTGATCCAGGAACGGAAGCCGAGAAATTTTTTTTGGCTGATCCAAACACTGGATTAAAAGATTTTGAGGTGTTGAGAGCGCCCCACTGAGAACTTCCATTCGGAATAGGTGATACCCGGCTACTGCTGAATTCTAACTTCTTATTCCTCTTGGAAGAACGGCTCTCAACTTGTTTCAGGGATTCCATAGGAGAAAATCGAGCAAGATGAGGACGAGATCTGAAATCCAACTTACCATTTTTGTCAATTTGCTCATTTAATCCCTGATTTGTAATTCCTCTTCTACTAACAGAAGACTGAGATGAAGTGTCAGTATCATTTGACTTCTTTAGTTTACCAAAACAGTTATCACACACACGATAAGGTTTATTGGGATTTGGAGCCATAGACGCCCTCAGTGACTTCTTGCTGCTGCATGAATGACAAAAGACAAGGCCACAGTTATAACAGTTGTGGCGTTTTCTTTTAAAATTAAATGGCAGACGGCAGCCAGAGCACATAGACTGATCAATTCCTGAAACCAACTTATGAAGGCAAATAACTACAGTAAAATTTGTACCGCAAGCAATACTTTTGACTTGCTTCTCTTTTAAAGCTTCTACTAAAGATGGAAAATTTCTGTCATCGGTATCCCCATGACCTAATCGACCATTTGCTCCCTTGCCCCACGTGTAAACTTCAGTTCTAGATGTTAAAACTGCAACATGATAAGCACCACAAGCTATCTCTTCCACAAAACTCTTTGCAAGCTTTCCTTCCACACGAGAGGGGAGCTTCCCATCAGCTTGAGAGCTGCCCAACTGTCCATAAACAGGACTGCCCATTGTATAGACATGGCCTGAGGTTGTAAGTGCAACTGTCAAACTATGTCCGCAAGCAACCTGGCAAAAGTTGGGTTCGACAAGAGCAGCAACACAGGTAGGCACAAGTTTTGCTTCCTTTTCAGCATGCCCAAGTCGACCTTTATCCCCATCCCCCCATGTAAACAGTTTTCCTGATGAGCAATTACTGGAACTTGAATTTCCAACCATGACTTCTACAACTGCAGCAGTGTGCCATACACCACAAGCTGCGCGTACAGTGCGGAGTCCCTTAAGGGACTCCACTTCCCTAGGTTTTGAAACACTACTGCGATCTCCATGACCCAGAACACCAAACGTTCCATCACCAAAAGTAAAGAGTTGCCCTGCAGAGGTCACTACTGCAGTATGCCAGGTCCCACAGGAGATAGATGAAACATGTATCCCTTCCAATGGCCCAAGTACTCTCTTCGGAATCCATCGACTCACTTCATTACCATGCCCAAGCAGGCCAAAATGGCCATCACCCCATGTGTACAGATCACCAGAAAGTGTTACAGCACAAGTGTGGTACTCACCACATGCTACAAGCTCAATGTTAGTATTACTGAGTCCGTCTACAAGTTTTGGATGTAAAACATCAGAATCTATGCCATGCCCAAGCCTGCCCCCCGATTCCTCACCCCAGGAGAATATCACTCCTTGCTTGGTCACTAAGGCAGCATGTCGTCCACCACAAGCTATATTCTGAACATCATGTACTATTGTAGATTCTAAAGCTTTGGGCAACAAAGAATCCATTTTGACACTGAGACAACTCCCAACTCTATGAGCTCCACCACCCACAACCCCATCCCCAGTGCCTTCCCCCCAAATGAAAACATCACCCAAGGCATCACCATCATCATGGCCAGAACCTTGACTTGATGAGCTAACAGCACTTGAGAGGCTTACTCTAAAAGCATCCATCCCCATTGCCTTCATTTGACCATGTAAGCCATCGGAACCTCCTGATGATAAAGAGTGGGCAGAAACACTAACAGAATCTGATGGGAAGAAACCCTTTGGTGGCACAGCATAAAATATCACATCTGACAATGTGTTGTCAAATCCATTTTTAGGGGGGCTTTCATACGGACTATGAAGGCGAAGCTGATCACCACCATCCTAAATCGAGTAATATGAGATTACATTTGACATTTTTAGAGAAAATATATGAAATTCCCACATGCTTATGTGCATACATATTTATGAAGAAGAAATATATCTCTCTAGGCATTTGTGCTCATGAAGTAGGAAACCGTACCTTCTGCAGGCTATCAGTGCTACCGAATGGAGAATTCAATGGAGAGCTTCTTTGTGTGTATGTTCTGGGACTATTTGCGTCAGATGAAATACCATCACTCCTCGATTCTGTTCTCCATTTTCTCTGATGGCCACGTGAAATTAATGCCTTCAGACCACTAAACCATACTTCAGCTTCATCTTTATCTTTACAGATCTGCAACAAAAGAAAAAAATGATGTCATCAGATTTTGAAGAAAATGAGAAAACAAAAAAATCTGGAAACTACTCTTAAGTGGAAGAGAAATAAAAAGTATCAGGATTCAGGACTATTCCTCGAACATTATGTGTACAAGAAAATTAAGGGAAGCCGATGGCCAAAACAAATTAAACTCTTACCAAATCCAGTGACCTGTCATTGTATATTAACGAAAAAGACTGGTACTCTTTTTCAGGCCGTGGATACCTTTGAAAGATTGGCTGGAAAAGAGAAAATATTAAGCCACGTTTCATCAGAACATAGCAGAAAAACCAAATTTGATTTGCAAACATTGACTCACGTCAACATTCTAAGCAAACTAGAGCAAATCAGGAAAATACTAAAATACACAAGAAACAATAATATCTTATGGGAGAGGTCTTCTTCACATATCAAACAGATATTATTCTGGAATAGTTAGCTAAGACATGTAGCTTCCAAATCAGCTTCATTGATACCAAGGACTTTTAAGTTGTGAGAGATACAACTTCTATAAGCATACAGCGCATGCCTACAGCAAAGCCATCTGCAAGGACTTACTCCTAGTGATCTGCAAAGACTACAAGTATAAGTATCTTGGAAGGCAGCGCATCTTCTGGCTATCTTTTAGTTGTCAGCAGAGGAGGAGGATGAAGAGGAACTATATTTATTCTTACTTTGATAATCAAACTGCCTTTTCATTTGAGACAGAAATAAATGCAGATGAATAGAAGTACTCCTAATTATTCGATGTGGGACCCCAACTCATAAGTAGGATAACAAACAATCATGCATACTGGAAAATTCAAATGGGTAGGAGACTTAGCCCACTGACTATCCAAGGCCCCACACTGATACCATGTTAGATTTTTGCCGTGTTTTATTGAATTCTACATGATTGCTATGAGTGGAGGTGTGTTTGGTTGAATTTGTTCATACAACTCTCCTAAGTGATGTAATTTAGTATTGCTGGTGCTTGATTGAAGGATTTGAAGACTCTTGAACTGATTTGCACTTCTCTGCCATTGCTTCAGGATGCTGACATCATCATGACTCATAGTTCTCAGATGATGCAGTGTCAGACGTTGGGTTTCTACAATTCTAACTTCTTATGGCAATTCTTTTGGCAACCACTATTGAGTTGCTAAACGATCGGAACATGCTCTGATACAATACAAACTTTGATTACATAATACAAAAATAGAGAAAGAAAAAAGATAGAGAGAATACTATTACACCTAATAGTTTGCTTACAACATAATAATAAAAGATGTAAATAGAAACCCTTTTATATTAGGGTAAAACCATATTGGAAAAATGACTAAACTATCCCAAATACTAAAATATCTATAACATAAATCTGGGAAGGGTAAAATACCCTTACATGCAGAGAGGCTTCCGTGACTCGGACCCTTGACGCCCATGTCAAACAACCTAACAGCTACGTCGAAGCCCGTCCTTAAGAAAAGGGGAAAAGAAAATAGACCAAAAAAGAGACGAAAAGACAAGATAAAACATTGTACGAGGCTGACTCCACCTCTTCTCTTGTTTTATCTTAGTGATTATTCTTCATTACGGCAAAGTTTCTCAAACACTTGTGCCTTTCCTAACATTCTAAACATTCATGTAGGTTAAGCACATTTCGCCAGGCAACACAGAATAATAGAAATGTGGAAAAGAGTTTAATTTTTCCTCATATCATTGAAACGCACTGCCAAAAATCTGTTTGTTTGGGGAGCAAAAGTAGTTCTAAGCATACAACAAAGTACTATAATTGGAAAAACAATAGTTACCTTTCTTTGAAGTGATTTGACAATATACCATGCCACCTTAAATTGTTCTTTTAGTCCTTGTTAATTACTCCACTATAATTTAGTAGACACCAATATTCTTCAAGTGGGCACAATATGTACTGATGATGCTTTTTTACCGCGGATGAGCAGGGGGTGTGTAAACCGTGACGATCGAGATGGATCTGAGCTATATGGCTCTCGTGATTTGCAGTAGAGTTTGCGGGAGAATCTGGGGGAATGTGAACAGTAAGAAATATAGTGGTTCACCGGCTCTGGAGCTCGGCTAGTCTACTCTTCAATGGAGGCTCTTGCTCCTTTTTCTTTATTGATCACTTGAGTGCCTATTCAGTACAATGTGAAAGAAATTAGGGTTTTGTCACGGTTCTGTAGCCTCTAGGGTTGCCTCTTGGGTATATCATCCTCTCCTGCTATGAAGGTGCAATACAGTATTTATAACGCGACCCCTATCTCTAGGGGATATCCGGCGAGATCTTTTTTTCTTCTCTCGTTGGATTCTCCTTTAAATTAGGAGAGGATCTTGGTTGATTGAGATTTCATGCCTTGATTGTCGTTTCCTACTACTGTGGGAGCACTTGCTATTAGCCAGTTTGTTCACACCGCGTTTCTTCTATCACCTTGCCTGGAGTGAGCTCTGGGTCAGCGCCTCTGAGCTCAGGATTTCCTATCCGACCTCCCTTATGGGTTGAGCTCTTGGTCTGAGCTCATACTTAAAATATTTTCTTAGTATCATCAATTGCCCCCCAGCCCTTGACTCAGGCGAGCATGGGCAAGGGCTGAGCTGTTTTAAACCGGGCTAGACTCGCACGTGACGGATTTTGGCTTGTCCGCGTATGACATATCTTTGACGGTTCCAAGCAATCATGAGTCCCTCGATTCCCGCGTACGTTTCAGTTCATGCTCCCCAGACTTTAAATGTCCAAACGACTAAATGGAACTGCTCTCTCACTGTTCATCTTCTTTCTCTGTTCTCTGATTTCTTTCCTTCTTCGCGATTTCAGATCATTCTGCGATTGTATACCCTCTGACTCCCCTCGTGAGACTGTATCTTCTGCGCTTGATTCGACCGTTCGTAGTGCTTTCTCCTCTCGATTCGGCTTTTAGGTTCTCGTTCATTGCTTCCTCGTAGCTAGGTACGTCTCCCTTCCTCTTTTCATCTTTACTCGCGATGGATCCCTCAAGTTCGAGGTGGTTGCTGCATTTCTGGGCCTATCTTTTTTTCCATTTTTGGAAACGTGATTTCTGTTTGTCCCCTCTGCCTTATTTCGTTACCTGGGGTTCCATCGTGAGGATCCTTAGCGTCGGCAGTTACTGTGCTAGTCCCCTGGTTATTAGGGAGTGTCTGGTTAGTGTCCCTCTTCCTTATCGTCTCTATAATCTCCTTTTTTCTTGTCCTCTCATGTCTACTTCTTCCAGAGCTGCTCGATCCACTACGAGTCCTCTAGGTGGTAGGTCTGCCGATGAGGATGTCGAATTAGGGGAAGTGGGTGTGGAAATTGACAACTTCCCAGGTGTCGATGCCCTCAACCCTGAAGATGAAGCGGAAGAGCTTCCCTCCTCATCTGCCTCTATACCCTCCAAGCCTAGCAAAGGCAAGGGGAAGGTCAGCGGGGCTGGGCTCTCTAGTGGCTCATCGTATTTGGGAGCTGCTTTTAAGCAGGCCGAGCTCGTAGGACCCAATAAGGTTGATCCCTCACTCCTTAGGATTTTCAGTGCCCGCTACGATTTCCCTTCCGGTGTCCAGCCTTCTTGCCCTGAAAATTCTACTCCTTATGTCGCCAAAGTCCATAAAAAGGTCTGCTTCTTTGAGGCTGCCTTTGAAAATGGTCTTCGTTTTCCTCTGCATCCCTTCCTGAAGGTTGTTCTTCAATACTTCAACGTGTGTCCCTCCCAACTTTTCCCTAATTTTTGGGGTGTCTTAGTAGGCCTTTTGGTACTCTTTAAGGATTTGAAGCTCGGGGCTCCTTCCCTTCCTTTATTCTTGGACTATTTCAATGTAAAGCTGACCTCCTCGGAAGGCTTTCTGTATGCTTCGAAGCGAGCTAACGCTAAGCAACTTATATTTAGCATTCCTACCTCCCACAAGCACTGGAAGGAATATTTCTTCTTTGTTGGGGGCACAGGCTGGGAGTATGATCCCACTGATAGGTCGGATACCCTTGGTATCCCTAGAGCTTGGTCCTACCCCGAGAACTTGGGTGAGTCATTGTTCGAATCAATCGGGTTATGTTCTGGGAACGGCAGGTTTCTGAGTCTTGTTGTTGTCATTCTCCAGATACCAGGCTTGAGCTCAGCAACGAGGACGAGGAGGCAAAGCTGAAACTGTCTGAGTGTGCTCCGAGGAGATATTCTGAGCTTATCCAGTTTCAGGTCCTAGTTGCAAGGGGGTTAAGCCTTCCCGAGGTAACAATAGAATCTCCATCCCCGATCTCGGTCGTCAGGCCTGACGAAGTACTAGGTGATTTGCTTACTCCCTTTTCTTTTTGTCCTTTCCCTTCTTTTTTTTTTTGATCTGACTAATCGTCGTGGTTTAGACCTTCCAGGATCCTCCATGATAAAGCTATCTTCGGAGAAGCTCGAAGCCAAGATCGCTAAGCTGCAAAGAGGTGGAAAGGGCAGCAAAAGAAAAGCTGAAAGCGGGCCCAACAGGAGCCCTACCACCAGGGCTAAGGCTCAAAGGCTAGGAACGACTTCTTCCTCTTCGGCTTTGGCTGTGGGTAGCCAAATTCTGCCTTCCAACATCCCATCCGATGCAGGGGTTTCTTCCGCCCCGCAACCTCAGGTCACTCATCCTAAGCCTGACGAACTGGGTGATGCTTCTCCAACCTTGTCCGAGGTCAAAAGGGATTGGGAGTTCGTTTCCAATGTCCAGTCTGAGAAAGTTATGTTTAGCCCTTCTGGCAAAGTTATCGAATCGTCCCTGACAAAGCCTGGGGCTGACAAGGGCAAGAGCGTCAAGATGGAGGGGCGAGGAGATTCTTTTTTCGAGAATGCTGAGCTCGCCGCTGGGGCCATGGCGTCCATTCTTTCTGACCTCGATATCAAGAGGGCTTGCTCCATGCCTCTCGAAGAAGCAATCGCCTCAGCTCTTCAGGGAGCCACTGTCGTAAGCCTTTATGCTTTTATGTTTCTTCTTAGCTATTGCTAGTCCTTAGTGCTGATATTTGCTCTTATTCTGGTTCTTTAGATGGCTCTCCATGTAAAGGGCCTACTGGGTAGGATTCGCTCTGCAGAGGATTCGGCCAAGGCTTTGAAGGCTCATGAGCTTAAGGTTGCTGAGCTTTCATTTCAGAACGAGGAGCTTAAAGCTCAGGTGAGCAGCCTTCAGGATAAGATGGAGAAGCAAGCTTCAGAGCTCCAGGACCTTCAAAGGGCTAAGTCCAAGGCTGAGGAGGGTGAAAAGAAGGCTCGAGATGAGCTAAGGATTACGGGGGATGAGCTGAAGCACAAGACTGAGCTCTGGTCCAAGGCCAATCAGGATGCCTTTAACGCCAGCTGCTCTCTTAATACCCTGAAGCAAGATCATGAGGCCATCTGCGAGGTGAACGAGGCCCTTCATGAGGAACTCAAGGAGAAAAATAACCTGATTGCTGAGTTGGAGGATGGCGCTACCACTCAATGGGCTTCTGGGTGGCTCACTTTTCAGCGAAAAGCCTCTAAGACCTTCAAGGATTTGGACTTTAATTTTTCTGTCCCAACTGAGGAGGAGTTGGAGGAGTCCGACTCTGATGTCGAGGAAAATCTCCCAATTCTACCCGTCGAAGCCTTAGATCAGGAGGTGCCTGTTCCTCCTGTCATATCCAGAGCTGCTTCTTTCTCCGCTGGCCTTGTGAACGAGGCTCTGGCTCAGGATGCTTCGACAGATAAGGTAGAGGCTCCTGGATTAAGTACCCCAGAAAATCCAACTACTCCGACCTCTGATCCTTTTACCGAAGTTACACCTGTTTTGTCGCAGGATCTTCTGTCTACTCCCCCTCCAGAAGCTTAGGATTTTGTAATTTTCGTTGAAATTGGTTGTAATCTGTTTGCTGAAATATACTTTTCGTTATTTCTGCTCTTGGGGAGAACTTTTGACTTTAAAATCTGCTTTCGTATATGCTTGATCTATTTTTGAGATCTGTTTTCGTGTAAGCTTGATATATACTTCCCTTTGCCCCCTTTTGCTTTGAGGGGTGCTAAGTTCTTCTTGAAGCAAAACTTGGCTGGACTCTGAGGGTGGTCTGTTTTTGTGCGAGTACTGAACATACTTCGCTGTTTTGAACTTACTTGGGCTAATCTTGACCTTGGCGCATCCTTTACATTTGTGGTTCCAATGTATGGGCTCTGCGTAACTTTCTTCCATGAACTTGACCTCCTCGTGCTCTATGTGTGCTTAGCTCTTTCCCTGATCTTGAAAGAGACCTACAAAAGGTTTGGAGGTTTATCCGAGCCCCTCAGTGCTGGGAGGTCAGGCCCTCTAGGTTGGATGTTCTTGATTTTTCTACCGTTCCCGGAGATGAGGTTGGGTAGAGGAAGATGGCGACGTGTGAGCACTGCTCCCTGTGCCTTCCTTTTTAGCCTCCGCAGGCTTTAATTGTTCAGGAGATTCTCCACGTGTAAATGCGAGTTTATCATGAGCTATTGGGCTCTATGAATGAGCTGAGTAGCTCTGTCGTGAGCTACTTGGCTCTATGAAAGAGCTTTTCAGCTCTGGCGTTAGCTACTTGGCTCTATGAATGAGCTATTTAAGCTCTGGCGGGAGCTTCTTGGCTCTATGAATGAGCTATTTAAGCTCTGGCGTGAGCTTCTTGGCTCTATGAGTGAGCTCTCTAGCTATGTCGTGAGCTACTTGGCTCTATGAATGAGCTATTTAGCTATGACGTGAACTTCTTGGCTCTATGAGTTAGCTCTCTAGCTATGTCGTGAGCTACTTGGCTCTATGAATGAGCTATTTAGCTCTGGCGTGAGCTTCTTGGCTCTATGAGCTATTTAGCTCTGACGTGAGCTTTTTGGCTCTATGAGTGAGCCATTTAGCTCTGTCGTGAGCTACTTGGCTCATATTAGGAACTGCGGAGCTCCCTTCGTGGGCTACATGGCCCATACCATGAATTTTAGAGCTCATTGCTCCAGGAATGTTTAGATAGCTGTAACTATGTGAACCAAAAATTTGCTACTTTATTGAATCAACTACGTGAATCAAAAAATTTTCTCTTTTGCTACAAGAATGACTTACTGAAAAAACCTTTTAAGGTGCTCTGCATTTCAAGAATGAGGTAAGATCCTTCCATCCTCGGTTTGTAGTTCGTAATTCCCCGGTCTGATTACCCTAGAAATGATGTATGGCCCTTCCCAATTTGGACCTAACTTTCCATGAGTGGGATCCTTTCTGGCAAGTAGGAGCTTTTTAAGTACCAAATCCCCGGCTTTAAAGCTTCTGTGCCTAATTCTTCGATCATAATACCTTGCGGTTTTCTTCTGGTAGCCTTGAGCGTGACGAAGTGCTATGTCCCTCTTCTCATCCAGGAGGTCAAGGTTCAGCAGGAGGGATTCACCGTTATGCTCAGCATTGGAGAATTCAATTCTAGTAGAAGGGAGCCCCACCTCTACTAGTGCCATTGTTTCGATTCCGAAAGCTAAAAAAAAGGGGTTTCCTGGGTTGCTGACCTGATGGTGGTCCTGTAGGCCCATAATACTTCAGGGAGGCACTCCACCCACTTTTCTTTCTGGTTTTCTAACTTGATCTTCAGGGCAGCTTTTAGGGTTTTGATAGTAACTTCTGCTTGCCCATTGGACTGAAGATGTGCCGGAGCTGAGAAATAGTTCTTTATTCCGAGCTCGGCACAGAATTTTCTGAACTTTGCGTTGTCAAATTGCTTTCCGTTGTCAGATACGATTGCCCTGGGAACTCCGAACCTGCAAATTATGGATTTTCAAACAAAGTTTTGTACCTTCTGCTCGGTTATTGTTGCCAACGCTTCAACTTCTGCCCATTTGGTGAAGTAGTCCACCCCCACAATAGCGAACTTACACTGCCCCGTGCCAGTGGGGAGGGGTCCAAGTATGTCCAGCCCCCATTGTTGGAATGGCTATGGGCTTATCACTGAAGTCAACAGCTCTGGTGGACAGTGGGAGATGTTGGCGTGTTCTTGGCAAGTCTTGCATCTCTTCACCAGCTCAGTGGCATCCTTGAGCATGGTGGGCCAGTAGTATCCCTGCCTTAATGCCTTTTTCGCCAAGGCCCGAGCTCCGATGTGATTGCCGCAGATTCCCTCGTGCACTTCTCTGAGTATATAGTTTGCATCACTATTCCCCACGCACTTAAGAAGAGGTGCTGAAAAGCCTCGCTTGTACAGACTTCCCTTCAATAAAGAAAACCTGGCTGACCTAGACCTTAGCTTGGAAGCCTCCTTGCGATCGCTAGGTAAGGCCCCATTCTGCAGATACTCTATGATGGGATCCATCCAACTCGGCTGATCCGAGATGGCAAGTATTTCCTCTTCCTCAATGCTCACTGAAGGCTCTGGTAGGTGCTCCACTGGTATCAGCCTGTCCAAGCTTTCCTGAGAAGCCGTTGCTAGTCTTGCCAAGGAATCTGCCCGTGAGTTCTCAGATCTGGGGACGTGTCTGACCTTGACTTGCACGAACTTCTTAATCAATTCTTGTACTTTTCTGAGGTAAAGGATCATTTTTTCACCCCTGGCCTCATAAGACTCCTCTATTTGTTTTACCACTAGTTGGGAATCGCTGTAGATCTCCAGCTGTTCAGCTTCCATAGAGTGAGCAAGGTTGAGCCCGGCTATAACTGCTTCATATTCAGCCTCGTTATTTGAAGCCTTAAATCCAAACCTGAGGGCATATTCGACATCTATTCCATCCGGAGAGGTCAGGATTAAGCCTGCACCGCTTCCTTGTGCATTAGCTACTCCATTCACTGAAAGCCTCCACACAGGGAGGTCGGGGACAGACTCTGTGATCTCCGTTGGTGCCGCTGTAGTAAACTCCGCGATAAATCTGCCAATATCTGCCCTTTGACGGCAGTTCTTGGTTTATACCTGATATCAAACTCACTGAGCTCTATTGCCCACTTCACCAGCCTTCTAGAAGATTCTGGTTTTTGTAACACTTGTCTCATTGGTTGATCTGTTGGAACTTCGATGGTATGAGCCTGGAAATAGGGCCTAAGCCTCCTAGCTGTTGTGACTAAGGCCAGAACAAGTTTCTCCATCTTTGGGTATCTCTCCTCTGCTCCCCTCAGAGCTCTGCTACAGTAGTAGACTGGATGCTGAGCTTTGTCTCGCTCCCTAACCAATGCTGCGCTAGTTGAGAAGTTTGAAACAGCTAAGTAGAGGGTCAAGACCTCTCCTTCCAACGAACTTACTAAAATCGGCGGTGAGCTCAGGTACCTCTTCAATGCTTTGAACGCCTCTTCGCACTGTGTGTCCCATTGAAAAGCCTTCTTCAAGACGTGAAAGAATGGCTGACACTTATCACTCGACCTAGACACAAAACGGCTCAGGACAGCTATCCTGCCTGTCAAGCGTTGCACCTCCCTGGTGTTGGATGGTGGCTACATATCTAGCACTGCTTTAACTTTCTCCGAGTTGGCTTCAATCCCTCTGCTATTAACTATGAAGCCTAGGAATTTTTCCGCTGAGACCCCGAACGCACACTTTGCAGGGTTGAGCTTCATTTTGTACTTCTTGAGGATCTGGAAGGACTCAGCCAGGTGCGTAACGTGGAGTTCTGCCTTTAAGGATTTCACCAACATGTCATCGATGTAGACTTTCATGGAAGTCCCTATCTGTTTTTGGAACATTTGGTTCACCAACCGCTGGTAAGTGGCTCCAGCGTTTTTCAAACCAAAGGGCATGACTTGGTAACAATACGTTCCCTGCTCTGTAATAAAAGAGGTCTTCTCCTGATCACTGGGGTCCATTCTGATTTGATTGTAGCCTGATAAGGCATCCATGAAGCTGAGGAGCTCGTGACCAGCAGTGGCATCTACTATGAGGTCGATTCGAGGTAAAGGAAAACTGTCCTTCGGGCATGCTCGGTTGAGGTCAGTGAAATCAATGCAGAGCCGCCACTTGCCATTGGTCTTTTTGACTAGTACGACATTGGCTAGCCAGACGGGATAGTCCACTTCCTTGATGGCCTTGGCGTGGAGGAGCTTGCCGACCTCCACATTGATCGCCTTCTGTCTTTCTGAGGCGAAACTTCTCCTTTTTTGTTTTACGGGCTTGTAGGTGGGGTTCACATTTAATTTGTGCGTGATAACCGAAGGGTCGATGCCCTCCATTTCCTCCTGTTTCCATGCGAATACGTCAGTGCTTTCCCTCAGAAATCGTATAAGTTGATCCTTAATTTCCTTGCTTAACTTTGATCCGACGTAGACGAGGTGTTCTGGCTCCTCGTCGAGCTGGATAGGTTCGAGCTCTTCTGATGGCGTTGGTCTGGTTCCCAGCTCATCTCTCATATCGAGCTCATTCAGCTGTATGCTTTCCACCTCTTTCCGCTTCATAAAGGCCATGTAACACTCTCTCGCCACGCGCTGATCTCCTCTGACCATTCCGATTCCATTCTCTATGGGGAATTTCATGACGAGGTGGTATGCCGAAGGGATGGCTCTCATTGCATTTAAGGAAGGTCTTCCTAACAGCACGTTATATGCTGAGGGAGCGTCAACCACCAGGAATCTTACGGTTGTGGTGGCCTGGCAGGGAGGGTCTCCAACGGTGAGTACGAGCTGAATTGACCCCAAGGGCAATACCCTTTCTCCCGAAAATCCTAACAGATGGGCGCTCACTGGCTCCAGTTTTTCCCTTCCTATGTCCATCTTGTCGAATACAGACGCGAAGATGATGTCTGCCGCCATTGTCTATCAATACCCGATGTACTGTCCTGTTAGCCACAATGGCTCTTACTACCAACGGATCATCGTGGGGATGGTGACAGCTCTCCAAGTCTGAATCTGAAAATGATATAGTCGTGTCTAGCCGAGGCACTTTGGTTGTAGTGTATACCTCTTGTATTTCATCACCTCGGATTCTGCGCAAATGCGCTTTCCTGGCTGCACAGGATTCTCCTCCCCCTGCGAAACCCCCTGATATCACCCTGATTTCCCCCATGGATTACTGGTGTTGTGCAGGAGCCTGTTGGTGAAGTGGCGGGGGTGGCATAGGTCGGTTTGGGTATTCTTGAGCCACAAAGCGACGTAATTGCCCCCGCTGGATCAAGAACTCTATTTCCCTCTTCAGCTGAATGCAATCATCTGTGTGATGGCCGTGGTCTCTATGAAATTCACAATACTTGGTGGGATCCCTCTTCGCCGGATCTGCCTTCATCCGAGGTGGCCACCTAATAAACTTCTGTTTCTGTGCCTCATGCAAGACTTGCGATATAGAGGCAGTAAAGGGGGTCGGCTGTCGAAGTGGGTATCTTGGCTGCAGTTCTGGCTGTGGGGGCCCAAGACAATCTCTTACATTGCCTCTCCTCATTGGGAAACGGTCTCTATCCCTTCTCGGAGACCTGCCCCACTCCTTATCTTTCCGGGGACTTCTCTCCCTCTTCTTTTCTTCCTTTCCTTTCTCTTTCCGTGACGAGGAGCTCCCTATCTTTGAGAGGAGTGCCTCTTCCCCATTTTTATACTTCTCTGTTTTAGCCAACACCTCGGCCATACTCGCCTGAGGATTCTTTGATATGAAAAACATTAGATCTTTTGATTGCACCCCGAACCCTGCAATGAAGGCGGTTATTGCAAATTTTTCATCAGGGATGTCTACTTTCAAAGATTCTGAGTTGAACCTTTGAACGTATGATCTGAGGTTCTCGTCTGGTCCTTGCTTTATGTTCAGAAGATGGTAGCTCTGCTTCCTATAGATTCGAGCTCCTATAAAATGAGACACGAAAGCTATGGAGAGCTCTTTGAAGGATGAGATAGAGGCTGGGGGAAGTCTATTGAACCATGCCAGGGCTGAGCCTTTCAAGGTGATAGCAAAGGCCCTGCAGCGCACTGGATCCTGGTACCCGTGCAACTCCATCTGATTTTTGTAAGTGTTGAGATGATCTACGGGGTCCTTTGTTCCGTCGAAGACTTCTACCTGTGGCAGCCTAAATTTTGGGGGGAGAGGAAAATGCAGCACCCCGATGGTGAATGGTGACTCTGTCTGCTGCACTAGGGCATCCATAGTGACAGGAGCCTTGCTTCTTACAGCCTCCTTCATGTAGCTGAGCTCCTGCTTGATGTCCTCGAAGTGCTGTTCCCAGTATAGTTCTCTTCTTTCCTGCTGGTAGGGGATGAAGTCACTCCTTTCCCATTCATCATTCCGGCTCTGTGCCTCTTCGTTGTGACCATTCCTGGGTGGCGGTTGTGGATCCCTTCCCATGGTTTGGCTATTCTCTCCTCCTTCAATGACCTCCCTGAGGGGGTCGAGCTAATGGTACTGTTTCCTGCGAGGAAGATTATTCGGACCTGCTTGGGCCGGTCATGCCTTTTGTGGGCGCTTCAGGAGCTTTAGCAGCTCCTCGTTTTGCTGTAATAGACGCTAGTTAACAAGGCGGAGGGCGTCCAACTCGTTATTCGCTGGTGGTTCCCCTATGAAGGGGTTGGTTTCTGGATTGTTTTCGACTTGTGCATTGGTGGCTTCCTGTTGATCTGGCGGACGCAACAGATTGGTTTGTCCTCTGCTCATATTGCGGGTTGAGACCATCAATCACTGATAGATCAGCGTATTTGTAAAACGAGAACAGTCGTTCCCACAGACGACACCAAACTGATGATGTTTTTTCACCGTGGATGAGCAGGGGGTGTGTAAAACGTGACGATCGAGATGGATCTGAGCTATATGGCTCTCGTGATTTGCAGTAGAGTTTGCGGGGGAATCTGGGGGAATGTGAACAATAAGAAATATAGTGGTTCACCGGCTCTGGAGCTCGGCTAGTCCACTCTTCAATGGAGGCTCTTGCTCCTTTTTCTTTATTGATCACTTGAGTGCCTATTCAGTACAATGTGAAAGAAATTAGGATTTTGTCACGGTTCTGTAGCCTCTAGGGTTGCCTCTCGGGTATATCATCCTCTCCTGCTATGAAGGTGTAATACAGTATTTATAAAGCGACCCCTATCTCTAGGGGATATCTGGCGAGATCTTTTTTCCTTCTCTCGTGGGATTCTCCTTTAAATTAGGAGAGGATCTTGGTTGATTGAGATTTCATGCCTTGATTGTCGTTTCCTACTGCTGTGGGAGCACTTGCTAATAGCCAGTTTGTTCACACCGCGTTTCTTCTATCACCTTGCCTGGAGTGAGCTCTGGGTCAGCGCCCCTGAGCTCAGGATTTCCTATCCGACCTCCCTTCTGGGTTGAGCTCTTGGTCTGAGCTCATACTTAAAATATTTTCTTGGTATCATCATGTACGTATATGGTTAAGAAAATCCATTGGATTTTATTGACATACAGGTAAATTGCTTCTTAACAGAAAAAAGGCAGGATTCATCTATCCAAGTTGTATAATCCTGTGCTAATACCCATCTATATGGTTAACGACTCTCCCTGTTAATGCCCATTTTATATGGTGCAAGTCAACTGATCAAAATTCTACAAATTGATTTCTAAAGTGTTCTAGCTTGGGTTCCTGAGTCCCCATGAAAATTATCATATAAACTAATTGGTAGAGTCCTGTTCCTGTATCCTAACCTAGAGGTTGTAAATATTGCAACATCCTTGTACTTCCTAACAGAAATGAGAACATTTAGATGACGTAAAAAGAAAACTTAATCTTTTGAAGATCGCCCATTTAAAGTAAACAAAAGCAAAAAGACTAATATCATACTCAATAGACCTTATTTATGTTGGCCTGGGTGGCAAGTCTCCTTGAGACTCGGTGGAGGGTTTAACCAACCACAGTCGTGGGCGCTTGTTATTGAGCTAGTTAAAATAAAGAAATTGCGCCTTCACTAACATCTGTGGATTTTAATGCAACGACAAGCATTTCAATCCAGCATTTTATAGGTAAAATAAAATTCCTTATGCAAGAAAAAAAGTTATTGCATTTCCACTGTGGCCAACCTTTTTGATCAAGGTACCCTTTCCCTTTTGGTCCCCATTTAAACTCAAGGATCATAGCTTTAAATTGCTAATAAAAATTATGACTCACGGTTACTATGGTATTATGCACTATTCTAATATATAGAATTCTACTACATATTTCAACTCATTGCATGATTCAAGGTTGTAATATCAGTCATCGACTCGGAGACCACTAAGACAAATCAACGCAGCGTCGCGGAATGATACAGAGCGATAAAAAAAAAGTAGGTGAACATGGCAAAATTTAGGTCATATCGCAAAGTCACATAATGGTATCGGCCGAATCGGTGACAATAACTCGGCAATTCGGAGTTGACTCTAGAGACCAGCGAACGACTCGGCCGAGTTGTACAAGGCTCGGAGTTTATTCGTAACGTTAAACAGTATTGACTCGGAAGGTGCCGAGTACCTTCTGAGTCGGATACAACTCTGCCAACTCGTATTGATATCGGCCCATACTTTGAAACTTGACTCATCGGGCACATAAGCTATGGTGCAGCGTGGAAGCAAATTTTGCATGCAGCAAATCCTAGTGGCTATCAAAATTTGGCCAAGAGCCAAAAAGGCATATCAAATGGAGACAGAAACTATAGAACTACTTCCATGGATGATGATTTAGAATAAATTGATTAAAAAATCTATAAAATATGCTGGATGATATATTATAATTTTATATTTTTACAAAATCAAACAGAACATTATGTTGGGGCTGGCCAAAGCAAAATATAATGTGGTTTATGGTAAAGAAATATCATGAATCATGGTAACAATTCACTAGAACCAAAGAAGTAACAAAAACCTTCACAATATAATATAGAGTTCACATAATGGTTTTCCACCATTTTATCAACTTCTGCAGACTCACTATTACATTCTTCTAGCTTTGGAGAAATCATGGCGAGTAGTAACAGTCAGATGTTAAATTCAGAGCAAGGAACTTACAGTGCGCTGCCCAGAGACAATTCTGGACACATGACTTAGTTTAAGGTGTTTCTCCTCTTTCCCTGAGAACCATATTAGAACAGACTCATCCTGAAACAAGTTCCAGAGTCAATTCTTGGAATTTTAGTATTGAACTCTTCACTAGTATCCATCCAGTCACATGAAATCAAGGAATTCATACTAAACGTACATTCAACCGAAAAAATAGTAACAAATGTCATATAAGGAAGCTATGGAAAAGGCATGTTAACAAGCATATAAAGTGCATATGTGATCTTGTATATGATATTGCATAGAATGAAAATGACAAGAGCATATGTCAAGAATGCAATAGCGCCCAAAGCAAGAATTGTGTCAAAAACAATCGTAATGAAACAATATTCTTTCGTTGTAGATTCAACACTGAATAGTTTGCATGGATGGAATATTTGCTAAGACAGTAAGCTTGTTGACCCGAGAAAAATCTGGAAAACATAAAACCGCAACTAGCGGTAATTCACTAAGTTAGAGTTAAATGACAATCCCACAAATGAGTAACTTGAAAAGTTCCTGTCATAATTGCAACATTACCAGCATCAACTTTTGAATAGTTAAAAGGTTGAAAATATAACACTTGATGAACATAAAAGCTACCAAGATTTAGATGTATTACCATATCTCTCTGCTTTATTCCAGATACATTGGTAAGAAATATTTGGACCACATTTATTTTAAAGATAAAGCTATTTGAAAAAGATCCCAAAGATATTTTATAGATAAAGCTATTTTAAAGATTTGAACTATATTCGCATGGATGATATATGATTTTCGTGTGAGATTTCATGCTTCACTGCACGCACTGATGATGGTGTGTTACCTATGCTCTACGACATGATGATCCTTCATATCCCAACAAAATTTAAAAATGCAAGTAACTTATATGTCATTAAAACATATACACAACACAAGTGATGTTTACTTCACAGTAGAATTTAATATGCACATAATTAAAGTACTTTCATTTCCATGTGTGATTATATGGACATTCCCTTTATTCTTTTCAAATTCTTTTCTTCTGTTTGGGTTGGTTGGGGTGGGGTGGGGTGGGGGGAAGCACAAGTATAGAAACACAATATTTAGGAGCATTGGATCTAACTTACATTTGCTAGCCGAAAAGGGCAAAACTTAGGCTTTCCTCTTCTTCCATACTTGACCAAATATGCCCCTTTCTTAAGAGCAGTTATGGCCTGCTGTAAAGATCAGCCAAGAACCTAAATTAACACAATTCAGCACAGTTGCAGCCAGAAAGAAACAAAGTAATTGCAATTTATCAACAGAAGAGTAAAAATAGAAAACGGAAAATAAGTAAGGAAGAAGATTATCACAATTCAATATGAATTACCTACAGAAGTAGTAAATAAATTCAGATAAGGAAACTTTCCATTACTTGGTTATTCCTGTTAGAGTAATCTAGTACATTGGCAGTACGGCTAGATTAGTCATTTATGTTACTATGTTTTACCTTAGTATATAACACTATTATTGTGTAGTTTTCCATTTTTAAGGTTTTGTAATAGAGACTTAGTTTATCTTAATAAAAATCTATTTGTCTCTCTCTTCTTTCCTCTTTCTTTAATAAATATTAACATGGTATCAAAACGGGTTTGAATCCAAAATTCATCTAATATCATGGGACTGACGTCATTAAGCTATGATGATGACATCATCATGTTGTCATCATTCTGGACCATGGAGGGACATTACCAGACTCGAAATTTCATGGGTAATCTCTTGATATACTTAGTTTTTGATTTTGTGGCCATTTGATAGGGTTTTCCAATTTTTGAATGTTTTTCAAGATTTTTAGACATATTTTTTCAATATAAGATCTGGGGTTGCTTGTGCTGAATTTGTTGCTTCAAATCTACTCTGAGGGTGCGACTAGTGTTGTTTGGAGGCCGAATGGTAGATTTGAAGGCAGTAGATTTTTTCTTTGGTGGGTTTTTTGCCAATCTGGCTATTTCAGTTGATTGTTCTTGCTATGAATAGTAGCCAAAAATCTCCTTTGTTGTGTTCTAGAGTTGTTTTTTGGTATCCTTTGGTGTAATCAAGCCCTATTGTTTGTGGGTTCTTGGTTTACAATGCTTGGGTTTCAGAGTCACACATTGGGTTTGAATTTGCTATTGGTCTCCTACATTTGTGAGATTGAATCTGATTTGTTTGTTTAGCTTCTCTGTTTGGGAATATGACAAGCGAGAATTCTAATTCTCTGTAGGTCATTAGAGTAATCACCTGGATTAATAATTCAGCTGATCAAACCATCGGAGTTCACCTAACTTAGTTTTACCACAGGTAAGGAAATTTTGGATTATTTTACCACTTTGTTTGTTCAGTCCAACTTTACAAAGAGATATCAACTCGAACATGAAATTCGAGATGCTCGCCAAGGTGATAGAAATATACTGGAGTTTTACTCAGTTATAACTAGTTATTGGGATCAGCTAGCACTCATTGAGCTAGCTGAACTAAGTACCAATATGACATATCGTACTCTCATAGAGGAGCAAAAGTTGGTACAATTTTTTATGGCATGGAGAGACGATTTTGAGGGGCGACGTGGTTCCATTCTTTATCGCCACCCCCTTTCCTCAATTGATGCAGTGGTTAATGAATTATTGGTTGAAGAGGTACGTCTTAAAGACCTTTTCTAGAAAGGGGCTTCTTTCACTGCCTACTTAAACCTTATTAGTTGTTCCTCAAAAAGGCTTTCTAATTCACAAAATAATTATCGAGGTGAAGCCGTTTCAGATGAATGTAGCTTTTATCGTAAAAAGGATCACTGGAAAGCACAGTTCCCTAAATTGGCAAGCAAGAATAAAAGGGGACCACTCAATCAGCTCTTTTAAGCCTAAAGATCGTCATACAGTAGCAGCTACATCACTAGTGGATGAGTCACTTCCATTAGCTCTCAGCTTGACTATGGTCGTCGATCAGTTGCAAAAGCTTCTATCCCTTCATCAACCAGGTGTCCTATCAATTTCTCCTTCAACAGGTTCATTTACTTCGAGTCTTTCATATATATCTCGAATTGCCTGGATCTTTGACTCAAGAGTCACCCATCACATGACTAGTAATTCTTCTTTATTTGTTTCTATTGTTTTTCCACCCTCTATATTTGTCTTTACAGCCAATGACACCCAAATGTCTATAGCTGGTGTTGAAACAGTTGTATCCTCTCAACTTACACTTCTTATTGTCTACTATATTCCTCAACTTTAAATTTAATCGCAATTAGTCAGTTGTTTGAATCAAGATTTTTAATTCACTTTTCCTCCACCGGTTATGTTGTACTGGATCCACGGTCTAAGAAATTAATTAGGACTGACCATAGAAATGGAAGGTTGTATGTGTTGGACAAGCTTCATATTCCCCAAGTTGCTGCATTAACTATTGATTTATCTTCTTTTTATTGGAGTCCACAGTCATCTAGTTTCTAATTAAGGCATTCTCGACTGGGTCATGTTTTTCAATCTCATTTGAAATTTTTAGTTTCTACTAATAGTTTGGGTAGTTTAGAGTGTCGTAATATTTTAGACTGCAGTGGATGCAAGTTGGCTAAATTTACTGTATTACATTTTAATAAAACTAATTCTAGTTCTTTTGCACATTTTGATCTTTGTACATTTTGATATTTGTACATTTTGATATTTGAGGACCAACTCCTATTGCTACTAAAGGGGGTCTAAATATTGTTGGGTCTATCTATTAAAACATAGGTTTGACTTCTTTTACATATTCACTGTTTTTCATGCTATGGTGCATACCCAATATTCTTCTATTATCAACTGCTTCCAATCATAGTTGTTAGTATCATACGATACAGGGCTAAAACGTTACGAATCGTAGTTCTGTATCATTTTTGCGTTGTATCGTCCGATACACGATACGTATCGGTACGATACGTACAATACATGCAAATACCCTTTTTTTTTTTTACAGAACGACGTCGTTTTAGGCTAGGTAGACTATTTTAAAAAAAAAAATTATGGAACGATGTCATTTTGGGCTAAGCAGGTACTCCAACAAACATGTGGTTCTGTACAGTAGAAGAAATGATGTTAAATTATTTACAAAGTCAATTTTTATTTTATTTTTGTATCAAAATTTCTAAATCTTGATTAATGTTAATTTTTTAATTTATTTAAAAAGTTCAGTCTCTTTGGTGTTTCAACTTTGAATTAATGAATTGTGGTTGTAAACTTTGTATTATAATGTTAGTGGACTATATTGATGACTTGAATAGTTGGTGGAGTATTAATGAAATGCTATGTTTTTATAAATGTATGATTTTTTTTCAAAGGTATATATATATTTTTATTATTTATTTAAAATTGCACCGTATCTTACGATACACGATACGATACACTATTTTTAAAAAACGATAAGCCTTCCGATACACGATTTGATAACTATGCTTCCAATGTGATCAAAGATGAGAATATTCTTTTAGTTCTTTTCGTGATTTGTTGAAATCTGATGGTACTATTTATTAATTTTTCTTGTACAGACACACCTGATCAAAATGGAGTGGCCGAACGAAAACATCGTTACATTATTGAGACTGTTCATTCTCTGTTATTGTCAACAAATGTTCCTAGCACTTTTTGGGGTGAAACAATCTCGTACAGCAATTCACTAATTAATTGCATTCTTATAATTCTCAATTCTAGTGTCTCACACTGAAAAATTATATGGTAAGACATCTGATTATTTCTCTTTCCGTGTGTTTGAATGTACATGTTTTGTTTTGTTACCAAGTGCAAATCGTATCAAACTCTACTCGCTCGGCTTTATGTATTTTTCTTAGATACGTTAGGAGACAAAAATAATATCATTGTTATGATCCTAGCACACAAAAACTCTATATTTCTCGTCATGCTGTCTTTATGGAGCACATTCCTTTTTTCTCTATTCCATCTGTTTCTTCATCTCTGCATAAATTTAATCTCATCTATACTGATACTTTTCCATCTGATGTTTTCCTTGATACGTATGTTGATGATATGACTGTGTCTGATCTGTCCTCATTTTCTTCTTTGCTTGATTTGTCTGTTACCCCCTCGGGACAATGTTGTGAAAAACGAGTCTAGGCGCTTGCCCAGGCGAGAAATAAGGCACAGCAACCCTATGTTGCCTAGAACAAACCGGGTGAAGCGAAGAAAAAACAAGAATAAGAGAAGAATCGAAGAAGCGAGAAAAATGAAGAAGTGATCGCCGTAGTGATTCGTCTGGACAGACCCCAAAGGTATGTCCTCTAATTTTTCTCCTCTTCTACTTCTTCTTCCCTTTTTTTCTGATTTTCTAGTTCTTCTCCTCCTCCTCCTCCTTTTCTACTTCTTCCACTCTTTTTGTTCTTCTGCTACTTCTTTCCCTTTTCTTCTTCTATGTAGAAAGTATGTTCTATTTTTTTTTCTTGTTGTGTTTCTAATTTTCTGATTCTTCTCTTCTTCTACTTCTTCCCCTCTTCTTCTGATTTTTGGAACTCTGTTGTTGTGATGCTAATTCTATTGGAACCTCCTCCTCCTCCTCCTCCTCCTCCTCCTCCTCTTCTACTATATTTCTTTTTTTTTTTATGATTTTCTGATTTTTCTCCTCTTCTACTTTTTCCCCTCTTCTTCTAATGATTTTTAGAACTCTGATGTTGATTGTGCTAGAACCTCATTCTCTTCTTCTACTTTGTTTCTATTTTTTTTTTTTTTTGTGTTTCTGATTTTCTGATTCTGTTAGACAGTTGTGTTAATCTATGTTCAATTTGATTCTGCTGTGTTTATCTATTTTTAAACTGTGTTCAATCTATTTAGATGTTGATTTTGCTGGACTGCTATGTTAACCTGTTAATCTAATTCGATTGTTTAGATGCTGATTCTACTCCTGTTTGATTATCATTAAATGCTAATTCTGCTTTTGTTTAGATGTTGAATTTGCTCTTGTTCGAATTACATTATTAAACTAAAATACTTGTTTTTTTTTTACTATTCACTTCGCTTCGATGAAGTGCTAGGCCTCAGAAGACTTGTTCGTTATGGTTCGCTTTACGCCTTAAATAACACTGTCATCCCCCAATTGTACATACTTACATTCACAGGACTCCTATTGTCTCCTCCATAGATGTTGTGCCTTCATTCGCATCTCTTGTCCCCCAATCAGATTCTGGCACCGTGGCTCACACCCTTCACTACCCTCGGTGAAGCGCACTCGAAAGTGTCAAGATAGGTTTGATTTTTCCAACTCTTGTTACTCTTCTGATTTTTGTGCTTTCTTGACTTCTATACACTCTCTGTCTGAACCGACCTCCTATAAGAATGTTATACTTGATCCTCTTTGACAACAGGCTATGGATGACTAACTTTCTGATTTACATAAGACTCGAGCTTCGAACTTTGTGTCTTTATCTCCTGTTAAATGCAATTGATTGAAAGTGAGTTTACAAAATCCAAACTCAATCTTACGGTTGTGTGGAAAGGTACAAGGCTAGAATAGTGGTCAAGAGATTTGCTCAAAAGAATGGACTTGACAACGATGAGACTTTTGCTCTAGTTGCTAACATGACCACAGTTCGCACAATAATTGTTGTGGCAACTATTCGTCGGTGGAGCTTATCTCAGATGGATACGAAAAATGCTTTTCTTCATGGTGATTTACTTGAAAATGTTTATATGACTCCTCCTGAGTTGCCTTATAGTCCTGGTTAAGTACGCAAACTTCATAAGGCTTTATATGGCTTTAAACAAGCCCCAAGGGCATGGTTCGCAAAATTTTCTTCAGTCATATGTGACTTAGGCTTATATGCTAATGATCATGATTCTACTCCTTTCCTACGATCCACTTCTTCAAGTTTTATTCTTCTATTTCTTTATATGGATGATATGATTATTACAGGTAATAATAATGCTGGAATTCGGTTGTTGAAATCTCAGTTACTAGATTATTTTGGGATAAAAGATTTAGGTCTACTTCGGCATTTCTTAGGGATTAAGGTTGCTTCATCTCCCAAAAATCATCTTATTTCTCAATCAAAGTATGTCTTGGATGTTATTCAGCGAGCTTACTTGTCAGATAATCAAACAGTTGACACATCATTAGAGCTCAACGCTGGTTATACTTCCACTGTGGTTCTCTCCTGCATAATTCTACCTTATATCGTATTATTGTTCGGAGTTTAGTATATCTTACTATTACTCACCCAGATTTCACTTATGTTGTTCACGTGGTTAGTCAGTTTGTTGCTACCCCTACCACGCTTCACTAGTCCACTATTCTTCAGATTCCTCGGTATCTATGGGTACATTACATAAAAATAAAACTAAACCAAACCAAACCAAACTAAACTAAGTCTTATGTCCCAATTATTTGGGGTCGGTTATATGAAGCTGTTGCATAGTTTATTATTTTCTTCATCATCGTCTCTAAAACTCTGGGCTTACTCTAATATGGACTGGGTTGATGACTCTATGGATCACAAGTCCATCACTGATTTTTGTCTCTTTCTTAGTGATTCTCTTATTTCATAGAAAAGTAAGAAACAAACTATTGTGATTTGATCCTCTGCTGAAGCTGAGTATCGTGCTATGGCATCCACTACAGCAGAGATAGTTTGGTTACATTGGCTGCTTGCTAATTTTGGTATTTCCTTGTCTACTCCTATTCCTACTCCTATGTATTGTGATAACACTCGGTACTATTTAAATTGCCCACAACTCGGTGTTTCATGAGCACACAAAACATATTAAAATTGATTGTCACTTTGTGCGTCATCATCTTTACTTGGACACGATTTCTCTTCCCTTCCTAACTTCTACCATGCTATTGACAGATTTCTTTACAAAATCTCACAACATCGCACGCTTCAGTTTCTTTCTTGGCAAACTCTTGATGTTTGATACTACCACATCACGAGTTTGAGGGGAAATGTTAGAATAATCTAGTACATTAACAGTAGGGGTAGATTAGTCATTTATGTCACTATATTTTCCCGAGTATATAAGACCGTTATTGTGTAGATTTCCATCTTCAACGTTTTGTAATATAGACTTAGGTTATCTTAATAAGAACCTATTTGTCTCTCCCTTTCTCTTCTTTCCTCTTTGATAAATATTAACAATTCCCAGCCATCAAAATCTAGTTTGTGACATGATGTAAAGATTTTCAAACCCAATCTAGCATAGATGAGATCATGGTTCAAAGTAACAACTGATATCGACACGATCCGGCCTGGCTAAGTCATATCGGGCCCGACACCTTCGTTCTAAGACTGATACATTTTTGTGTAAGCCTTGAGTTTCACACGAAACATGGTTACCTCAAAGACCTCTCAAACAACTTGGCCGACGCGTCCAAGTGATAGTTCCACTACCACAATATCACCATACCACTTCATGATGCAGCAATATGACCTATAACTGTCAGCAAATCCAACTTCTTATATCTAGTAATTTGTGTATCGTACCAATATTCTATGACATTGTGACCGATGTATCTTAGCACCTTCCAAGTCAATGGTTGGTGGTGCAACCTTGAACCATGGATGAGAAGCGACAGTTATTATGATTGGTTTATTTGGTTATTACAAAAGAAATTCTAACCAAAATTCATTTACTATTAGTCCTGGTAATGGTCCTTCAAAACCAAACTTCACTTATCCAAAAGAAATAAAAGTAAGAAGAAAAGAACAAAAACGAAAAACCACAGTACAAGCCACATGAGATGTTTAAGTTGTTCAGCTAGCATTTCATTGTCTTGGAAGAATAACTATATGAGCGATCTGTAATTACTCTAACATGTTAGATCTAGTTTGAAGCTTAGTCATTTTAGGAGTACAGATGTTCCAGTTCAACATATTTAGAGCTATGAAATGGGTTTTGAGTTCTTGGTGTAATAATATTCTAGTTTCAGGTTTCTTGGCAACAAAATAGTCAGTACAAAATCAGATATTGGATTACTCCAGTCCAACGAGAAGCCATGAATGTCAAGTCAAATCCAATGCTGCTAGCCACACCTTGCTTGGTCCCTCGGCACAGTGTAGATTCCATTGCACTTCATATGCACCATGGACCGATTGAACAACTCAAAAAAATCGCCCCACCTTATTACAAAGCAGGGACAGAGGGGAGAAGATGTAAGGGTGGCCCAGTTAACCACACTTGCAGTTAGATGAACAGAGCACCAACCACGTAGGTTTTCACAACCATCCAAATGGACAATATTGATTTATCTGACATGTTTAACCACTTTTTATCTCAAGGAGAGAGTTTATTCAGGCACGAGTGCCACAAAGTTGCCTGAACCGTTCTCAATAATTAAAGTTCATGCTTAAGTCTTCACTTTTGTTATGGGACTTGAATCAAATATTCCCAACATCATGTAAGTTTGTAACCAACCACCAAAAGCCATTGATAAAATCTAAATAAATATTTTTGATTCTAACTCATCAAATTCAGTTATATCTTTATATAGAAATTAATAACTTTCATAATTATTTTACTTAAATTCTTCTCTTCTTCCACTTTGGCAAACCAAATGTCCCCCAACGCCTATAGTTCCTCACCATAAAATATCAGCAAATTATCAACCACTTTCCTTTATGGTTCACTTGAAGTATTAGGGCTCCCAGCTCATCAACGTCATGCAAAATGAAGCAATATATGTGGGGTTGAAAGGTCTCTTTTGGTGGGAGGAGTGAAGGGGTAGTGAGTCATTATTCATATAGCCATAATAGTCATTATCACCTAGTCAAAGCAATTAGAATAGAACATCATTCAGCTGATTTGAGTTGAGTTAAGCAGAGTCAAGTAATCCTCTACAATTGCAGAACCAAAAAATGAACCATCAACAGCCTAAAAATTGATGGATCATCGAAAAACAAAAATTCCAAACAATCTGCAATCTCTTTTCTAAGAATTTTGATTCCACACATGTATAGTAGAGTTCTTATCTTAGATTATAAAACACACATTCAAATTCTGTCAACCTACCCTTGGAGTGCAAAATCTACACTTCAATCTCTTCTATCCTAAACACAGATATGGACATTGGACAGAAATGCGACGCAACACAACACATGCATGCTACACAGTACACACATTATGAATGATTGTTTCTTATAGACGTAAAAATTCATACATTTACACAACACAAGAAATTAATAGCTTAATGATGAGTAAATATATGTAGTACTCTTAACAATAATTTTTAGACTAAGGAATACATGTAGTCAATAATAACGTATTCTAAAATATAGCAAGAGGACAAAATCATAATTGTTCTTCTCATCCTCCCACATCCTTTTCTCTGGTAAACATTGAAGTGCTTTTGACTATTCAATACATTTCATGTAAAACTTTAATCTACTGTTTCGACAATCATACATATTTTCAATTTATTAAATTCATATGCCAAATTTCCAAACTTTGCTAGTTGCATTTTCGCAAGTATCCAAGTGTCCGCTAGATGTTTAGAGCTTCAATGCTTGCCAACAACAACATAGACACACCTAAGAAGCATGGACATGGACACGGATACAATATGACATGGACACGCCGACACAACAACATTTCTCAATAAAGTATGACACAAACATGTTGGGGATAAGCTACAAAAAAATCATATTTTATATATAATTTATTGCAAATATAGTGATAATAATATACAATTCATAAAAAAAATTAATATTTTATGATAAGAAAACCTAATATCTATTCATCTGTGTGAATTTTTAGACTAAAACATCCTCATTATAGGCAATACTCATCAAAAAAAATTTTGTAGACAATGTATACATAATATATAATTTAAATAATTGCTCTTATTTTTCAATTCTTCTTTTTTAAAACTTTTATGCATCTTTTGTTTTTATTATTATATTTGGAGTACAACTTTAATATGTCTAGTATTAGTAATTATATATTCTCATATTTTTAAACTTTATTAATTACATTTTAACAAATATTTGTTGTTTAGTAGTAGACACGTTCTAAAGAAGTGTCAGATAAGTCACCAAAGAAGTGTCCGACACGTGTCTAAAATTAAAAATTTATCATTTAATTATGGACACGGATAAAAGAGTATCGAACACGTGTCCAAGAATGTCTGAAGAGTGTCAGTGTTCGACACGGATACATCACGTTCTTGAGAGTGTCCACACGGATACGTCACGTTCTCGAGAGTGTCCATGCTTCATAGAGACACACAGTATGTGATATGCGAGCTTCCAATCTATATGGTATTACCAGTACATTATATAATTTGTGAGTTTGCCAAATCACAAAGCAAAAGACACAACTACAGTCAGTGTTCAGTCTATTTGGTACCACTCGATGTATTATAGAAATTCCTGAGTTTTTTCCTTAGCAACATACACAGACACAAAAAGATGAGGATTCGCAGTCAATGTCATATCACCAGTTTATTGTCTAAAGTTTCTGAGTTTGCCAATTATGAAAATAAACGCACACAAGTAAAGTGGGTTTCCAATCCATTTCATAGTACTCCTATACAATCTAAGTTCTGAGCTTTCTAGTAACAACACTGAATAAATTATACAAAACAGAAACTTGAAAACTGAGTAAAAATAAATTAATTTTACCTGCTCGATATCGCTGTCAACCTGTCCACTCGTCCTGTTAGCATCCGAAGTCATCCGATCGGTCCGTGACATAGAAAAAATGAATTCCGCAAAAAAAAACCCAGTCTATAGAACCCCCATTTTCAACTCCAAACCTTCCCATTCATCGCTTCACCGACTAGCTTCACAATTCAACTGAAGTCGCCAACTTCACCGCCCAAAAAGTAAAACAGGAGTCAATACTTTTATACGCACTTACAAGAATTGAAGGGAGTGTAGGAAATAGCTGTTCAAATGCTGAATATACTCTTCCTAATCTTACAATCAGTGTGAAACGGTCCAGTGAGAGCTTGAAGCGAACCAAAATACTAAGAAAACCGGTTTGAGAAAAAGGAAGAACTGATCGAAGATGAAACGCGAGTGCACTGGTTTTTATGGGTGATGACTAGCGGAGCTCGAGTTACTGTGTGTGTGTGTGTGTGTGTGTAAGAGAGAGAGAGTTTTGTAATGGAGGAGTTGAGAAAGAGAGAGAGGTGACAGACAACAGTAGAAAGGAACAGTAATGCTGGACTTAAAAATTAGACGTAAAAAATTGACTTGATAATTCTAACCATTGAATAAGTAGTAGGTCCCAATAAATGTTGGGATCTACAGTGAAATCAATGATTGAGATTATCAAGTCAATTTTTTAAGTCTACTTTTTAAGTCCATGTAGCATTGCTCGAAAAGAAAATACAGCAAAAATTAAAGGGTGGAGAGATAAAAAGCGAAGTCGGAAATTAAAGGATGTTTTGTATTAATTTTTATTTTAAATAAATATTTTTTTGATCGTATTTTAAATAAATATTTTAGTAAATTACACTTTATCTCCTGAATTGTTACCCTTATTTTACTTTACACCCTTAACTATAAAATTTTTTATATTATACCTTAAAATATTAATTTTATTTCATATCACTCTAATAGATAACGACAACTTAAAAAATTTCAAACAAGGGAGCCAAACCCCAAAGAACTTCCCGCCAAATGCTTAGTACCATTTTATTTTATCTCTTTTGTAATCAAATGGTTACTGGAAAGAAAAAAAAGGTCGATCAGAGAAAGAAAATTCGAAGCTTAGGAAGGGCAAAGTCATGAATAAGTATTGATGAGTCCGGATCCAACTGGATTAGGCCCAATTAATTTAGTAAGACCAAATTAGCTACATGACAGGTCAAACACAACTCATGGATTCGGCTCAGTCCAAAGTTCAAGGAACCCATAAGGATTAGAACACGTGAGGAGTAATTACATGAATAGCCACTCTTCAAGATCAAGATTATCTCTAATTGTACCTATCCTAGTTGTAGTTATCCTCCCCGAAAAGCTAGAAACCTACCCTCTATTACCACCACGCTCAACTAAGGTTTTGTGTCTATAAATTGTAAGTTCTCTCCACATGAGAAAGGCATCTCTCTACACACCCTCTACACAACTATCTCTCTCATAGATACTCAACCTCTCCTAGTGCATACTATTACTCTCTCTCTTTCTTACATCTTCTACTTTATTAATAAAGTTCTCCGGCCACTGTTGCCGCCTTTGAAGTGGAGTAGGTCACATTGACCGAACTACTATACATCTGTGTATTGACCCAATCTTTGCCTTCTGTTATTAATTGCTTCATTGATTACTTTGCATTACTTACTCGACTGTTGACTTTGCATAAACTTATTTTGTGTATCATCAATTTGGCGGTGTCTATGAGAAACAACTGAGTTTTCTACTACCTTTCTAGTTTCTTTCAAATCCATGGCAATCACAATCAGGTCAATGAATCAATAACCCGAAGACAACGACCCAACTCACTGGGAAGAGGCCCCACCTTCACCTTCACCAACGGAGGCATCCACTATGGTGAATCCTATGGTTAGGCAATAATTGGTGGAGACTATGCAGTTACTAGTGAGCCAAAACTAACAAATTCTCCAACTGATGCTCGCCTTAGGAGGTGTCTCCCCCTCAACCTGCAAGAGGAACACCACTCCCTCCAATAGGAGAGATACCACAATCTCACCACCCTGGGCGCCAAGGCACCCCTATGCAACGTCAGGGCGCCCCTTGCCAGGGAGTCCCTCCGCAGCACGTAGGCGCCTCACATATTCCCCATCCTCATATACTGCATGCTACCCACCATCCTAGGTAGGAAGATGAGGGGAGAACCAGTATGCAGATCATGAAAGCTACTATAATGATCAAATACAATGATCTAACAGAGGAAGTCCCTAACCAATGGGACGAGAAGATTAAGGAGGTGCAAAACCAGCTTGATAATGCCCTCAACGCTATCAAAGCACAAGCGCCAGAGATAGTGGATTACCTAATAAGGCGTACTGACACTATTCATGGCGGATGTTGACAACTACCCTTTACCCTCAAAGTTCAAGATGTCTGTCATTGAGATCTTTGATGGCACCAAAGTCCCGTTCGGCCATCTAGACACATACAAGTCTCTCATATAGCTCCATAATGTTCCTGAATAGATCATGTACAAAGTGTTCCCTACCACCCTGAAAGGATTTGCACGCCAATGGTTTGCGAAGCTCAAGCTTTCTTTTATCCATTCCTTCTCAGAACTAACCAAATCCTTCGTCTCACACTTCATTAAGGGACATCGTCACCAGAAGCCGGTTACTCACTTGCTCAGCATCCAGTAGAACCGGGATGAAAGTCTTAGGAGCTACCTCACTCGCTTTAACAAGGAGGCTCTCTAGATTGAGGAGTCAAGCGATAAGGTAACCATGGCCTCTTTTATTGTAGGTTTGCACTCCTCCAGTTTTATGTTCTCAGTCTAGAAGAAGCTATCCTCTAGCATGTCCGAGCTGTTGTCCAGGGCACAAAAGTACATGGATGTCAAGGACATCACCAGGACCAAACAAGGTGAGTTCTCTCGAAGGGGAGAGAAGAGGAAGGACACTGTAAGGACAAGTGGGAAGCAAAGAATAAACAAAAAAGGATAGAGAGAGTCTCTATCAAGGACCGCCTTGGACTAGCACCTTTGAGGGAGTGGCGAGCCTTTATGTTGTTCAATGCCTCAATAGAGCATATCTTGTTCCAGATACAAGATGATCCTACATTACAGTGGCCAGGAAAGATGAAGTCCGCCCCAACCGTAAGAATCCCAACAAATATTGTCGCTTCAACTGCGACCATGCCATGACCACTTTCAAGTTAAAAGGCAGATCAAGGAGCTTATTCAACGTGGTCAATTATGGTAGTATGTTGAGGACAGGCCCAGCCGCCAGATAGGAATCAGGAAGACAGAGAGCGCTAACAACCCATCGAAGAAATCCAAACAATCTCTAGAGGGTTAGGAGGAGGGGGTGACTCAAACTCTGCCAAGAAAACCCATACCAAGAAAGCCAGACAGGCAGAGTCGCATGACTCTCGCTTGACGAAAACACCCTGACATGGGGAAGAAGAGATCATCTCTTTCTCGGACAGGAACCTCAAAAGAATCTAGTTCCCTCATAGTGATCCCCTCATCTTAACCATGATTGTAGCCAACTACCAGATTAAGAGAATTCTGGTCGACAGTGGCAGCTCAGTCGATATCGTATTTGCACCAGCCTATGACAGCTTTTACCTTAGCAGGGAAAGATTATAACCCGTTAGTACTCCCCTTGTTGGCTTCTTAAGGGAAAGGGTTTATCCTTTGCGTTTCATCACCCTATTAGTCACAGTAGGGACAGTGCCAAGAAATTCCACCATCATGGTGAACTTCATAGTACTGGACTGTCCCTATGCCTATAATATTATTCTTGGACGTTCTGCACTCAAAACCCTAAAAGGCAGTGGTGTCCACCTACCATTTGCTCCTCCGTTTCTCAACCCCCAGTGGGATCAGAGAATTTAGAGGAGACCAAGTCTACGCTCGGGAATACTACGTGGGCTCTATGAGGGCCAAAAGGCCACAAGAGACTCTCCAAGTCGAACTTGTTGACGTGCAGGAAGATAGCACCTTGGAGAGAGTAGAACCAGCCAAAGAACTTCAACCAGTAAAGCTAGACAAGAGCCTTCCAGATAGGAGAATCTATATTGGCTCCTCACTTTCTCAGGAGTAAGTATCCCACCTGGTAGACTTCCTTAAGCGGAACATGGATGTTTTTGTCTGGTCCTATGAAGACTTGGAAGGCATCAACCCTGAAGTGGCCACCCACCAACTCAATGTGGACCCTAGGTACAAACTGGTCTGCCAAAAGCTAAGGAATATAAGTGGTGAAAGAGACTAGGCTATTGAAAAAGAAGTGAAGAAGATGCTGGAAAATGGGTCAGTAAGGGAGGTAGCCTACTTGGATGGGCTATCAAACGTAGTGATGATTACAAAGGCCAACGGAAAGTGGCACATCTACGTGGATTTCACGGAGCTCAATAAAGTATGTCCTTATTGATGCCACTGCGAGACACGAGCTCCTGAGCTTTCTGGATGCTTACTCTGGGTACAACCAGATTAGCATGTTCCCTCCAGATCAGGAGAAAACCTTTTTCATCCCTTTGAAGGGCACATGCTATAGGGTGATGCCTTTTGGACTTAAAAATACTGAAGCCACGTACTAGTGCCTTATGAATAAGATGTTCGAGGCATAGATTGGGAAGACCACATAAGTTTACGTGGACGATATGTTAGTAAAGAGCATGACTGCGGCAAATCACATGACACGTCTAAAGGAAACCTTTGATATCCTCAGATCTTACAAGATGAAGCTGAACCCTAAAAAATGCACCTTTGACGTTAGTTCAGAAAAATTATTAGGCTTCATAATCAACAAAAAGGGTATTGAGGCCAACCCAAACGAGAACAAAGATATCTTGGAGATGAAGTCTCTAACCTCTATAAAGAAGGTCCAACACCTTAACCGGAGGACAGCAAGCCCTCAACATGTTTGTCTCAAAATCACTTTAAAATCCTTTGTAAATCTTTCCAGTGTGGACCAAATATAGAGGAGACCTTCCAAAAGTTAAAGGCCTACCTCGTTACATCCCCTTACTCTCTCATGTTGTACCAAGTTAGACCGTGTACCTCTACCTTTCCTCCTTGTCCTCTATCGTGAGCTCTGTCCTTGTTATGGAAGATAGAGGCGTCCAAAAGCCTGTGTACTATGTAAGCAGGGCATACCGAGGAGCGGAGGTAAGATCCTCAAAGTTAGAGAAGTTGGCTATTGCACTTGTCACCCCCGCCAGACGCCTACGCCACTACTTTCAGAGTCATACCATCATGGTTGTTACAGATCAACCACTCAAGAGAATCCTAGAAAAGTCTGACATGTCCGGCCAACTACTCAAATGGGCAGTTGAGTTGAGTGAGTTTGACGAGCAGTACCAGACGAGGGCAGCCATAAAAGCACAAACAATTGTGGACTTTGTGGCTGAGTCTACACCACCACATGAGGCCCAGGAAGAATTACCATGCGCTCTTGTGCTAGCTTGCTCAGTACACAGCACCTCCAGTCACTACGAGGCAAGCCTAGACACTATCTCCAAAAAGCTTGACGACTTAGAGATAGCCCCTCAGGCCCCTAGAGACTACACTCCGAGGCCAGAGGAGCCCAACTCCCTTATACCTATTCCTCTAGAGCCCTCAGTGCCTTCACTATCCGCACCTTAGTCTACTGCACCATGTTGGAGACTATATGTAGATGGATCCTCCACTAGCGAGGGCAGCGTTGTAGGACTAGTGCTGATTAGCTCCCATGACACTCTACTCAAGTACGTTGTCTTCCTTCACTTCGTAACATCAAACAATCAAGCAAAGTACGAGGCTCTCATATCAGGTTTGAAGCTTGCAATAGATATGGAAGCCTTCTGCCTGACAACTTATAGCGATTCCCAACTTATAGTAAATCATGTGAAGGGAGACTTTGAAATGAAGGAAGAAAAAATACAAGAGTACTTGTTAGTGGTCAAGGCTATGTAAAATAATAATTATTTTTGTATTGATTTCTTTAGTTTTTTTTTTTTGCTAATTTTTAAAATAATTATTAATTTATTATTATTTTAATTTTATTTAAATAGATAAACGAGTGATAAACGATTTGACTGGTCTTACCCGAACACGACCCATTTATTAAACACGACTGGCGGGTCAGCCCGTTTACCACCCAAACCTGCTTAATTCGTGTCAATTTGTGTCGATTAATCGTGTAATATCAGATTTTGACAGCCATACCTGTGGTAGCAGCGTCGCCTTTTTATCCTTCTCCTCTCCTGCCAACGTTGCTTGGATACCCACCCGCACGACCTCTTGTGCCTCCAGTCCTCGAGGCATCGCCAATAGCATAGGCGTTTTCTTCTTTGACATCGCCAGTAACGCAATGGGCACCTCCCTATTCGTTTCCCTCTTTAGTGCAGCACAAGGCTTGGCTGGCATCACCCAACAGCTTGTTGGCGCCGCCCAACCAGATGTTGTCACTTTTTGCTTCGTTGGTCACTACGAAGTCCCCTTGTGAGATGGGTACTACTGTTTTCGTTGTGAGCTGAGTTTCGACAATTTTTACCAAAGAGCCTCCGACGTCTGATCTCTCCTGTAATCTCCCTGTGGCGGATTTACTTGTAGAAATTTCCATTGCTACCTTCTTCTTTGGAGGTTCTTCCATTCTAGGGGTGAAATGGTTGTTTAGCCTAGAATGAGGGAGGCAATGAAAAGGTGAAAAGATGGGTGGTCAATCCCTAGATCTATGTATATTGGGGCTCTTGGAAACCCTACGAAAAATGCCCCAAATTGAGGAAGAATTTTTTTAGTGTGAAATCCCCTCTAACCTAGTGGTAACACTGTGAGTGGTCAGTGACAAGGGAAACGAAGAAGCCATCAACGTGGATATAACTTGAAGTGGTTATCAAACATGATTTTATTTTTATTTTCATAATTTGATAAACACAAATGACTCCCAAACATGTTTTCTGTTTTCAATATTTACCACAAAATAAAACAAAAATTGTCTCTGTCTTTGATTTTTTTTGTAAATGCAAAAACAAAAACGTTACCAAACAACCCGTATATGTTTATGATAAGATAAAATAGTTTTTATCATACAACACACACATATAATAAGATAGGAGGGTTTTTCCAAAAAATATATAACATTCGAGATCATTTTGATCCAACAATTTATTTTATAAATTATATTTTTATCTTTTAATTATAATAAAATTATTTATTTAATTTTAACCTCTAACCATAACTTTTATTTGTATTTTAACTATAGGAGAAAAAACATGTTTTACATTACGTACCACAATACACACATCTATATAGTACTTTAAAATGTCAAGATACATGAAAAACATTATTTAGACACTTTTGCCCTCCAAAAATTTGAAAATTCCAAGATCATCATTGAAATTGGAATACCAAGCACTTGTAACATTGATCATATCAAATAGGTCATCAAATATTTCACAAGGACTACTTATAATAATTATGTGCCACCAAATCACCATTGTAATAAAAAAGTCAGCTAAATGAATGTTTCATTTCACTTTAATGAGTGATATTTGGTTTATTCTCATCGGTAACTACAATATCATTTAGTGATGCATTTGTTGTTACTAATTTGCTATGATATTCCCATGTTCATAGCTCATAAACGCCCCAAAGTTTAGACTTTTTGATTTCTAACTGGTCCAAATAGCATTATTAAAATATTAATTAGTTTCCAAATGGATATGAATAATTTCATATTTTCGCTTTTCAAATAGGATTAACTGCTATATTAATTCTATACTTTTGGTTCCCTCTCCCTAAAAAACATTTTTTATATTTGAACACTTCTCTCCATCTCTGTGCATCTTTCTGCCTCTCACACTGTGTGTGTGAAAAATGCCAAGATTTTTTCTCATTCACACAAGTCTCACCGTTCCGCGAGTCGCATATCTATGGGGTTGATTGAAAATCTTAAATTATTTTGTTAAGATCCATAAGTTTATTTATGTTTCCTGTTTATTTGTTATATTGATTTCAGATTTATGAGTTTGATTTTAAATTCGATCAGGTTTTTCATGTTATTTAATGATATATGAGTTTATTTCAACATTTGTGAGTTTAATTTCACACATAAACACCAGCCATCGATTCACATTCCATGGTCACAAGATTAAGAGGTGTTACCTTCAGTTTAGTATATACCCTTTATATTGTTGGTTTCAGCTCTCACATCAGTTTTCTCTTGAATAGATTGGTATTTTTTTCATTCTTGTTGCATTGTTGGCAGTATCAGTTGTTTGGAGCATTTGTATACTTGGTCTATCTATTGGGCATTATATGCATCTTATTTTAGGATGAATTTATCAATTTTTCAAATTTTCAATCCAAAGATTGAAATGTCATTAGATTTTGACCCATTTGTGGATGGTCAGTCAAAATTTGCTTAGAATCCAATTATTCAAATGAAACATCTTTGTGGTTCATTGTGCTTTAATAAATAGTAGGTCAAAACCCTTCTCTTATATTTTTTTTCTTTCATGTGCTTGAATGAATAATGTTCTCGAAATAGTAAAATATCTATACAGGTTGTTTGGTCAATTATGGGTTATTTTTCATTAACCGTCCAAATATGGTAAATTGGAGATGACATGCCACAAATTTTGGAAGTTTTCATAATTTACAATGCACAGTCGCATACATCAATTGAAATGTGAGATATTTAGCTTACATTTTGTACATTTTATCTCGTACAATTTGAAGTCAATTTAAATTAGCTGTGTAATTAATTATTATTTTATTTATATGGGCTTGTGAAGGTTTTTAAAGAAGTTCTCAAAGTATTTAAAGTCAATTACTTTTGAAGGATCACAATCACTCAATCCTTCATGCATTAATTTTGTTCTTGATAAGATTAGCTTTTTTGCTCAACAAAAAAAAATATTACTAAAGTATCACTGTTTTTTTCTTTATTTACATAAGATGAAGGGATTGCTAATATTCATTGTTTTTGACACAAGATTGTTTTTTTTGGGGGGGGGGGTTTTGCAGAGAGATTAAGGACGAAAGTTTATGGAGGAAATTTGTTAGATTATTTTATTTTGATTGTTTGTAATCAACAATAAATTTGATCTACTAAGTTATTCAAGCATAAATATTTTTGTTTGTGTGTAGCGTTTCAATAAATGTCAATTTTGTTTGGGAATATATGAATGAGTATATCATGTATAAGATAGGTAGAATTTTGAATGCAAGTATAGAAATGAAAAGAAATTGTGGAGAATTGAAAATTCGTATAATGAAGTACTTTTGCAATGAGAAAAATTCAACACTACAAGTATTATCCATCTTTTAGCGACGAAATCGTATTGTTGCCGAGCAAATTTAATTTTTTTTTTCATTTTTTCCGCGATCAAACTATTATTATTAAAAATGCTTCAGCAGCACTCCTTTCTCTTAAGATGATTTACTCAAGTTTACTTTTTTTCAGATTTTAATGTGTCTACATTTCTACGAAATTTGTGTGTAGATTGTATATAGTGAGACAAAGAAAGAAAAATTTAAAGATTTTTTGAGTAATGTCGTCTCGATGAATCGCACAATGGATAATCACAATAAATTGCACAAGAGAGAAATTCTCCATAAATATTTTTGAGCAATGCTATGCAACCCAAATTTGGGATCCCAAATGGCATCCCAAATCAATAAGAATCATTGGATGAGTGGGATGTCATTTGGGATACAAAGTTGGGTTGCATAGCATATTCCAAAAAATTTATAGTTTGATATGAACTTTTATTTTTGCCTTTGAATTTGATCAATTACTCTTTCCTTTTTCAACGGTCTTTCTCACCTGAGGCTTTGCTCGTAAGTGGGAGAACATCTACATTCATCTGTATGTGAAACAGGAAAGAGAAAAAAAAAGAAATATGTACATGAGGTGCCAAATGACACTTGCATATTGGTTTTCCTCTACTAAACACTCCACAGAAAGTGTTTATATATTTTTTGATTTATAAATTAATTTGTCATTTATTTTCATCATTTAATTTATTGGATCGATTTGTTTCACACAATAGAAACTACATTTGCAAACACCAACTCAACATTCTACATAATTAACAATAAAAAATATAAATTAAATTAACAACTTAAATTAATTCACGTACAACACACGTGTGCAACAACTAGTGAAGGTAAAACACACAAAACTCAAAAATACAAAAATGTGCATACAAAAACACATGTACATATAAATATAGACGTGTACACAAAAAAGCACTCAAAATAAATATGCATGCACACATAAATACTAAAAACATTCATTGAAAAATAAAGGAATATGCATATTCACATAGAAACACTTCGTTAAATTTTGCTTATAGAAACACACAATAAAAATGCATACACGCACACACTAAAACACACATTGATACAACACAATCACACATATTTACACTAAAATACCCACCGAATAAATGTGCACACATGCACACAAATAAATATACTTACGCACTAAAACCCTAATAAAAATACAAATAGCAATTGATAAAATATACATACACATATAGTAAAGCACACAACATACAGATGCACCCTCCCCCCTCCCCCAACACACACACACGCATACACTTAAACACAACCGAAATATACAAAATAATAAAAATACATCCACGTATATCCACACGCAACACACATGCTCATGAAAACATACTAGCACTTACAAAAGTACACATTGAGAAAACATTGACCACCACACTGTCGATACCATCTCACAAGCACAGTTGTTGCTTCCACCACCATCACTCTCAACCACTACCATTGCCCCTTCCCTCCACCACCCTCATCGTCTAAGTCACAATGAAAACGATGGCAAATAGGGCAATCTGGTGGTAGCGACTACAATGATGATCACAAAGATTGGAGTGACAATGACGATAATAGTTATGGGGGGATTATGGTGGCGGAACAACAATGGCAATAACATTGGTAGTGGTACTAGTAGTAAGGGAACAATGATATTACTGATGATGGTGGTGGGTCATTGGTAGTTGTGGCATTGGTCATGTGTAAAATTCGTGTAAATTTAAATTTTTATAAAAAAGAAAAAAACGATAATTTGTCACTACGGTATGAGTTGAAAACCTTAATTTTACTAGAATTCAAATGACGAAACAGGCCTCATCGTTGGGTTCATCTAGTAAAATCCAGTTATTCAGTCAATTTTCGTTGAATTCTAATACTATCAATTTTTTTGCGTTTTATGAGGCGATCGGGTATTGTGTGACTTAAAAACAAGACAAAGAATTAAATTTAGAAAATTAAAAAATAATTTAAAGGAAGTTCATATAAAAATATTTTGAAGTTGAACCGGAATGAAATTTAATCGTTTCGGGACAAAATCGAACCCGGGAATGGAGGACGAGTAGCACGACGAGGGCCAAACATTCCAAGGGGTATAAATAGGCAAGAAAATCAGATTTTCTCATCATTCTTCAGTTGGGTTTCATTGGAGAGGTAAGAGAGGGAAAAAGATAGAGTTTTCAACTTCTCTCTACGATCTACGACTATCTGTTTGTCGGAATCCTTCGGGTCGAGAATTAAAGTTCATCTACACGACTAAAACTATGACTACGTACCAAAAATTGTAGATTTTACCGAAGATTCAAAAACGAGATTTTTGGGAGAAATCAATGTTTGAGTTTGGTTTGTGTTCTTGAAGGTTTTTACAACTTGTTTTTATGCTTCAAGAGGCAGGGTTCTTCTCCTAATTAGCTCTATTTCTAACTTAGGGTTGTTATATGGAATGAGTAGGGTGTTAGAGATGTAGTCTCATGTATAGCACATACCTATGGTATTTAAAAAGTGAGAAATGGGTATTAAGAATGGATAAAATCAATTCTAGCATGAATTGGATATGTAGAAATTACTTGTTTGCGATTTCTTGAGAAATGTGATTATTTTGGTATATTATGTGATTGCATGTATTGGTGTCTTGTGGGTGTTGATAAAATCCTTGAATGATTGAAGTATGTTGTTTTGATGGAATTGGAATAGCTTGCTTAGATGATATTGTAAGTTGTAATTATATGCTTATGATATAATTGACAATTGAAAATGTTGAATGAGATGAAATGTTGTTCTTAATGTGCACATGACATATGAAACATGATGTTGAAATTGTAATTAATATATTATTTGCATAATGATATGAAATGTAATTGTACATTGCATGTGCACGAGAAACATCGCATTCGTGGGCATTGACATTAGTGTGAGTGTGGGTGTGGGTGTGGGTGTGGGGTGTGTGCATGTTGTTTGATCAAACACCATTCTTGGTGGATGATGCATGGGCTCGGGATAGTTGAATCGAGGTTCAGCTGAGTTGCACGATTTGCATGAAAAATAAGGTCGGAGTTAGCAAGAAGAGCTAGATTGTCCCTTGAGTGCAAGACCCGGTGATTGGATATGTACTCCATTTGTGTAAAGTCAATAAAGGTACTCCATTTGTGTAGAGTTAATAAAATGTGTCGGCGTACGTGAAGCCGTTGGAAAAATCCATCAATGCCGTATTAGTTGGGTGTCCGTTAGTGTGAGTCCATAAATACCTACACCAAGAAAGACTTGAGAATTTTAAAAGATCATTGGATGTGTAACATCAATGGTGGGGGTTTAGAATGCCCGAATTCATACACATAGAAATGCATGTGTGAAGGAGCCGGTGAAGGCTCTGGATGAGTTGCATATGTGAGTTTCATCTCATATCATGGCATGACATAGATGGTTTTATTGTTGAATTGTATATTCTTGAATGGGGTGATGTTGTTTGTGATTTGTATGTAAACATTTCATATGATCTAGGTTAGGAAGTAACCTCTTTAGGAGATACCCTATTGAGCGTGACTCACCCTTTATGAGTACAATATTTCAAGTGCGGGACATGCGCCGGTAGACGGCTCTCACTCGAGTCCTCATTGTTGAAGAAAAGTCGAGATGTGGCTTTTGAACCATGTTTTCTAAAAACTATTATGTTATTTAGTTTTGAACATGAAATTGTATGTAAAGTATTGTAAAGTGAACTCTCATGAACTATATTTTGCTTAAAATTAATGTTATATGAGTTTTGGTTGGTGTTGTAAAAGGTTAGAATGGATTGGAATTGAAAATAATAGAATCGGTGGAAAGCTGGAAAGACCTACCAGTAAATCGATGAGGTCTTCTACCGGTAGAACTTTTCCAGTAGGCATTTCCTACCGGTAGAACGTCAAGTTTTGCGATAGAACAATTCTAGTGAGTTTTCCTACCGATAGAACATTGACATTCCTACCGGTAGAACTTTTCTAGTAGTCTTTTTTACTGGTTGAACTTGTACATCTTCTATCGGTAGATTTTGTTCAAATTATCAAATTTTGAAATGTTTTTGCTATGCTTTCGGGCATTGAGTCATTTTATTCAAACAGGACAATAATTGAGTATGAATTGAGATATATTGGACCTTGGAATGGTCATTTAATTGAATGGTACACAAGATATGCTTTTGAAAGTGCCCGATATAAAGAAGACTTTGTCCAAACTCCGTGTTGTTTGTGATCCTGATAAATGGGATGGGATGCTGTGTCGTGATATTAGATTATGTGGCATTCACAAGTATTTTCGCGAGTTGATAGCTAATCAACGAGTTTACAAAGGATTCCCAATTTTAGGGGCGTTGCAATTTGGGAGGTCGATAATTGTCTCTACGATGACAATTATGGTGGGATCTGATGGTGATAGGGTGGTGTTGGTGATGGGGAGGCTGGTAATAGTGGAAGACAAGTATTCTCATAAGTTAACTGAGAATTAAGAACAATATATGTTTTTTCGTTTAAAAAATTGGAAAACAAATTCAAAGCCAAACAAATTTAATATTGAAAACAAAATAAAACATTATTGAATGCCACCTTAGTTACTCAATTCTAGTCCTAGATCATAATTAAGTAAAATTTAGTGTACTATCTCTTAAGTTCTAAAATTTAAGAAAAATTACTATGTTTACAAGCATTATATAGATAAAATAAATAATAATATATTTTCGTTATGCATCCTTTGTTTTCCCATGATTTCATTTCTTATTGTTTCATTTGACTTCAATCTACATTCATCACTATGTCCTAGTTTTTACTATATTTTTACCTTCTCTAGTGCAACTTCTATCTATATTCCATAATTTTGTTTTTTTGAAAAAATTATTAAAAGTTTATCCACTATACTACTCTCAACCAAATAAAAAATTCTTAGAAGGATGGAGAAAATTCATTAAAATAAATTTTCTCAAAGGAACACATAGCATACGCACTAAATTCAAAACTGTCATGGGCTAAGCATTATGAGTAAAAATTCAAGTAAAATAAATTTCAGTAATAATTACTCATATTTAAAATATAAGCAAAATATTGCCAAGATAATTTGTAAATATGACTTTCATTTGAAAGATGAAATGTTTTTAAAAATTTTGGTGTTTTGCTTATCTTATTATTGCATCGATTGTCTTCTTCTCATTTTTTATTAGTGTCAAATGAATAATTTTGAAGGTCCTTGCGTTGATGATGAAATGAGTAACGTTAGTATGAGAATAGCTCGCTTAAAAATGAGGGTGACAAATTCGGACACAATAATTACTAACACGAATAATTTTATTTGAGTATTATAAACATGTTTTCACTAATATTGTGAAATGATATCTAATTTTTTAACATTTTTTACTTCTTAATTTAGTATTGAATAAATCGATGTAGTAATAAATAGTTTTTAGTTGGTTTTTATAGGGTATAACTTAAATAAACTTTTAAGTTGTGAAGAGCTGTCTTTAATAGTAAGAATTGATATATATTTTTAGGGAGGATTTCACTCAGGCCTCTTATGATTTATCACTTAATCACTTAGACTATCTGACATTTAAAATATTATACATAAATCTCCTAAAGTTTTTACGTGCATAACACTTAGACCCCTGCCATTAATGTCGGATAAAATATCCATTGATAAATTACACTCAAACTCCCTTAAATTTGTTTGCGTGTAATATTTAGACCCCTCAAGTTTAAAATTTTATACTTAAAAAAAATACTTCAATCGAAGATAGAATATTAAATATTTTAAATTTTACAAACAAAATTCATGTTGTATTATGTCATTTATTGATATAAAATCAAAAATAAATTTTTTTTTTTTTTTTAAAAAAATTAGTATACGATTATACTATCTATTAGAATAAAGGGTCAAAGTGTAATTGACACAATATTTTCTTTATTTAATTGAGGTAGTTTGATCGTTTAATAGATAGTATAATTATATACTAATTATGATTTTTTAAAATTAAATTTTTATTTTTGATTTTATATTAATAAATGACATAATAGAACTTGAATTTTGGTTATAAAATTAAAATATTTAATATTCTATCTTTGATTGAATTATTTTTTATCTAAGTATAATATTTTAAACTTGATAGGACTAAATATTACACGCCTATAAATTTTAAGAGGCATGTGTATAATTTAATAACGAATATTCTAACGGATATTGATGATAAGAGTTTAAATGTTACGAGTGTACAAATTTTAAAAGGTCTATATGTAATATTTTAAATGTCAAAGAATCTTAATAATTAAATGATAAATCTTAGGAGGTCTGGATATAATTTTCTCAAATTTTTAATTTGCATGGCAAGCATTAAATGCAAAAAAATAATGGAGTAGACATCCTTGAAATGGTCAAAATACCCATGACAATAGTATTTGTGTTTGCAAACTTATTGATAACGACCAACACCATGGCTGTGCACTTTAGAAAAGAAGAATAAACCACTAGTCAGTACTCTTTTTTCATCAAATTGCCCCACTTTTCACATATACTACTGTTAATGTAGGAGTGTTAGTTTTACCCATTAATCGACATAAATTTGATTTGACATAAAATTTTAAAATAATATTATTAATTGACATAAATAATAAATGAACTAAATTAAAATTAGACATGAATAACATGATTAATGAGTATTGTAGATAGAAAATAAGTATTTAACGAGTACCGCAGACACAAAAAAAATATTTTATAATTTTTTTAAAAAAATTAAATCTATATAATAAAACAGGAGTGTGTTTGAATTTTATTTCAGTCATATTTTTCTCTTCAAAACAATTATCAATCACTTACCTCACTCATCATTCTTTTGTCAGATTCAATCGTCAAATCACATCACTCATTTCTATCACATATTTAATCATTTATATATTTTCTCCCTAAAAATATTACATCACTTATTTCTATCATATATTTTATTATTTAATATTTAATTAATTTATAGTTAATATATTTTGAAAAAATTTAATATAGTGGGCTCGATTTTTTAGATGCTCAAATTTTATATTTTATCGTGTCTTCAAGCACGGGTTATGACTAGTATATAATAAAACACATAGCAACTTAAATTTTTATCTCCTATATATTTTTTTCCCTAAAAAATCACATTCCTTATTTTTATCATATGTTTAATCATTTATATTTTTTTCTCTAAAAATATCACATCACTCACTTCTATCATATGATTAATCATTTAATATTTGATTAATTTATAGTTAATATAATTTTTATTTTAAATATTATTCATATACGATAGTATACACTTGTATAAAAAATTTAATATAGTGAGATCAATTTTTTAGGAGTTAGAATTTTATATTTTATCGTATCTTCATGTACAAGTTATGACTAATAATATTGTGCCTTCAGGTACGAATTATGACCAATAATATTATATGAGTTGTCGTAGAATTAAGATGCCGATCATCTAATAATTTAAACTTTTATACAAGTGAAACAAGTGTTCGATCCATTGAATCATAAGATTCATAACCCTTTCAATCCTTTGGGTCTCCCATTAGAGATGCCAAAGTCGAGGCAGACCCCGGCAAGGTGAGCC
>CM042187.1:17916698-17950786 GCA_023539305.1 Ilex asprella
CCGGCAAGGTGAGCCCCCCCCCCCCCGTTCCCCAAGGATCGAAGAAGGAAAGTTTTAGGTTTACGAGGCCGTCATAAAATATTATTTTTTTTATTTATCAGTCTATCTAGTATCTAAAAATTATTTTGAACTCCGACTAATCCGAATTCGAACCGAGTAAGACCACAAGTATTACCATTGCCACAAGTCATGAAGTATTACCATTGCCACGCAATTCATCATACAATATTTCTTTATAAAAAATTCAACACTAATATGATCCATGTAAAGCACGTCAACTAATGAAGCATGTCTTCTTTGACACGATCTATTGAACGTTTCATACAATTGTGTAGGATCACTCATATAATAAGCAGATTATGTCAAGATTAAAGATATGAACACAATTAGTTAATCATCTTTTATTTAGCACTAGTCTACTTTTAATATGATTAACTTTGATACAATACAAATTCAACCCCGCCTTTTTTCATTGTCACCCTCAAACTCAATTACTAGTGATGATGAGTGGCGATATAGATAGTTTTGTACTGAGCGGCTCAACAACGTAATAATTGAAGCATGAATTTTAAGCCTCATCTTCGAATGAAGCCCCGAATTTCAAAGGTCTCTCAATATGATCGACGGCCAAAAATTTTAACTCATAGAAATAATTCCTAAAAACTGGCCAATGTAAATTATTTTTAGCCCAAAAGTTCAACGCATTAACCTTATACAATTACGTTTGGGAAAAAAAAAACCCAAAAAATGTTGATGAAAAAAAAAATCAATTACGCATCAAATCACTCTCATAGGTCCCAGCTACCCTCTCCCCCAATAAAAACATTAAGGACAAGACAACATAATCTGATAGATAAATTTGAGCTTAAGAATTTAAAGATTTTCTATTTAATTTGAAAACTTAAACTTATTAAATGATAGCAATTTAAAAAATATTGTCTTAATCTCTAGTTTCGAATAAATATGAATTTTATTTTGCTATTGATGGTTTAACTTGGTTTTGAGATTTAAATATCTTGACAAAAAATTTACAAAAAGAAAAAAAAAAGATCTTACTTGAGATACTTTATTATATAAAAATAATTGATTATTTTCAAATGCATTCTTTTTACAAATTATAATTATTAACATTCTAAAACAATTTTTTCTATAAATAAAAACTTTTCAAAATTAAAATTAGTAACACCCATCGTAAGTTCAACAATGTCTAAGAAAAACTAAGCCAATTATTCATTTTCAAACTTTAGTTGTCATGCAATATTATTTCATTTGATCGCGTTTTTTTATGTCAATGTAGCATTATCCATCCCCGAATTAGGTTCCCAACCCAAATATAATTGGCATTGTTGAAACTACAAACGTATTGCCCCCTTTAAATTGCATTAAATTCCATCCAATCTCCACATTTGTTCTCCAAACTAAGTCCTAATTACATTCCTCTTGTTTAAAGGGTAATATGAAAATATCATTTGACTCCTCTATTCCATATAATGTCAATGTCGGTCCAACTTCAATCATCTACCATTATGATCCATCGGCATCTAACAGAATCCAATAAATTCAACCATACAGGACCCCCCATTTGGAAAATCCAATGAACAAACAACATTTAAACATGAGAGAATGCAAATCCTTCCAAATGGTGGGGGATGGGAAGAGAACAAATATCAAAACAATTCAGAAGCTTCAAGAGCAAAAACTATAACCAACATTTGCTAAATGCTTAATACCAAAATCTTTTACTACAATTGCATCTCTAAGCCGATGATTTCCCATCAAAAGAAAAGGAAAAAAAAACAAAAGGGGCCCCCGGGGGGGGGGTAAGTATGTCAACGGTTGAGCATTAAGGCAGTTCGAGTTCACAATGCGGGTAATTTATCTTTTTTTGCTTGGCACAATGTGGGTAATTGTATTACTGAAAGTCTGTAACCAAGCTACATCGGTTTCTCTTTCTTCATTTCACCTCACTCCACTTTCTTGCTCAATTTGTCATCAACTTCTTGAGAGCTAGTAGTTTTAGATTCATCAAACTCCAACAACTGCAAAAGATAACCAAATAGGTTAAACTGAATTCAACTATATTAAGTTTCTGAGCAGTAACTGGAGACTGGGCTGTCTACAACTAGCAACAAAATTGAGAGTTCAAAGCACCTAGCTGCCTAAATTCTCAACATTCAGACCCAAAAAGAATTCGCCTTGTAGTTCATTAGACGGTCATTATTATTACAAACTGATGATTTTAACCATGATTGATTCCGGATTCCTTATGCTCTGGTTCAAAATATTTTATTTCTTTGATAAAAAAGGACTGACAGTAATACCTAAAAAGTCAGATATTTAGTCAGATATTGTAGGTAAGTGCTTTCCCATGTTTAATTGAAGAGGTTATGACAATTTCGTAAGGCTGCTGAGGATCCTAGTGTACTCAACAGGTACATGCAACTGCCTTCTTGGCTCCTCCCTCGCTCTGCACAGAACTTGTGCAAACCAACACATAAACCTAAAATCTGTTCATATACTATTCACAATGTGGGCCCACTCAAACAAATTAGTCAAGAAATTTATGAGGAATACCGGGTACTGAGCATGAAAAATTCAGCTATCCAAAAAGAAAAAACCGTCTTGATAAAGTATTACAGAACTATGGTAACGGCTAACCAAAAGTTATATTGGCTTTCTGACTTACCGGCTTGACTTCCCCATTCCATATGCAATGAGCGGCCAAAAATCCAATTACCGCCGGAACAATATATAATAGTGCGGGCTGAAACAAAATCAAAGAACAGATTAAGAGGGAAGAACAGTTAAAAACACACACAAATGTAGGATGCATGATTGCCCATCCAAAAATTTTAGTAAAACAAAATACAGTAAACCGATGGTATTAGAAACAGATAAATGATCACGAATCACACACCTGTGCTGCTTGAAACCAATTCATGACAATGATAGTAAGGACCACACCAACTGTGTATCCCAAAAAAGCACTCCTGAAATATTGGCTCTCTTTTCCCCTGGACACATCAAATCTCAATGCCAATGCCACAAAAATTCCTGAAGAACATGACCAATTAGAGAAAAATCAATTCGCCAGGATCGTATTCCTACTAGAAGAATCTGTTCCACCCCCACAAGTAAAATAATATAGGAGAAATAAAGAAAAATATGACTCCCACGAGTAAAGTAATATAGGAGTAATAAAGAAAAATATGAAAAGAAATCTTTTTGCCCTGGCATGATACAGCACAGAGTACATGTGAATTGATATGTGCATTTTTCTGGTAACAACATTGCATGCCCATAATGATGAAAGGACTTGGCCAAATTCAAACCATCTTATTACTAAATACCTCAAAAAAAATCTATTTATAAAAGACCTAAAAGAACTGTATTGTAACCTCTAGATTATTCTTAAGAGTTGTACTGTCCGTAAAAAGTTACCAAAAAACAAGTGAATTTAAAGAATAAGAAACTCGGGAATTTGAATTCCAAAGCATACCCGACTTTAGACAAAGAGTATTGGAGTTCCAGTTTTCATGAACTCTTGTTTATGAATATTTCAGGTTAAGTAAGCTACCGTTCATTTTAATTGTAGAGTATTTTCAGTGCTTTTGAAGCCTATTTTATTAGTACCACAAGTTTTTATGACAGCATGTAATCTTTCTCTGGTGACTGGAGGTAAGTTGCAGGGAAATTTCAATGCCTTCAAAGCGCGTTTGACCTGATACAACCCAACCCCAGTTTCTTTCCATTAATTTAAGTGCTTTCAAAGTTGCAATCAAATCTGCAAGCTAATCCTCGGAACCAAAAAGCCTCAGCTCAAAAAGATTGATTATTCCTCTCGTAAAAGATTCACTTCTAGCCTACAAACCCTAATGTATGCGTTAGAGTTCTTATTTTCTATATTAGACGTAAGTTAATTAGTGTAAGGGAATATTATAACTACTCTAATATTACTCGGTTATAAATAAGAATGTATGGCAACCTAACCTACACTTCAGTTTATTCTTTCTTTCTTTCCCCCTCTCTATTTTCTCTCTCCTAACCCTAACCCTAACCCTAACCCTAATATTGTTTTTAGTGTTTCAACTCATCATAGGCACTGTTCGGCATTCCAACTCCCAAACAGCCCCGACCATTCTTCAATTTATGCCCTCAAATTGTCACCCTTTTGTTATACCTTGTACAAACCCTAAAAACTCAATATTTGTACCTTGCTTGTAGTTACAAAACCTTACATAAGGACCTCAAAAACTCATTTTTCTTCCAATGCCCAACATTATGACAGTTTGCAGGTGAGTGACCAGCCCCCACTTGTCCCACATTAAGAGAAGAAGCGTGTACATTACTACTTTAATTGGCACCCACCTCATCAGTCCGAAAGAAAACATATATGTCATGCATTCAACTACAAAAACAGCAGCTAAAGACAAAAAGAATCCAGGAATCTGAGGGGGTGTTTGATTTGAATCTGCAAAACTGTTTTTTGTTCTCAAAATTTCAAAAACACTCAAAACATGTTTGGTTAGCAGTTTTATACTCAATTTTTTGGGAAAAACGAGATTTGGAGGAAATAAATAGAAAACAAGCCAGCCATGTTATATGAGTTTTCAGGCTAAAATAGAAAATAAGGAAAACAACCCCTCCTCTTTAATAAGGTCCACCCATCAAACTTCCTTAGCAGCAAAATGCATTTTTTTTTGTTGAAGTATAAAAACCCTATACTTGATGTTTTCTCCATCTCCCCCTCTCTCTATGCAACGACGTTGTCCAACGATCTGGGTTCAAAACACACACACACAAATCTCCGGCGTGTGCAACGATCGCCGGAGTTTCTCTCTCCACTTTGGCAAATCCAGACATCTGGGTTCATTCCAGTGTCTTCTTTTTTTCCTCCTGCGTCTACGTCTCTCTCTATCTCTCTCAACAATTAAAGTTCAGATCTACATAGATCTAAAGCACATATCTGTGTAGATTTGAATCTGGGTCTGGGCTCAAGACACACACACACACAGAGAGATCTGTGTGTGTATGCAAATTTAAAAAAATTTAAAAACACTTTCTTAAAATTCTTCTCAAAAACTATTTTCAAATACTGTTTTTTGATATGCAAACCACACAAACCTTGAACTTCCTTAACTTGGTTATGCAAATACGTAGGAAAAATTTATTCTATTCCATAATGAAGCTTCTACTTGTGACAAGAAGAGAAGATGAGAGATTCTAAATAGGCTCATGAAAATAAACATAAAATGGAAACAGTGGGTCTGCCTCACCTGCAATAACTTGAACCTAAAGAAAAGAACTTCAAAGTAATGGAATGTGAAAGGGTTGAGTGACCTCCAAGCATGAACAATGGACACCTTTTATGGAGCTGAATTATTGTGTCACAGAAATTTATTGGTGAAGTAGAAAGACAAAATGCCATCTGTGTACCTCCACCAACAATTGCATAAAAAAAAAAGACCCCCCCGGGGGGGGGGGGGGGGGGCGGGAGGGGAAGGTAACTTATATAATCACATATACAAGAGGAAAAAATAAGTAAACTGAGAACAAGTGTAAACCCTTAAATTCACTTAGTCCAGTAATAAGTGTAAATATGTCTTCTGGTTGCAGGTTCACAATCATGGCTATACTTCCAAAAAATAAATAAGTTTGAATTTAATCTGATGCAATACCTGGAATTACTATGTCACCTAGTCCAAGCATCGAAAATGGGCGAGCAGCATCTGCTGTTGGGAATAAAAGCTGTAGAAGAATTAAAAAATCATTTCAATAAAAGGTTAAATAGTTAAAGTTGTTGACATTTAAACAGAAAAACCTATAATTATCAACAGATAAATATTTAACTTGACCTGACATACTAACCTTTATAGGAGCATCGAAAGATTTAGCAACACTAACCATTACTGGGGTAAAAAAGACCCAGAAAATATCATATACAAAAAGTCCAGCCTGCAATTTTCAGCAAGGCAGGCATCAAATAAGAAACAAATACCAAGTCCATGGACTTGCATTTGCATAAATTGAAAAGAAATAAATAAATCAAAAATATGCCTAACATATGATATAGAATTTGACACCAAAGTGTAAAATTAACAGAACTGCTACATCAAAGGAGGTACAGTCAACAAAAGGAAAATGGCATATGCAAACACAAGCAACACCACTCCCCCTTCCCATTTTTCCTCTCCCAAGACCAAAATGACATTTTATTTTAGCCACTGAAATTTGGCCTTATAACATTTTACCCTCTATGGTTTCAAATTAACGCATAACTCTTGTGGTTTTGGACCAATCTAAATAATTTAACATTGTTACGGAAGAGGTAAAATGACCTCTGTACAATCAAAATCTCAGTCACTAAAGCTTCATGTAGATGTCGTGTTTGGAGTAGAAGTTTTGGTGCTCAAACACATGGGTCGACAATGTGGAGCTTGCACATGCCACATTAGGTCTTGAAGACACAGGTCACTCCATTAATCACCCAAGATGTTGACCAAACAATACGCACTACTGCACCAACGGAGTTCCAAATAAACTTGTTACGTGGCTTATGCCCAATCACACCAATGTCACCATTCATTTCCCCTAACCAGAGTTTCACATAAAAAATTCTCTTATCAATTCATCAAAAAATCCCTTATGAAGTCCAATGCCAACGCCACATACCACAAAAAAAATTCAGCCTCTCATTGTAACAAAAGAGGGTGGAAGAGGTAGTGGAGAATGGGTGGTGATTTAGGTTCTCCATTTCTTATCGAGGTTGGAGGTTGGTTTGGTGTTACGTGGAGTATTATTTGCCAAAAAGGAACTAAAAGACTATATCTGGGCTTGTCTTGATTTAGGGATGAAAATTTGATGTGTTTCATGTTACTGCAAAGGTAGGTTTCTAATTTTTTTTTTTTCATCTCAATCCCTTTTTCTTCGCGGGTCAAACCGATTAGGCTCTCTGGAAGTGGATCTCCTCCTTTTTCTTCTCCCTGCTGTTTTTTTTTTGTTTTTTCACTAGTTGTCACTTGTCAGAGAATTGAAAATGGGATTGTAGTTGTATCTGTCCGACTCAAACTGAGTCAAACAATTTGACTCTGAGTTTGGTTGATTTATCCAAGTCATAATCAAGTCAACACCAACTCAGATAAGTCTCGTGATATTCTTGTATCATGTAGCGTTATCAGGTTAGAGGTGGCCGAGTTAGATATGCCTTGGGCGATACTTTGAACCATAACTTCAACACATCAAATATTTTAAAATTTGAGCTTGTGTGTTTGGCGACAGATGTGCTGAGTTGAGCATGGTCTTCTTTTGTTTGTGTGCTTGGCAGTGGAGGTGTTGGATACATTTGCATGGGCTGCCTAGTGAATTTGTGGTGGTAGTGTAAAAAAACTTGTGATGGTAGTGATGGAGCTGGTGATAGTGGGGAAACATAATTGGAAGAAGAAAAAGGAGAAGTTGGGAAAGAAGATGAAGAAGGATATTTTTCTCTTTTAATTGTGACTATTTATGGATGGAAACACCTTTTTGTTACGCCAACCTGCATCTTGAGAGCGTGCATTGCACAAACAGTCTGTTTGGATGGGAATGCTAACGATAGCACCGTATTGAAAAACCACATGAGGATTATGTGGTTGGTTATTATTGAACAACATATAAATAGAGTGCTACAGAGCAGGTAAAAATTGCCAACCCTCCCCCTCTTTAAAAAACAACAGCGTAAGTGAAAGATATGGAGACAACAAAAACGAAACCAGCCGAAGAAATGCACAAAAGAATAATAAAAGCTATGGAAAACTACTCTACCAAGACCGACGACATAGGAAACAAATAATAATAGGAAAACAAAGAAGCAACCTACCTATGGCATGCACCTATAAAAACAATGCATCTGAAATATGAAAAAAAGCTAATCCAAAGTATCCATTCCTTACCAAAAGTATAGCACCAGTCTTAAATGACCCAAGTGAAAGCATTTCAATTCCCTGCAATTTCAGAATCCAAAAAAGGAAACTAATAACCATAAAAAAAGAAATGATTCACAAAGAAATATAACATTTTTATTTTTTTTAATAAAAAATTAAACTGATGCCTTCAAGATATCTATAAAAAGAAAATTCTACTTTTCATATAAAGAATGCATGAACATGCATGCCCACAAGATTGAATACATTTTGAATATAGACAACAAACATGTTATGAATATCAAATCCTGAATCCATATGACAACAATCTAAGTCGATGAAAACTCTTGCAAGGGAGTTTTCTGCATATAATTGTCTTTGGCACTATTTAAGATACATGTGATGCTTCCGAGATACACCCAAAAGAGATCAAATCAAAATTTTTAAATAACTAACTTTTGTTTTTATCTTTTATATTTTGATCGCTATTAAAGAAGTTATGTACAAAAGTACACATCTACATATTTCCATGTCACATGGGTTAAACTCACGATATCAACTATCAATTTGAATGACACTGAGATGCATCGATCGGACGATACACACAAATACTAAATAGAAGTTGGATAGATGAGACATTCAAGTCATATTGGGCATTGCAAAATGGTATAGATGGGCATTTTGACTCGATAACGAAAACTCAAACAGCTCGGCTGAGTCTATCAAGACGTCTCTGATGTTCCTCACAAATCAATAGAGACTCTTTATTTACACGGATATGTAGCATTCTAGTAGTGGAAAGAGTCGAGACTTGTGGTTTACAAAGATGAGTTGTTCTCTTAGTGGAAAATGTAAAGTAGGATACGACTCGATCGAGTCCGATATGCTATTGTACCATTTTCTGCACATTTGAACAAAAATGGCATAGCAATAGCGTAGATCCCATAAGCTTGCCTTAGGATTTCCAAAGTGGGCGTGACTTATCTAACCAAACATTTACTACAACATCATCTCTCTTTTGCCAAAAAAACTTGACCATTTTTAGGAGGGGGACCAAGAAGTCACAAATCCATATTTGAGCTTCAAATTCAATGGCAGCAAACCCTTAATTGCAACAAAGTCCATATCTAGATTGCATCAATTGGGTAAGTGTTACACCACTAGTGTTTCACCTTCACAACAAAGTCCAAAAATCAACCAAACAAAAAAGGACACACTCTCATTAGCACATCATATGATACATTATCAACTAAAATTCCAATGGAATAAGTTAACAAGAACATATGATTAACTTTGAGCTTAGTGTTGTACACTCACACTACTTTATAATGGACAAGGATTAGGCTCAGTCTTTAGCCCTAGTTTGCGAAAACATATTCTAAGACAACACTAATGCAGCTACTAGAGTCAATAATCATGATATATGACCAACCACTGCATCAAAACATGTTTTGGATAAACACCACTTTTTTTGCTAACCTTGTTGTTCACCATCACGTTGTGTGGTGAGAAGAGCACACAAGACAAGGCATATAGATGCTAGTCTTACTCTTATCATCACCACTCCCGTACTTAGCTTCCAACATTGAAACCTCGATAACTGCTTGTTGAGGAGTGGCACTGGCAACAAAACTCCATTATCTCAATGTCTACCCCATGACTTGAAACTTAGGCACAAAAAAGGCCATAGCCATGACAAATTCGATATTATATCTCATCTTTGACCTTAGGTTCAACATTAGAACTTGAGCGCTTGTCAATGCATAAGAATCATCCAGTCCAGTGGTTGTGAGGATAAGAAATGTGCAATTAACTTCTCATTTTCGATGTTTATTTTGCATATGAGTATTCATAAAGGACCTCTAGAGAAATTTCTAACGAAAGAAGCTACTTGGATGGATTCATCTCGTGGATAGACCATACTGACAGCAAGTTTAGAGGCATTTTGGGGCCTAAGTCCATTCTTATATATAGCAATGTTAACATCCTTATTCTGATATAAAACTGATGTTGGACAAGTGTGGCAAACACTCACCTATAAGTTTTGATACCCAAGTTGATGGTGGGCAATAGAAGGAAAGGTTATTCTAGGGGGCTGTCTAAGGCTGGTTTGGTTTTTGTGTGTGTTGCCAAATACAACATCTGACAATTTTTCAATGGATGCTCTCAACCCCTCAATTTTTTTTAAATGTTGAGTGCATCACTCAAGAACATTGTGACATCCCTCACCAACATGCGGCATCACTCTTAAATGAAGTTGCATCCACCTTATCAACCTCATAATCTTTTGAGCACACCTAAAACTTACATGAAAGCTTGGCATCAGTAACCATGACGGTAGAAAATGAAAGGGAAAAGAAGGTTGAAGAAATATAAGCGTTTAGGTTTGATACCAAACAAAAGTAGGACCAGTGTGGGAAACACCCTCTTCAAAAGATGATACCACACATGATATGATCAGTTGTATAAAGTTCTTTAATGCCAGATTATGGATGATTTTCATGTCTACAAGAGCTGTCAAGAGTATGGGGTTTTAGGGTTTGAAAAGGTGTTAGGGTTTCGAGATCGTGTCTCGCGAGGAAGAGCAAGGCTTAAGTCGCAGTTTGCGATTGTGACAAGTGGCCTCTGGAGAGTGTGTTAGGCAAAAGACAAACCTAATATTTGGCATTATTTGCACAAAGTAGTTGTGTTCAAATTTGAACTCACAACCTCGCAGTTGGTAGTTCGAACATTTTGCTTCTACATTAGGCAATAAACCCTAAAGAAAAATACAAATATATATATATATATATATATATCTTCGCATTCGATGCTATCATTTACATATCCAAATACTTATGCCATGCAAATACAATAATATTTTCTTGAGACATGATGCTTTCAGACCTGAATGCAAAATGCGAGGCCCAATATATTGTTAGCCAGCCAATGCTTCTGAGAAGCATACCATGCACAAAAAAAGGTTCCCGGTATTGCTGCAACAATCATAGACCTTGTGAACTCAACGTCCAAAGCTGTGTAAGAAACATGTAAAGAAAACCATCATTCTACATATTGCATTGCAAGATAATGTCAATGAAATCAAATCAAAATTGAGAAGAGAGAAAAACTTAAATAGAATGTTGATGAACATCTTGAGAAATCATGACTTTATAGAATCAAGATTTGGTTAACAAAACTCACAAAAAATGGATGGTAGAGATTTTTTTTTGTCGGAGCATAGTGGAGATTTCAGAACACCCTTATCTAAATAAGAAGGTTGGACATTGGGAAGGGGGGAGAAGGTTTTTCCAGTTGGGTTACTAAAAATAAATAAATTCACCAAACTTAACGGGAAACAAATATATGCCGGTAAATTCCATTCATGGAAACTATTTCTAAAAATATGGCACAATTGAATATTATATAGCAATGAGGTAGAGAACAATATGTTACGAGTGGCAGTACAGAAATAGAATTGAAGGTAAACAATGCACTTCTCTTCCATCTCATCATCCCCCAACTGAGACCCCTAGTACAGGCATTACATGAGATAGCTAGATGATGTATAGACTACACAATTTTTTATTGATGACGAAAGGACATTCACCAAAACATGGCAAAAAACAGTGTGTAACTCAAATGGACATGAATCATAAGAGAACAGCCCAATCCCTTGTAGTTTTTTTCTTAAATTGTTCTAAGCTTTCAATCAAAGCATAGAAAACTTGACTTTATGTGTGCTCTGATCAGGTGCTTCACACATAGAGTGTGCTCTCGATTTAGAGAACTTTTCTTGTATAGACCTGGTCATATGTTTCCAAATCCATGTACATACATGTACACGTCAAAAAAAATTACATATAGTCCATACATTAGCAACAAAATAACTTTTTTTTTAATAGGAAAATTGGTTGTTTTAATCGTCGATAAATGACATTATTATAAGCCATTGCAAACTCAACCCCAATACAACAGCACCATGTCACTTTGTCAACTAAACAGCCTGTGCAAAAATAAAACTGAGTCACAAAGTAGTAAAGAACGTATCGAAAATAAAACTGGTATTGACAACCCTACACAAGAAAAAAAAAATGCATCCATCAAGGAACAAACCCAAATGCACCCATCAAGGAACAAACACAAATGCATCCATCAAGGAACAAACCAGGATCTAAAAAATGACAAGAACAAATAATAAGCATTTCTAAAGGAAAGAAGGACGAAATGCCTACCATGGAAATATGGAAAACGCCAGCTTATAAGATCCTCATTCCAATGCTTTGGCAGAAAACGACTAATTGCAGGTAACAATGTTGCCCTGCACAGAATGAAGAAAGGAAGCAGTGAGATAAATATGGGCACAAAATAGAATTATTTCTCAATAACTTGCTTCACCTATTATGCGTAGTAGAAAGACCCATACAGAAAAAACATACGAAAGTGCGGCGATTCCGAGTACAAAGAAGTAGCATGTCAGTACAGCATTGACCAAGTCTTTCGATAGAAACTTAAAAAGCAAGAACAATGACAGTAGCATGGCACTCCCAACCAAGGGGAACCGCATGGCATGTTCATTGGACATTGTCTCCTACAAATTAAACACGTCACAGTTTTAGGCAAGGTTAGATTCAATGAGCAAAATATAGAAAAAACAACAGGCCACAACATGGATGGCTGCTTTACTTACCGAAGGTGGAGTAGGCTTGACAGAACGGTAGCAACCCACAAAAACAGTGAGGGAAGCAGTCAAAATGACATTTAAATTTGGGTCTACCTTCACCACAAGTGGTGCCAAAGTTAAACCTGCAACCAATAATAAGGATATGCATAAAAATCTAAGGCAACCACCAAATTAACCTGCCACAACAAATATGCAACCGTACAAAACATTCAAATAACAGGAATCACCGGGATACAACATAAGGACTCATATAAACTGGCTTGCAAGTTTCTCCCTACGATCCATTGCACTGGACTGCGCAGGTTTAATAAGTGGTATACCTATATGTAAGAATGAGTTTAATCACAACATTGGTAGTCCAACCAATCCGCAGTTAGAAAATGAAAAAAGGATCACACCGCCTATTGGTTTTGCTGAGAGCCACTAGCAACTTGCTTCTTGTAATAGATAGACATATAGCTACTTCAAGAGGTGAAGTGCCCAAAAATGAAAAGGAGGAACTCAATCATAGAAAATAAATACGGGGTTCCTATTGCCTTGTCTTAGTCCTTTAATCTTGTTATACTTTGAGTACATACAACAAGATTTTTGAGGGAGGTACTGTAGAACAGATCTTGAAATGGTACCTATTTCTAGGTTTCTTGTAATGGGAGAGGATTCTTATGCTTGGGACTTCCATTTCTCCATGCTCCTAGAATTTAGCTTCTTTGCTAGTCACTCTTCATAAACTCCTTCTCTCATCCTCTTGCGATTGTAGACCATGGACTGTAAATAAATCACTTGGAGACCTTTTTACTCCTACCCTGTTAGTTCCTAAATGCTCATTTCTTTTCCTTAGACAAATTTATTTCAAAGCAAAAATCCACTCGAAAATCAAGGCTTTGTTTGGTGTTGTCCTCAACAGGGTGAATACTAAAAATTTCTTACAAGTGTGTATAGCCTACGTGCCCTGAACAATGTTAAAGAAGGAAATAGTTTGAATACGAAATAACATATTTTAACTACATCATAAGTAAACTGATTAGAAAAAAAAAATAAGAATCACATTGCAATAACACAAATAAATCATATACAATATCATGCACTAGGGAAGAAAAACCAAACCTGCTAGAGCAATGTTTGCAAGACGCTCAATATTCTTCATCATCAATGCCGCAAATTAGGACCTTTTCCACAAAATTCAAACCACTCAATACGTTCCTGATCACTGATAAAGCACAGGAACAAGAATCTAAGATTGGTACAGTGAAAAATGTAATCTTTACAAGATTCTCATAATATCCAATCAGTACAAAATGAAATCTTTTCAAAGACTATCATAGTGTTTTGTTCAAAGCAAATTGTAATTTTACGAAAGACCATCACAATAATGGGTAAATATCATATGTGAAATTGTGGACTTTTGAAGATTATGACAACACTTCATTTGTACTATCTATATTATTTTGTACACAACAAGAGTGAGCTCATTACCCAGTCTAATCCTGCTGGAATGGATGGATTAGGAATAGACCTAACAATTGCCATCATAGCACAAAGAAAACTATATTGTAATCGAACCCACAACCTCATGATTAAATACGTAAACTTGTAAAGAGTAAAATATTGTAAATATAAAGAAATTATAGTATTCTCCAATTGATTACAAAATGATATCTATAGGAGAAAAACGAATCTTTTCAAAATTTTCATACTATTTCAGGAAATCAAAATTCCAAGATCGAGTAATCCAAGACCCATTTGCTACATTTCAGAATAAATCCTATGTCTTTGGCATTTAATAAACCATCAATCAAAAATCCAAAACCCATTGCCAAGTAAAAAATAGAAATTCCACAAATGTTACCGAGACAGAGGGACACATCTACATACAAATTACAATTGGTACCTGGGAGGAGAGAGAACAGATGGGGACTCTCTTTCTCTCTCTACTGATCACTAGACAAGCAAATCGGAAAGACCAAGTCGATTAGAGAGATTTAGACACAGAAAATAAAGGCTCTTTGCAGAGAGAGGGTTTTACTGGTAGATGAATGGTTAAATGCATTGCAAGGCTTCACAATAACTGATGCGTGAGATTTTGGTGCGGTTGGGGGGAGCCACGTCTGGGAAACGTCCGCTGACCAATCCGGGGTTGCCACGTCAGATAAGGAAATATCTATTTCTTTGCATAGTTAGGGAGAATTACACTTATATACCCTAAAATATTTAAGAATTCTCACTTTACACTTTCAAAATTAAAATTTTTACATTACACTTTTAATGTATTAAAATTATTTCAATATGATCCTTCTTTTAATTTTCGCTACTAGTTTCGTCAACATCAATGGAGTAATTTCTTGACAAAATAAAAAAAAAAGTAACAGAAAGACTATATTTCAATGAAAAATTAAAACTTTGAAAATATAAAATTTAAAGTTTAAAAAAAAATTTGAGGTATAAAGTGAGATTCTCCCGTATAGTTAATTGGCATGTAGATAATTGTTAAAAGCAATGTTATAAAACCCAAAAAATTATAACTCAATTACATATTATTTCTTAAATAAGTAAGTTTTATTAATTTTTTCGGTAGGACTCACTTATCTCACAGTCATCTAAGGGATGAAATACATTTTAATTTTAACTTTTAGGTTTTATTTGACTTATGTAACATTTTTTCAATTATGAATTAAGTATGGATACTTTTTTCCCTCAATGGCATGGATAATATTAGAATTATCAAAAAAGAAATGGGAAAAATAAAATAAAAATGATACTATGCTGATATAGTGATATTCTTTGTCTTTTTTTTCCAAAAAAAATAATATCCTATTCACCTTTTCAAAAAAAAAAAAATTCAAATCACGACATTTGATGACTTTTTTGTCTCATTTTTTGGTCATACTAATACTAATCGACTCAAACTTTGTGCGAAATAAAAGCATCTCCAACTCTTATTTAAATTAAAATTTGAGTAAAAATAGGTTTTAGTCTTTTACTCAAATTAATACTAAATGAAGAGAGATTTAAATTTCTATTCAAATCAAAGAGGATTCAAATATTTATTCAAATTTTTAATAATCATATTTCACACTCTTCAAGGTAAATGACTAGTGTCATAATTTTTCACCGATCATGTATAATCAGTGTGATCCGTGTAAGAATTAGGAATTCCTTTAGTAGTTAGATTTGAACACCGCAAGTTTAACCATCTTTTGCAAGTCAAAATATTATTTCAAAATAAATGAAAACATTCAAATGTAATTGGTCAATACCCTAACCTCATTGTTTGATGGTAAGAGTGGCAATTTTTGACACAACATGAAAAAATAATTCGAAATTGAAATGAAATTAGTGGATTAGGGTTGACTATTTCTTGACACGAACCTGTATATGACATTACCCGTTAATATAAATAATAAATGAGTTAAGTTAGTGTCAAACATGAACAATATGAAATTAACACGCTTAACACGTTTAAATAGTAGTTGTAATTAGGATTGTCAAAATCCGACACGAATTAAGCAGGTTTGGGTGCGACCTTAACGGGTTTGAGTGATAATCGGGTTAACATGTCAAGCACGTTTAATAAACGGGTCGTGTTCGGGTGAGACCTGTCAAACCATTTATCACACGTTTATCCGTTTTAAATAAAATTAATATAATAATAAACTAATAATTATTTTTAAAAAATTAGAAAGAAAAAAGAAGTAAAAAAATCAATAAAAAAAAGTAATAGTTCAACGACAAAGGAGAAGAGATGGAGAGCACTTTCAAAGGCAAAGATAAACCAACGCCTTTTGTTTTTGTCCCATTAGAAAATGAGAGGAGAGGGGAAATGTTGAGTTACTTATAAAAAGGCAATGACCTCTTACTTTTTTTTTCTAAGTCTTCAACTATGTTTTTGAATGAAATTTGACTAAAAATTCATCGTTTTTTGAGGTAAGTATACTTGGAAGTAAAAAAAAAGTTAAGTATTAAAATTTATTGATATAATTATTTTAAAATTAAATGGGAACGAGTTGTGTCGTGTTAACCGTTTTATTAAACGGGTTGTGTTCGTGTTGAGATTTTTTCACCCATTTATTAAACGTGTTGTGTATGAGTTTATATTTTTTTCACCCGTCACCCGTTTAACCCGACACGTTTGACATCTTTACTTGTAATGCACGGCGTGCAACAACACGTGATTTTTTTTGTTGAAAACATATAATTTTTTTTATTATATTGTTATATTGGATATTATCTCATATTTATCATACTGAAATTGTTTATATTCTCTTCATAATTATAAACATCTAATGGACTTATTTTTTATGATTATTTCATTTGAGCTATAAAGTAGTAAGGTTTATAAAATTTTCTTTTCTTAGTTTTTTTTTTCTTTCTTATTTTTACTTTGTGCATTAATAATTTTTTACCAAATTATTTTAATTGTAAATGAAGAGATTATATAACTATATCATTTTTTAGACATTGGAGAACATATTGTATCAATGGAGTTGTCAACGTGTATTTAAATTGAGTTTAAAAAAAAATAATGTTTTTATATATCATGTTAAGTATAACATGATCATTCAAAATTTTTGAAAAGATAGAGAGATTTGTATAATATATTAAAGATTAGTTTGTTATTTAAATACAAAAATATATAATAATAGTTTGTATATTAAAATACAAAATGACATATTAACCTTTATTTATTTTTATTAGGTAAAATAGTGAATTAAAATTTTTCCATGTTAAGATATTTTTATTAGTAGTATAGATTATAAGAATAAAAAATTAATTTTTTATTATATTTTATCAAATACTGATCTAATTATTATACAAAAAACAAATATATTTACTGGTTATTATTATTATATTTATTAAGTTAATTTATAGTTTAAAAAAATATGAACATAAGTTCAGTTAAATAATTATGAAATTTTAGACATAAAACTGAACATTAAGGCCCCGTTTGGTAATGTTTTTGTTTTTCGTTTTTGAAAAACGAAAAACGGAAACCAAAAACGACTTTTTTTGGTTTTTGAAAATCGCCCCTCGTTTATCAAACGATGATAGAAACGAAAAACATAAACGTTTACCAAACGAGTTTTTTTTTCTCGTTTTCTCTAAATATCAAAATAAAAACGAAAAACGAAAAATTTAAACGTTACCAAACGGGGCCTAAATTTTTTATTTACGGATTATATGATCAACACGAACACGATACGAAAATAAATAAGTTGACATAATATAACACGATTTAGTTAAAATAGTTGATTTAGAGTTAACTACTATTCGACACAAAACTAAAATAACTCAACACGAACACTACTCGACCCTATACAATTGTCACCCCTATTTGATGGTTGTTCTGTTTTTAAGCCACACCATATTATAATTTTGATTAATACTATTTGAACCTCATTTAATGATATAATCATTCGTGTTTATTAGATTAATAGTAAATCCCAATATTTTTTAAAACTCATAATCAATACAATAGTTGTGACAGATTAAGTCAGTAAATTACGTCAACAAATTAAGTTCAAATAATATTACTCTATAATTTTATGAAAATATACAATAATATGTGTTTAAACAATAACCTAATAGGGTTCTAAAAAAACCAATAACCAAACATATAATTATTGCTCGTGTCAAATGGATACAAGCAAGTGATATACAAAAAATAAGTAATAGACAATAGTCCTCCACCCTGCCATCCCTCAACCACCCCCACCCCACCCCCACCACAAATTTTGTAATTTCATGGGTGCACAATGTGTCGTAAGAAAAAGTTGTGCATGAAATGGAGTATAAGGGATCGATTGGTAACGTTTTTGTTTTCACGTCTTAAAAAAAAATTAAAAAACAGAGATAATTTTTGTCTTTGTTTTTTAATAAACACTAAAACAAAAAAAATATGTTTGAGAGTCATTTTTATCTATCAAATTACGAGAATAAAAACAAAAAATATGTTTAGTAACTATTTTAAATTTTATCCTAAAAATATTTGATATCCTAACTATTTCAAATTCCCCTTTTGGTGATGGGAATCAAAGATTAGCTCATTGCTTTGCTTCCCAAGGGCAACCTGGTCTTCTTCCTCATAGCGGAGGTCATGGCCACAGGGACCACTGTAATTACACATTTTGTAGGACTCCAAAATGGTCCTACACCTAACACCACTACTACACCCTATGTGCCAACTCCATCAAGCCCACCTAAAGTTTCAATCTAGGGCATGATATCAACCACTTAACGGAACCCAAACTATTACTTGAGGTGGAAAAGGTTCTACCTTCATTTCCCAAATCTATTTTGAAGAAACTAACACCAGATGCAAGAAATTCAGAAGTCAAATTTAAAGCAATCCTATCGACATGCTTTCATTCAAAGACGGCTTGAAGACAATCACCTCATCATTTTCTTCACCTTCTATGCACAAATCTATGCATATATCGACAAGATATGTGCATATACATACACAACTTCTAAGTTTCACAGAGAAGATAGAGAAAGGACAGAAAGATATAGCGATGGGGAGGAAAGAAACAACACTGGGGAGGAGAGAAGCAGCGATGGGGTTTCTTCTCGTCATCTGATACAAAGAAAAGAGAGAGGATAGAGACAAGCAATGGGAGGAGAGTGGGATGCTATGAATTTTTATACTTCAACAAAAAAAGCCTTACTTTGCTGTTAAGAGGAGTCAAAATTCATATCTCATTAATTCCTAAGTTTTTTGCGCTTGTTGTCTTTGTTTTTGATGTTTCTTGAAACTTTTTTTTTTATTCCCATTTTTTTGACTTTGTTTTCAAACTACTAATATAAAACAAAAACAAAAATAGTACCCAAACATATTTTTGTTTTCATTTTTGACAAAAATAGAAAACAAAAACATAAAACACAAGACAAAAGAAGTTACCAAACAACCCCTAAATTCCTGAACCATGCGAACAAGTTCTTGAAAATCATCAATTGTATCCTAATCATTAATTAACATTTATCCTGTTTTGTTATAACTTAACCCCAAAAAATTGTATTTTGAAGCAAAAAGGTGGTAAACTTTGGCATCCTATCTCGGGGGGAGCCCTTCAACATAATTGACATTTCTTCCCAATCTGATCAAAAGAACACAGTAGACTGGAGACAGTTTTAGAATGTACACACACAAAATCTATGATCTTATGTATGATTGAACCCCTCATAAGTGCAAGTGCTGTCATTGGACACCAGCAGTTCTAAATAACTCCTGCCACTTCTGCAGATCTCTTCCTGGTCCTTCCCCCTGCACAACTCAACAACAATTAGTTTGGGCAGATTGGCGTGCAACTCATATGTCAACACACAGATGACACAGAGAACTGAACTTCTACTCCAGAATACAAAACCTTTTGTAGATGCTACATAATGTTGTGCTATATATCATTCATCAATATCTTATAATTTTCAAAAGAAAAGGAATCATGACTGCTTGATTTTAACAAATAATTGAATGACCCAGTTTAAGTTTAGCATAGAAAAAAATAATTTCGAGACAAAGGGACACTAACAATATCACTAGCCAATACTCAAATTAATTATGTATCCATATCAATCAGTGTGAGTTTGCTTAAAAACATGTTGATTGTGTGTCCATGTAAAATCAACAAAGACATTTTGTGGATCTAAAGGAAAATGAAAAGAGAACAATTAAACATGGGGTCGAACCCAGACAAGGATGGAACAGCCCCCTGTAAAGGATAAGAGGAAGGATTTTATCTGCCATAATTTGCAATTGAGTGAAGGTTGATAGAGAGATGCTTATTTCCAATCCATTTTGAGACTTTGAGCCAGAATTCATCCAGGAGTAGAATATTATAACATTTTTGCAGAAATCAAAAGTGAAGATAATAAATACAGTCCCAGAAAAAGGGTATATTATATAAATGCCACCCTATCGCCACACAAAAGTGTCTGTCTATTCACATGATAGGAAAAGCAACCACGGTAGCACTAGAAAGTTGAAATGTGCTTGGAAAACAATTCAGCATCTATTGGGGGAAAAAAAAAACTCCCTTTTGCTATGTACAGTAATCAGGTTTCAACTGACCAATCCAACTTCTTGCAACAGCTCAAATTTTGTTCATATGCCAAGGGATTGAAATGATATAATCTCATGCACAGGAGGCCCAGGCACTTACTATCAACTTTTTATATAATTACCTGAACTGAGTTGATTTCATAAATTTGACCTTCAGTAAACTCTATGTCCAATGCCTGTATGCAAGCTTCTGCAACAACAAGCCTGCTAACCTCTCCGACTAGTGTATCTCCTGGAAACAAAATGAAAAACCATCAAAAGAGAAGATAGCATAACACGAAAAGATCAATTGCCACACCAGTCTAAAGGAAATGATGCAAACACTAGGCCCAATTCAAAACAGCCATCCCAGAAGCCTTCTTGCTAATTCTAAAGGTTATGTTGGAAAATTCCTCGCAAAGCCATCAAACAACAGACTACCATCCTCAAAAATCTCAATGATGGCATTCTTCTGTTATACCATGACTCTGTCTGTCTCCATTGCCATCAATTATTTCTTTCTCTAGGTTCGACATCCCTTTTATATATACACATGTGATGTAAGACCCAATGCCATATATTTAGTTTAATTTATAATAGATTATTAAATATTATATTGGGTATTATTGTTATCAAGTTTTTGCAAAATAATTAATGTGATAGGTGTAACTGAGACTTTCAAGAGACTTGACAATCTTGGGTTAATCACTTGTAGGAGAAATTGAGTAAGTGGAATTCTAAAAGTCTTAGTAAAAATAACATCAAACAAGGATTTGGAGGGTCGAAAAATGTTAGGATAGACGATATGGGGTGTATTAATGGTTTGGAGGTATTTCAGCGTTAAAATGCATTTTGTAGAGAATTTGGATTGGGAGGAATTTGACACTACCTAAGTAGTTATGGGTCAAATCTTAATAGTTTGGCTATAACTTTTAACTTCGATGTCTGATTGCGCTGATTCTTGCAACATTGGAAAGTAGACTTCAAGATTTACAAAAGTGTATTTCATGAAAATTTCGTGAATCGGTCTCTGATTAGGTAAAAATCGAGCCAGAAGTCTTAGACAAAAAGTCACCCGCATCTGGACGCACCAAGAGTGCGCCCAAACGCAACTCTAATACTTCGTGAAGTCAATTTGGTCCGTCTGAATGCAAAAACACACATATGGACCAAAGATCGAAACCTCGTTTCGGTGTACCATTTCAATTAGCCTGGAAACACAAATGTTTCAAAAATACAATAGAAACAGAGAAAAGATATAGAAATATGTGGAAACATAAATAAAATCTCTTTATTTATAAAGATAATCTTAACATTGATTGATTAAGTACGTTTATTGGGTTAACATCCACTTATATAAGATAACATCAAATTAGAGAAGAAAAAAAAAAAAGTTTGACATGAGGTGGAAGTCACTTCAACTAATTGAAGTTGTGTCGTTAAATTACTAAATAATATTATTTTATTAATATTAAAATCACTGAATAAACAATTTTTATTCACACAAATACTTAATTTTAGATATTTAATATACTATAGAATTAATTGCAAATATTTAACAAATAAGGTATATTGCTAATATAACAGTTTAGTAAATAACAATAGTATAAAGAATAAAAGAAACACAGAAAAGGGGATTAAAAGTTAGAACAATTGGTTATAATAAACTAAAAAGGATAAAAAGAAAAAAAGAGGGGGGATGAGGATTAAAACAACCAAGCGTTTGTTCTCAACGAAGGAATAGATGCACGAGAGAAAAGAAGAAAAAGAACCAACGAAGGAACAAACACATGAGAGAGAGAGAGAAGAAGAGAACAACTAGGTCAAGTCAAAATCTCCAGATCTAGCTCTTTCCATCCCAGATCTTCGAATCAATGAGAGAGATCCATCTCATCCCAGATTTGGCTCTCTCCATCCTAAATCTGAAGATCAAAGATAAATTCATAGCCACTAGATGAAGAATTAGCCAAGAAGAAGGAAAAAAGAGTAAAGAGAAAGGAAGACACGTACCTCAAAGGATTTGGACTGTGGGAGTGGAGTTTGGCTTAGATCTGCTCAAATTTGGATTCGGGGACCTCTAGTAAGCTGAACTTCTCTTCTTTATTGGTTTCTCAGTTGTACTGAAAAACTGGACAATAGGGGAAGAATCTCTCTCCTTTTTGGCTTAAATATGCACTAAAAACTTGGTCAAATTATTTTACTGTTTCAACCGAAACGTCATTTTTTTGATCAAAATAGTTTGAAACATTGATATTTCGTTCAAAACTCTGAATTTTTTGGTTTAAATCTCTATTTCATATTGGTGTGTTGAAAATTCGAAACGTTTCGTACATTTCGGACATTTTGACACAACATTTCCATCCTTAGTCCGAACGCGTCTCCGAAGTCAACCCTGATCAATTTTGAGTGTTTTCTTCATTTTTTATCCTATAAATATCTCAGGGACGCGTTTTAAGGTTTCTTGATATGATTTTCAACCTTAAGGAATCTTGGAGCAAAAAAGAGTAAATCAGACTAGATCTTGAGGGGATCAACACTAAATCAATCACATAAAACATTATAGAAGCAATTTTCTTTGAAATAAAGGTAGGATTTCTTTCCTTTTCCAATTTATTGAGTGTAGGATTATTATGTATGTAATTTTTGGCTCGAAACTATACGCATATTATAGATCAACCATTGTTTTGGATTTATCTCAAAAACATAATTTGTTTTGTTGGAAAAATACCTATGTAAATCTTCGATCTCGAAAAATGGTTAATTGATAATGTTTTCTTTACAATTTCATGCATATTTTATTGACGTTTCCTCTGTTTTAAGACTTGTGGAACTTTTGCTCGTGTTATAAGTGAATTTTATTGAAAATAATGAATATCTCTTGTAAGAGTGAGTTTGATGAACTAGAATATACTCGGACTTATATCGTGGAGTGTTTAGATGTATTTCTTGACTTAAGGGATTCAAAGATTTCCTTTCATTCGTAGTGGAGTTCCTTGCGAGGTTCCAAACTACTATTTATTCACGAGAATCGAGGCCGAGGATTAGTATACTATTCATGGAAAGATTTCGTTAAATACTGGCGCGTAAGTATACGCGCTTCCCAAAATGTTGTGGTCCTGCGTGGATTGATTAAAAAGTGAAATTATGTGGATCAGATAGATTTGGTGTGTAAATTTTTGCCAACCAACCTATGTTCGTGAGATACTCTTGGTATGAACTTTTGTTTACCCAATGATCCATTCAAAACTTGAGATCGTTATTAAATATCACCCAATTTACTTCAAAATCATATATATATATATATTTTGTGTAAATCTGAGACCTACTTGTTTTTATACAATTTTGTAAACTTTGTTTAAATTTGGGAAAGTTTCTCTATTCAGTTAGTTGTGCTCACCCCTTTAACATTTTTCAAATTTTGGTATTGAAGAGGATACAAACTTAGGTGAGCATTTGAAGTTGAATTTTGGAGTGGATCGAGATGTAGATCCGACTTTTGAGGCTTAGAGATGTATTTACCAATTTATAGTTTTAAAGTTTTGATAATAGAAACATGTTTATGAATTATGAACATTATGTAGTTAGAGGAGAGGCATTTGATTTATTTAAGGTTTTTGAGATGTAAACCTTTCTCAATTGAATTATGTTTTGGAGGTTTTTAGCTATATGAAGTTGGATACTGTTGTGTTGATTTATTGTATTATATCTGTAGTATGCTGTCATGATTTTAAATGTTATTAGTTAGATCACGTTTGCTCATGGAGTTGGGCCATGGCATGTGATGTATAATAAAATGTATTTCATTTTGAGCACACCTTCACTTTTTTCTTTAGCAAGTAAAAATTATATTAAATGAGAAAAAAATGAGTATTCTTTACAAAATATATACATGAAAGCTCCCTATCGTAAACTCACAACTGTAAAACATACCGCATAAACTATGATGCAAAGTCCCAGTAAAACATACCGAATAAACTACGATACAAAATCCCACAACTAGGACACATGAACATTTCATCTGACAAGCCCACTTATATGTGTCAAACATGGGGGTACACTTATAGGGGTACACTTCTCGTTTACCCCTGAACACATGCATGACACCCCTTTGGCTGTGCTTGAATTAAAAAATGACAAGTGTCAACCATTACTTGGACGCTGAAGAACACGTATTAGGCAACTTGGAAGTTGGGATATGACTTGCTCATCACATGAGAGTAGTCAGCAAGTCTCATCACATTAGCGTAGAAGAAATAAAATTAAAGATCCATAAAACATGTCAGCCAGTCTTAAATTTATTAAAAAAACAAAAAAAAAGACTGTGAAGGAAGAGGCCTGAGAGGAGTTTTTTTTTTTTTTTTTGTGGGTTGGGGAGAACAAGTGAGGACTATAGTACATCATAAGTATTTATCCTTGCTATGCTTTGTTTATAACTAGAGGTATAGTTGACAATTATGCTTTTTATAAGTTAAATATTTTCTGTTCCAGAAATAGACTTGATATTACTCTGTATATTACCCGAATAGATAAACAAATCATATAAAGATGGAATGAATTAGTTATTGACAAGTCCTCACCATATTTATGTACCATTTTTTATATATATGTCATGCCGGAATGATCTTATCATGTCACATCTGCCTATCCGAGCTTAGAGTCCGCCCAAAAGCACAAAGCTAATCATCAAACCAACAGATAGTGTAAACAAGCTCTCACTGCAAAGATAGCAAACAACCACAAAAAGCTACTCAGTGTAGATCACAGCAAATTCGTCCTACAGTCCACATGGTAAAAAATATTCTGCTTATCAAAAAGATATTCCAAATGACTGCCTGTTATTCTGTTAACATAGCTGCAACCCACAGTCCTCCTGCTATAACTTTTAACGATTTCCTCACGCAATGTTCCACTTCTCCATTTCCAAACCAATTTTCTCCAATCCAAGCCACACAAGTGGAGGACTGCTTAACTCTCAACGGAACCTTTGGATCACTTTCATATATAGATAGCATTTCATCAAGATTTCTCTTCAGGGAACAATATTTCACCAACTATGGCCACATTAATTCCTTGACTTAATGGGCATGCTTAAGACATGTATATTCTTCCAGTCAGGCGCATATTGTTGCCGTATGCTACACTAAACTTCAGTACATGTTCAAAGAATCCATGATTTGATTCAATATCTACATAGATATATAATCCACTTGGATGATACAGAACACATGGTTTAGCTTGTTTCATGTGAATAGCTGAAGATCAGATACCTTGTCCTATAACAACTGCACGACGTTCACCAGCTGTAGCTTTGAGCAGAGTATTAAGATCGTATGATGTGTATGGGCCATCTGTCAACCTACCAGCTCTACAATACAAAAATTCCAGCATAAGTAAATACCCAATAGTATGAAATTCATTGTGCAATATTGAAGTTTCTCTCTAGTCACCACAATAAATAACTATTGTTTCTATATCAAGTAAGATACCAAATTAGGAGTCACATACCTGATTATGGTAAACGGAAGACCAGAATCACGAACAAAGTCCTCTCCCATCTTCTTATACTTGAGAACACCAAAAAGGTTCATGATGCTATAGGTTAAACAAAACATAAAAAACCACTGGATGAGAAAATTAAAAAATCTTATTGAGAAATTAGGAATACATGGGACTGATATCCACCTTTAGCTTTGCAACAGGCAAATAGAAACATCAAAACCATTGTTGTGAGTAAAACACGTTAGTTAGAAGTATGAGTGACCGGTACAAAAACTGTGGAGAATATCTCTGCGAAGAACAAGAAGGATTGTTTTTCTATGCGAAGGGGAAGAAGGATTCACGGCTGCCAAAAATATTATAAATTTTAAAAAATATCACCATGACCACTCAATTAGCGGAATCCATCTATGATTTTTTGGCATTAATCCGATCTAATTCATTTTTCAAAATAAAGCAGTTATTTTTTCGAAAACCTACCTACATGCCTTTCCTTGGAAGCCTTATGCCGGTTATACTTACCCAAGGATGGCCCAGTGGTCTGGAACGAGGATCGAGAAGGTCTATGGCCTTAAGGTGCTCAGCAGTGGCTGTTTGTATAGTTTCGGCGGTTTGGCTCTCTTATTCATTCCTTGGTTGTTTTTTATGATGTTTTTGCTTGAATAGTTGCAGTTTTGAAATGGTGGTTGTGTTTCTTGCTGCTTTCAGGTTAATTTGAGCCATTTGGTGAGTGTCTGAGATTGCTGAGTTAAGATTCAAACCTAGATAAGGATGTCGGAGGACAGTTTTGCAAACACATTCACAAGCAGTAGCAAGTCAGATTGGGCTTTGGATTGAAAATCCTACCTTATAGATTATAACAACAAAGCTTGACGGCTATGATCATCTTGTTTGGTCACAGTCAACTATGATCATTGTTAAGAGCAAGAGAAATAAGCAAACATAAATTGATAGTCCTCTTTATGGTAGAGGGGGGCGCTGAAAATCCCACGACCTTGTCGTAGCTACATCACTCCATGCAACTAGAGATTAGTCATCACTATCTGCTATTATCCACTGCAGATTTGAGAGGCAGTGTCAATGACATATTCTAAGGTGGGAAACATGACACATGTCAGTTATTGAAATGTTGGATTTATAGTACTAAAAAAGATTCTATCTGGCAACCTACTGTCATACTCTACTTGGGTTATGACAAGTTTCAGAGACTTGACATGGTGTACAACAAATGCGTCAAAACCATAGAAGTTAATTGAACTAGGAAAGGACTATTGGATTCCGTCAGGCATGTAGCAGATGAGATGAGTTCAGTCCCACTGAGGAAAACGAAAGTGGGGGCCCACTCTCACTTAATTGATGCCCGGGGCCAAGCACTTATGGTCTGGCGGACATGCAGGTTTTGAATGGCCTCCATAGCCTTTGTTTCAGGTTTAGTTTTTCTTATGCAGTTAGGATTGTGACATGCTAGCCGGAAGCCCAGCTATAAACAATTATCAATCCCTCAAAAAACCTTTCTTCCATTGTGGTTGTCTGAGACAAGGAGACTGGGTGTCAATAAATTTTTAATGAGTGGCTTTTATTATTCTAATGAGTGGATTTTTACTTAAAAGTATTACCAATGAAACTATATGAACAATGATTACTTGCTTCATGTACTTGCAATGGAAAAATATTGATACCTCCAGGGTAGTTCATTGAACTTGGTTACTCCTACTGATGAAACAAGAACAATTCTTTTCACTGATTGAGGTAGTGCTAATATGAGGTTTCTCACACCTTCCCAATCTACAAAAAAAAAAAAAAAAAGATATACAGCTAACAGAACTGATGGAACCAAAAAAAAAAAACATTTGTGCACACAGAAAGACATTTGGTATATTGTAGGCCAGCAGACTTCGAACTACATCCAGATCCGTGACAGTTTACATCTATGCCATATGCATATACAGGATACGTAGAGAAGGAATAGTATAGCATTTGGGTATTATGTGAAAAAACGTAGTCAAGCCTTCCTGAGGGAGGCTAGCCCAAGTAATGCACTAGATGATAAACAAATTTCTTTTCAAGAGTACTGCTTTTTGTGTGTTTGACCTATTATCTTTTTATCACAGTACTAGTGTGCTATTCATGTGAGGAAGCTCATTATATTGTTAAAGTTGATAACTACCCCACGATGCTATGAGTCAGCAATATGAAAATAGTTGAGTTATGAATCCATTCAGAGCTATACTTTCTTCCTATTAGCATTTAAGTCATCTTGTCGGTACAGAACTAGGTGTACTCACTAGGCTGAAAGATGACCTTCACTCCGTAGGCAGAAATCCCATCTCTTTTATTGCTAGGTTTGGCTTTGTTTGCTGCCAGAAACTTTATGTTTTTCAAGTCTGAGTTGCTCCATTAATTACAAGAGTACTTTCGACGTGACTATTATAGAACACTTACTAGCATTCCACCCCGTGAGGGCCATCCCTTCCCCCCCCCAAATCCCCTTGTTCACCCTTTACTGTCACCCACCAATTCTTTCATAAGTTAGCAAAAAAATTGTAGGAATTATTAGATTACAAAATTTGATGTTTAAAAAATTTAAATAAGTGCTGGTTAGAGAGAGTTTATGGGTAGTAGAATATGATTGGAGGATGGGGAATTTAATAATTCAAAATTCTTAAAAATTAGAAAAGTGGGAGGGAAGACTTATCAAGCCTTCTCCCTAAGGAATTGATTGTTTTATATATATAGTATAGATTCAAAGAGTTATGATTCTGACCTACTCTTTCTGGGGTATTATCTCCATCCCATCGCCTTGATGGAAAGGCAGTTGTACCCGTGCAGCAAATGACATGTGTGACACCCTGTAAGTCAACACTATATAAAGCTAATGAATTCGTGGAGACAGCAACAGCAATGTAACATTGTAAGGTCAGCTAAGCATTTTAGATCTTCCAAGAGAAAATGAAAAGACGTGGAAAAAGTAGAGCTATAGAAATCAGATTCACAAACCTCAAATACAGATGGACCTAGATCCTCTGGGTTTCGAGTGTCGCCTTTCCATACCTGTCAATTTTCAAAAGCTCCTTTAACAACAATAATGAAATCTTGTGTAAAAAGAATTGATTTCAAAAATAGAAAAAAAAATCATATTGTTCAACATGATTAAAAAGAGGAAAAATAACAAATTAGTTACCCATACCAATAGTTGAAGCACAAGCAAGCTAAAAACGGAAACACACACCTGCAATTTTTCATTGTCATGTTCACCAAATAGAGTACTTGCTTTCTCAGGATCTCGAAGTATTAGGCGTGATTTGATATTCCGGCTGAGCAATGATGCTACAACTAACTGTCCTGCATAGGGAGCAACATAGTGAAAGAAAGAAGTTTTGACAGAAAACATTAGCCATGAAGGAATGCTTGGTAAAATTGCACCAAACACTGCACCACAGGTACCACCCAAACTAAAACTAGTAAAAACCTTTTTCAAGGCAGGGAAAGAGGAACTCAATTGCTTGGTCTCCATACAAATCAAGGTTTAATACTCTAAATACTAATTATCTAAATACATCAAAGAAACAAATAAAAACAAGAAATAATCAATCTACCATTCCTTCACCATCAAAGGCAAAGTCATGTGGAAATTATCCATGACCACAATGGAGCAAAAAGTACGAAATTATGCATAAGCATGAAGTTCTCCTTATATCCACATAAATAGGTCTAACTTGCTATCACAATATTTAATTGAATAACGTTATGCAGCCTTGAACCAAAAGATTCACACTTTTCTTCGACGTATCAATTAATTGTCCAGTTACAATAGATGGATGCACTGGGGCAGAGGCTACCCTTATACTATTCGCTTTTGATTACCACCCAGAACTGAAAGTGTGAAAAGAGAGCAAGGGGAAATTAAAAATTACAAAGCCAAGAATCTGATAATAATGTAATATTCTCAAGTTCCCTAGCATATTTTCAGCAGTCTGTAAAGCATAAAGGCCAAAGGTGAAAATCATAGCTCCAACTCAATTTTTGAGTCAAAAAACGTGGTGAAGATGGTTGCACAAAGAACATCTGTTCAAGTTACAAAGTATACCAAGACCGAGGGCATTTCCAAAACGAGGGGGGTATTCAAACTCCTAGTACATTAACATTCATCCCCCAATGCTAGTCAGCATACGTATTTTGTGGGTATATGAGGGATACCACATGCCCACCATATGCATGATGCATCCAGCGTCACTCATATTGCTTTCTGCTCCAATCATTATAGGCTTACATCGGGGCTCTACTTTAAAGGCGGATATATTTTTAATCTTGGTTGCTGATGAACTAACTTGGCACATTCTGGACGAGGTTTCATGGTATATGGTATTTGCTAATAGTATAGTATTAATTCATGAGAGTACAATACAAATTAATAATAAGTTAGAAATTTGGACATAAGCTTTTGAATCAAAGGAATTTGAGGAAAGTAGAAATAAAATTGCAGATAAGGAATGTAGTTCTAGTGAAATGAAGAAATCCAAATAGAGAGGTAGTTAAAATCAAAATACCTAGAGTTATCAAATACTACCTGATATTTGAGATCAATTATCCACATGAAGGGAGATATTAAAGATGACATTAATCATAGAATTAATGTAGGATGGAGTTGATGGACTACATGAAGGTATACATTTGATGTTTATGTGATTGCCGCATTGAACGGTACACCATACTAAATATTCATTAGACTAGCAACATCTTCTAGTATAGGGTGTTAGGCCATTAAGTACCAACATACTCAAACTAAGACAAATGGAAATGAAAAATTTTGGGATGGATGTGTGGTGGAACCAAACATGATAAAATAAGGAGTTAATATATTCAAGGAACAACAAACAAAACACATATTTAATATAAACTAAAGGAAATCAACTTATGTGGTATGACATATTTATAGTTCACTAGTGCCTATCAATGATGGTGCATGAGGTAACGGTTGGTCGAAATTAATTAGATAGTAAAAAAAAACTGATAGGTCATGGTTTAACAGAAAATATTGCCCATGATAGATAGAGTGCAATGGTTGATTAGGATCTCTGTTGCCAACCGAAAATAGCATGAAAAATTTTCAGTTGAGTTGAATTGTATCTACACAATTAACAACATTAGCATGTTATGTTGATGACATATCCTGGGGAGAAAGGAAAGGAACTAAATAGCAGAGAAGCTGCTGCATAAAAAGGTGATATTCCCAAGTTCCATATAGTATTTTCAACAATCCATGAAAGCCAAGAGGCCCAATGAGAACACCATGATCACTACACAAAGTTGACTAAAATGTGATAACGATAGCTTGCACTAAAGAACAGCAGTATTACTGACCAAAGAGAAAAAGAAAAAGCAATACAAGTTAGAAAGTATAGAAAAGTAATTAAAGGCAGTGTTGAATACAATGAGGGCTTCCGATCTCCAAGTAACAAATAATTTTTATCCCGAATTGGTTTCTCAACCTAACTATTTTGCTGGTATATCATTCCTGGATAAACCTGTGCATGTGCTGGATGCACTTTCACCTCCAACTGCTTTCTTGTCATTTTTATCAGAGAGAAAAACATTTTCCATTTATGATTCGTTTCGTCATTGCAGCAGGATCGGTGACTCTATGCAATATCTACTCAGCTAAGGGCATTAGCATGCCCACTTGAAAGGTGATTCTTACCAAATTCAAGAACAGGTGTCATTCCAACAGAATTTCAATGTAAACACACCACTCAATCTCTTTACATATAAACAACCAAGAAATAGATTTGCTGGAAATGTGCGTACAAAGAATTGAGTAGAGATGTATAAAGATTTTAAATTTTAAACAGAGACCCACAAGCATTTCTCATAACCGTGGAATGTGAATAGGAACTACAATCAGTCATCAACAGAAACATGCCCACAACCAAAACAATCATAAAGATCAGACATAAAAAACATCAATTTCCACTACAAACAACGTCTGCATTACATAACAATATAAATCATCCAAGGGTGTTTTTCCAAAATTAAAAGAGTCTGCATAAGTGCCGGCTCAATAGTAGAAGAAAAAAAGCTGGGGCTTTAGGCCCTAGATATAAATAAGGCCCCAAATTTAAGAAGTCGATAATGCAGTATAGGCCAAAAGTTGAAACTTAATGCAATTTTGTCTAACAAAAAAGCTCCTGAAAAAGAAAATCAATAAAAATAATTTTAAAATTTGGACCCAAAAGTCAAACACACTTCCCACAATCACATTTGTTGAAGGACAAAAAAGGTTAACAATAAAGTCTGACATCATCAATCTTTTTTTTTATTTTCTCTTATCAAAAATAATATAATAAGTATCAATCTTTCTATCTTTTGTACAAAAACAAAAACAAAAACAAAAACAACCTCAACACATCCTCTACTTCTCTCAATCTCGATTTTATTGTCATTTACGCACAAAACACCATTAAAACTATTCATTCTCATAAAAGATCCAAAATAAAACTGATTTAATTTCAAAAAATATCTTTCGATAAAGGTGTTTCTTGCAACAAATAAAATAAAACAAAAAATTAGTTGAAAGTTGCAAACATAAACAAGTAAAAGATCCTAAAATTTTAAAAAAACAGTGGAATAATTCCAAAAAAAAAGATAAAAATGAATGTATTGCTAATAATAGTCAATACCACAATTTCGGTGAAACATCTACAAAACAAATAAGAAGAACACAAAAATATTAGTGAGGTAATAGATTATAATACTATCAAAATATTTATGCTCAAATGTCATACTATCAATTCAAAAAATATATTCGCATAATTTGGATAAAAAAATTAATTAGTAATTTTGAATCTCAAAAAATAAAAATAAAAAAAGCCTCATTAACACTAATCGCTTTAGGCCTCATATTCTTGAGCAATGCTGAATCCAAGAAACAAATCAACAATAAAAGTTAACATGCATATAATCAAAGAAGATTCACGAAGGGAAAGTTTGCACAAGATTCCAATAAATATTATATTACAGAAGCACACCCAAAGTAAAAATAAACAATAAAAAATAACAAAAGATTCTACAAGATATAGCAGTTAAAAACTTTTCGAAACCAGCCACCTCTAGATTTTCATTCAAAATCAAATATACAAATCATAATCCAAAGGAGATACAACCCATGATCACTTCAAACATGAAGCACTTAAATAAAAATAACATAATATTTCACCGAAAGAACAAAAGAAGAAGAAAATAGCAGAAGCCCAATAACTCATACCGACACCACCACTGCCACCGACGACAAGAACAAGCTTAGAAGATGGAGTGGAAGTTTTGGGTTCTTGGGTTGAGTCTGAACTTGGAGATTGAATAAGTTCTTCTTTAACAGCACTACAAACTGTTGATGATAGTCTTCTTCTAGAGCTTGACTTGAGCCTAGAGCAACGATACTCAGAAAAAGAATGAAGCGACAGAAAAGAAAAATGAGGAATTCTTTCAGGAGGTTTTGGGAATTGTCGGCCTGATAAAGGAATATCAGTTATGGGAACAACTGAGAGTTTGGAAGCCATGAACGAGCGCGAAGGCAAGAGAGCAAAGAGAGGGAAGAAAGGGGGTTTGCTACATGTGGTTGCAGGCTTTTAGCTATGGTTTTGAATGAACACAATTGATTACCACAGAGAAACAAAGATCTCGCGCAAATAATTTTCTGGGTTAATTGCAAATTGCACCCCGAAAGATCGTTCTAATCTCAATTTGTACCCTCAAAGATAAAAAATATCAATTTATACCCTAAAAGATAGAAATGTGCACCCCCAAAGATCAAAATCTCAATTTGCTCCCTTAAAGATATAATTTGTATCAATGTGCACCCCCAAATATCAAAATCTTAATTTGCACCCTCAAAGATAGAATTTGTATCAATGTGCACCTAATATATTAAAAATATTTTATTTTATTTTTACTTTTATCTTCCAACACTAGAATTATGTCATGTTTATCCTCTAAATTTAATATC
>CM042187.1:17960786-17998196 GCA_023539305.1 Ilex asprella
TACAAAAGACCAACTTTAGTGTGGTGAGGTGAGGTGAGGTTGAGTTACTATTTTTGCATCAATTGGGAGCTTCTGTGCCAATTTTGAGTGGTTCCTGTGTCAACTTTAGGTGATTTTTGTGCCAGCCTCAAGTGACTTTTGTGTTAACCTCAAGTGACTTCTGCGTTAGTCTTAAAGTGACATTTATGGCAGTCTCAAGTAATTTCTTTTCCAGTCTCAGGTAACTTTTGTAACAACCAAAGGTGACTTCTATAACAGCTCAAAGTGATTTCTGTAATAGCCTTAGGTGACTTTCTGTAATAGCCTTAGGTGACTTCTGTAACAGCTCAAGGGGACTTCTGTAACAGCTCTAAGTGACTTCTGTAACAGCCCAAGGTGACTTCTGTAACAGCCCAAGGTGACTTCGGTGCCAGCCTTAAGTGACTTCTGTGTAGCCTCGAGTGACCAAGTGACTTTTGTGGAAGCCTCAAATGACTTCTGCTGCAGCCCAATGGGACTTCTGTAACAGCTCAAGGTAACTTCTGTAACAGCCCTATGTGACTTCTGTAACAGCTCAAGGTGACTTTTGTATCAGCCTCAAGTGACTTTTGTGGCAGCCTCAAGTGACTTCTGTAGCAGACTTAAATGACTTTCTGCAGCAACCTCAAGTGACTTCTATAGCAAACTCAAGTGACTTTTGTAGCAACCTCAAGTGACTTCTGCAGCAACCTCGAGTGACTTTTGCGTCAGCCTGAAATGACTTCTGCAGTAGCTTCAAGTTATTTCTGCGGCAGCCTCGAGTGACTTTTACATCAGCCTCAAGTAACTTTTGTATAAGCCTGAAGTGACTTCTGCGGCAGCCTCAAATGATCTCTGTAGCAGACTTAAGTGACTTCTGCAGCAACCTCAAGTGCCTTTTGTACCAGCCTTAAGTGACTTTTGCGTCAGCCTGAAGTGACTTCTGCAGCAACCTCAAGTGACTTTTGTGGCAGCCTCAAGTGACTTTTGCGTTAGCCTGAAGTGATTTCTGCAATAGTCTCAAGTTACTTCTGCGACAGCCTCGAGTGACTTTTACATCAGCCTGAAGTGACTTCTGTGACAGCCTGAAGTGACTTCTGTGTCAGCCTCAAGTGACTTCTACGGCAGCCTCAAGTGATTTATGTGGTAGCCTTGAGTGACTGAGTTGAGAAATTTTTTATGATCTCATAACTTCTCAATTGTAATCCTTTGTTATATATATATATATATTTTAGTAAATGTGGATATTTAGATTTGAATTTTTTTTTTAGTTCTCAAATAAATTCGATATCTTGAAAAATGTTTAAGTTTAAACATAATTTTGAAAAAAAGTTTTTTTTTTGAGTTGAGTAAAAAGAGGTTTTTTTTTACGTAAAAAAAAGGTTTTTTTTTTGTTAAGTAAAAAAAAAAGTTTTTTATTTTTCTTTAGCCGTACACAGTTTTAACTCATGCGGGCTAGGAGTAATTTTTTTTTTGGTAAAGTAAAAAAATATTTTTTTTTGTTAAGCCGTACACAGTTTTAACTCATGCGGGCCAAGAATAAATTTTTTTTTTTTTTTTGTAAAGTAAAAAAAGGTTTTTTTTTTTTAAAGCCGTACACAGTTTTAACTCATGCGGGCTAGGAGTAACATGCAGTTTAGGCTCATGCGTAAAGGAGCGGATGGACCTTTATTTTTTGTCAAGCCGTACACAGTTTTAACTCATGTAGGCCAGGAGTAACATACAGTTTAGGCTCGTGCGTAAAGGAGCGGATGAACCTTTATTTTCTGTCAAGCCGTACACAATTTTAACTCATGTGGGCCAGGAGTAACATGCAATTTAGGCTCATGCGTAAAGGAGCGCTGCTTGCTTTTAGGCGTAGAAACGTTTTAGAAATTTTCCATTGATTGGGCCAACCCTCAAGCCATCTTTGTCAACAATTTTGTATGCGCCGTTGGTGTAAACTTCTTTCACCACATATGGACCATCCCATTTCGGCATGAATTTTCCACCGGTGCGATACAGAATGACAATGGGTCTTCGAATTGCAAGGACCAAATCTCCTATTTGGAATGATCGGACATGAACTTTCTTATTGAAGGCTTTGGAAAGTCTAGCTTGATAACATTCCAGGTTTTGTTGTGCATCTAGTCTCTTCTCGTCAAGAGCTTCTAGCTCATCTAAACGTAAATGGACATTTTCTTCATTTGTGAATTCTTCTTGTAAGGCGATCCGTAGTGAGGGGATTTGACACTCCAAAGGAAGGACAACTTCAACGCCATACACAAGGGAATATGGAATAGCTTGTGTTGGAGTTCGGTACGTTGTTCGAAATGCCAGAGAGTTTCACCAACCTTTTCATGCCAATCCTTTTTTGATTTGGAGACAACTTTCTTCAACAAATTGCACAGGGTCTTATTGAAGGCTTCTGCGAGTCCATTGGCTGGTGCATTGTACATGGATAAATTATGTTGTACAAACCCAAATTTGATGCAAAGTTTGGTCATGAGGCTATTGACAAATGATTTTCCATTATTAGTAATAATGTAACGAGGTAAACCATACCGATATATAATATTTATGCGAATAAAGTCGACAACATTCTCTTGTTTCACTTCTTTAAGAGGAACCGCTTCCGCCCACTTGCTTCCGCCCACTTGGAGAAATAATCAGTTGCAGCTAAGATGTAAAGATGTCCTGCTGACGATTTTGGAGTCAAAGGTCCTACGACATCAAGTCTCCATGCATTAAAAGGCCATGATGCGACTGTAGGGTGCAACGGTTCAGGTGGCTGGTGAATGAAGTTGGCATGGAACTGACAAGCTTGACATTTCTTAGCATAATTCATCGAGTCTTGTACCATAGTGGGCCAGTAATACCCCATTTTATTTATGCGAAAATGTAATTTAGGCCCTGATTGATGAGCACCACAGATTCTAGAATGAGCTTCCTCGAGTGCTTGAGCAGCTTCATCTTCATCCAAACATCGCAAGAAAATACTATCAAATGAACGACGATAGAGAATGCCTTTATAATAAATAAATTGAGGAGCTCTTCGTCGTATCTCAGTTCTATGACGTGGGTCATTCGGTAATTTTACATACTGCAAATAGTCAATCAGAGGTTGCCTCCAATCTTCATTTTCAACTTGCACTACTGAAAATGGTAGTAACTTCCTATATTTCAGGAAGTAACGGAGGTATTACCAATCTTTGACAAACTAGAACTGAAATTTTTTGGTAATAGAGTTTTGTAAGCACAACAGCAAGATTGGCAAGAGCATCAGCATACTTGTTTTCACCGCGTGGTACGTTTTCAATGGTGACTCGATCAAACTGCCTCATAAGTTGATTTGCATAGCGACAGTATGACATCAAATCTAGTTTACGAACATCGTATAATCCCAAAACTTGATGAACCACTAGCTGTGAGTCTTCATAAATTTCCAATTGAGAGAGATGCATACCAAGTGTCATTTCTAAGCCAATGATCAAAGCTTGGTATTACGCCACGTTATTAGAGCAAGACTCCGTCAAGGTAATTGCATATGGCAATACTTCGTCTTCAGGGGTAATGAAAACCACACCTGCGCCAGCTCCATATCTTCAAGCAGCACCATTAAAGTATAACTTCCAAGACGATATGAAATCAGTGAAGAAAACTTCTTCATCTGGCAATTTTTCTGGTAGCTCTCAGTCTGTAGGGATCGAGTGATTTGCAAGGAAATCAGCTAATGCTTGTCCTTTGACTGCCTTTTGTAGAACATAAACTATGTCACATTCAGACAGTAGAAGTGTCCACTTTGCCAACCTTCCCGAGAGAACTGGTCTTGACATAATGTACTTGACAGGATCAGATTTTGAAATGAGATGAACAACATGAGCCAGCATATAATGCCTTAACTTTTTTTTAGCGAAGACTAATGCAAGACACATCTTTTCAATAGGTGAGTAGTTCAATTCTGCACCTACTAATGTCCGACTCAGATAGTATAATGCGTTTTCCTTTCCCTCATCATTAACTTGTGTTAAGAGTGCTCCTAATGACTGTTCTTGGGCAGCAATATAAAGGATCAACGATTTTCCTTGAATTAGCGCTGCGAGGACCGGGGGATGAATGAGATATTGTTTGATACTTTCAAATGCATTCTGACAAGCGTCATCCCATTTAAAAGGAACACCTTTCTTCATTAGTTTATTGAACGGATGACAACGTCCGGCGAAATTTGAGATAAATCTTCGTATATAGGTGAGCCTTCCTTGAAGACTTTTCAGATCATGCTGATTGCGAGGTTCTGGCATCTTTAAGATAACCTCTATTTTTGATTGATCAATCTCGATGCCTCGATGTTTGACAATGAATCCGAGGAACTTTCCAGAGGTAACCCTAAAGGCACATTTTAAGGGGTTCATTTTTAGTTGATATCTCCGAAGCCATTCCAAAATGCTGCGCAAATCATTAAGATGATCTCTGCGTCTTCTTTTCTTTACGACCAGGTCATCAACGTAACATTCAACCTTTTTGTGTAGTACATCATCAAAAATCTTTTGCATTGCACGTTGATATGTGGCACCCGTATTCTTGAGTCCAAAGGGCATCACCTTATAGCAGTAAACTCCCTTGAGTGTTCGAAATGCAGTGAGTTCTTCGTCCTTAGGGTCCATTCGAATTTGATTGTATCCAAAGGAACCATCCATGAAAGATAAGGCCTCATGTCCCGTGGTCGCATCAATCATGAGTTCTGTAATTGACAATGAAAAGTCATCTTTCGAACATGTTTGATTTAAATCTCTAAAATCAACACAAACTCGAATTTGTCCATTCTTCTTTCTGACAGGTACAATATTAGCAATCCATGTTAGATATTTGGCTTCTCGAATGAATCCAGCGTCTATTAACTTATTGACTTCAGCTTCGATCTGTGGGACTAGTTCCGGACAAAATCTTCGTTGTGGCTGCTTAATGGGGCGAGCACCGTGTTTAACAGCAAGATGATGAACTGTAACTTTGGGATTAAGCCCTGGCATTTTTTTATATGACCATGCAAAAACATCTTTATACTCTTGTAATAGTTTAAAATACTCATCTTCCTCTTGAGGTTTCATAAGAGCACTGATGAATATTGGTCTTGGATCATCTTTCGTTCCCAGATTCAATTACTTTAGATCATCAACAGTGGCTTGCCCTCCCTCTTCAAATGTCGATGGTGCTGGTTCGGGCTCATCATCAGAAGTTGAGTCTTCTAATTCTGAAGTTTCATCAATTGTCACATGGTTCACAGAGACAATTTCTTCCTTAATCTTGACTTTATTGATTAGTAAGGAATAAACATCCTTCGAACATACGTGATCCAAGTTCTGAAAAACGATACAAATTCTCGTATTTCCATCCTTCTTTCTGACAAGTACAAAATTTTCAATCCACGCGGGATTTTTCGCTTCCTGAATGAAACCAAACTTGACCAACATATTGACTTGAGCTGAAAATTGTAAAATTAATTGTTGACAGACCCACTGCGTGAAAACATATTAGAAAAAATGTCATTTGTAATAGCGGAATAGATGATTGCATCATTGTGGTCAATATCTTCATGGTCATCCTCAATACTTTCAACTGCATCTTACCCCCATCCTTCACAGGTGATCGAAGTTTGATTGGATTCACCTGTTGAGGATAATTCTTCAATATCGAATTCTTTCACTGTTGTTTGCTCAACGGTGACATAGTTCACTGAGACGACTTCTTCTTCGATGCTTTTAGTATACACTATTTTTTACCTTTTCTTATCTTTCCCAAGCAAGTCTTGGGTGGATATAGGATTATTAGGATTAACAGTGTCTTCCTGAGATACATTTGTAAACTTTGGTATATGATGTCCGTGTCTTCTCCGTTGTTTCTTGACCTGCTTGGGAAAGTTTGGTACATTTTGGTCAACAGATTGTCCAAGACGTGTGAACACTGAAGCTTTTTGTGAAGATTTCGGAGGAAGAACTTCCCCGCTCAATCGATCAAACACTGTGCCTTGAATATTTTGTTTACCAAGTCGATCAAAAATATAAGTACGAGATTGTATGATCTCTTCATCCTTACACTCAAATATTTGTATCATAATAGGATTTGATGAAGCCTTCTTTAGCTTAATTGGGATTGGAGTGGGATAATATCCTATTCCAAATTTATGTTGTGCAGAGGTATCTCCTTTAGCGATCTTTTGTGGTATCACCGACTCATCAATTTTCTCCCTTGAAAGGACTAGATCGAGTTTTCCAAGTTGGCGTGGTTCACCTTTACCATAACTTGCATTTTCAAAAAGTTTTTTAACACGAGGGTCAAACCAACCTTCTTTACAATCTTTTCCTTCTTCTGCTACAGAAGGTTTCGTGAAGCCCTTCAGTGGTGGGTCAGAGATCGTCAACTTTGATAATTGCGTTACAGGTAAGGTCATTTCATTCTTCAAGTGCTTGATGTCATCTGTTGACAATTTTTCTTGTTTTTCTCTTGATAGTTTGATCTTTGGTATGGTACTAGGAAGTGCCTCCGTGATAAGCTCGGCTTCAGAGTAGAACTTGACATTTGCAAAGTGAGATTCTTCTGTTGAGAAAGGCTTGGTTTCAGCAATGACTTGTCTTTCTTCTCCATTATGATAATATTTGAAACATTGGTGCAAAGTTGATGGCACAACTCTTGTCTCATGTAACCAAGGTCGCCCCCATAGTAATTCATAGGATGTTTTGGAGTCGATGACATGGAAGAGAGCAAAAGACACCAATTCTCCGATCTCAATCTTAAGTCGAATCATACCAATGGCACGTTGCCCCTATTGATTAAAGCCTTGAATTGTTAGTTTACTTTTTGACAACTCCTCCAAAGAGATCCCAAGCTGCTTCATGATACGAATTGACATGATATTGACAGTCGATCCACAATCGATCAAGATACGAGATATTTTATATTCTTGAATAAATCCACTCACGTAAAGGGTCTATTGTGGAGGAGGGATCCTAACTGCAAATCTTCATCAGTAAATGAAATTGTTGTCATGCAATTGGATTGACTAACTTGGTCAGCAACAATTAAGATCTTCTTTTTAAATCTTTTTGGGTTGATCAAAGCTTGTACCAAAATTTGTCGGGTTTCTTTGGGTAATTCAAGTACTTCACGAAGACTTAGATTTGATGGGATTTCTTTGAACTTTGCAATCATTTCTTCTTCGTCCGTCGATACCTCTTTCTGAGCATTTTTGGTATCTGAATCTTCATTTAGTGGAACATCAGTTATGCATTTTTTTTCACAAACACTGATCACATAAGATGTCATTAATTCCTTTGTAAAGAATTGCTTGGGAAAATATTCCATTAATATTACAGGTGTGCGAGAACATATCTTATAGTCTTTATCATCAATGGTTGTCAGCTGGAAAAACACTCTTTTTTTTCCTCCATGTCTTCGATTTTGGCAAGAATGAGATCCCCTCTTTGTTTTGGGGTGTTTTGGCTTATTAGTTGGAGGAGATGAATGCTGTAGCATACGGACACTACGAGGTTTTACCATAGTCCATTCTCCCAAATCTTCTTCATTAGCCACAGAATCATTCAAAGGAGGCCACCCACTTGGTTTGAGATCCAAAATAGGTGCCCCCAACATGAAATTTGAGTCGCCTAGTAAATTAGATGACTCTGTGTTTGTAATCGAGGTTCGGTATTTATCCTTTTTGCTGACAAAGGTTGACTAACCATTCTCGATCTTCTCTTCTGATTCAGATGATGATGCCCAAACATCTAGATCATCTGTCATGAGTTCATAAAGCGTTGGAATGTTGGGATTTTTATGCCTCGGCATACCTGGGTATGCATACACTGTTGTTATCTCATCATCAACAATTAATTGTATTTGCATAGCTCCTTCAGGAAGAGTAACAATAAGTTCATTACTTTCAACTGACGGTATTTCTTTTGCAGAGATAGAAGAATTCAACAGTTGTGATGGTTCTTCAGGATGTATCAGAAGTGATGATTGTGCTCCTTTGTTTGGAATTGGTACAGGGTCGAAGGACCCAAAAATGACCATTGTCACATTTGCAGCTACCATTTCTTCGCTAGAATCGAGCTTAATTTTCTTGTCATTCAACAAACGAAGAATCTCTTCCTTCAAGATAAAACATCTTTCAAGTGGATGACTAATAATCCGATGATATTTACAATACTTTGGATTATCAACCATTCCCGATTCTTCTGGCCACTTGGGTGTTGGAAGCTCGATAAGTTTTAACTCGAGTAGTTGATCAAAAATATCTGACACTTCATCATTAGTGAAGGGATATTTCTTCTCTTCAAGTTCTTTCAAACTTGGTCTTAACTTCTTTTGAGTCTGATCTTTATTAAATTTGACTTGGAAGTCCGTCTTTGACTTTTTATCAAAAATCTTCACCGGCGTAGTGGAGATTGCCAAAGATTTTTTTGATTTGAAGGCTTTCACATCTTTCTTCACATCTTTCTTTACGTCTTTATTTTCACGAGGGTCACTGAGAAAGTAACTTCCGTGCCTGGAAATTTGAATTTCCAAGTCATGGGCTTGTGTTGCAAGTTCTTCAAACGTATGAGGCATGTTTCCCTGGAGACTGTAGAGTAATCCCTAATGCATTCCTTAGACACACATATCAATCGAAGAGGCTTCACTAATGCGTTCTTTGCAATTGAGAACAAGACTCCTCCAGCGTTCAATGTAATCAATGATAGGTTCGTCTTTTCTTTTGCTTTGTTCTTGCAAGTTCAGGAAGACTTACCATACGTCGAGTGCTGTAGAAACGAGTGAGAAACTCTCGTTCAAGTTGGTTCCAACTGTTAACAGTCCCAGCAGTTAGATCAGTGTACCAGTCAAACGCAACCCCTCTAAGGGAACGAACAAATTGTTTCACCATCAGGTCGCCGTAGGTACCAGCGTTATTGCATGTTTCAATGAAATGTGCAATATGTTATTTTGGGTTGCCTTTCCCATCAAACTATTGAAACTTCGGGGGTTGGTAACCTATTGACATTTGTATCTCGTCAATTCGTCTGGTATACGGTTCTGCATCTACCAACGAAGACTGGGGAGCTCCTCCATACTGGGCTCGAATGGTATCAGCAATCATATATTGAAGTTGTTGGACAGAGAGTGCGGCAACAGACATTTGTGAAGAATCTCGCATGGCATTTTGTGCCACGGCTCGATCATGTTGCTCTTGTTTTTGTTGTTGTTCTAAAAACTTTGGATTTTCTGGCATTTTAGTACCAGACGGACTGGGAGTTTCTTGAGTGCTTCCTTTTGAAGGTTCTTGCAATTAAAACTGATTCATGAGTGCGACGATTTGTATTTATTTATCTTCAAGGGCCTTGGTCAACCTCTCTACCTTAGTAGTGAGTTGTTGAAGATGTTCTTCAGATGAAGTGACTTCCGTCACCATCACAGGCATAGGCGTATCAGAAGTCGAAGAATAATCACCCCATTTCTGCTTAGGAGAAATCTCGGAGTAAGATTCAGTCCTCGAACCTGTACTGGAGTGTGTGTCGGGCAAAGAGTCATCCGTCTCCTCCTCCAAATCGGTAGGTTGTCTCTTTCTGGTTGGAAGAGCCTTCTTTTTGCTTTGCCTAGATCGATGCTCTATTGGTGGCAACAATTGAGATTTACTTGTCTTTGTTCTGGCACGGATTGTTGGAATTGACTCCTCGATCAGGTCTGCTGACTTTTCGATGGAAGGAATCACGATGTCTTTGGTTGTCATTGTTGTTAGGATTGTTGGGTTTTTGACTTGAGAGATGAGAGGAAGAGAGTGTCCCACTAGGCGTGCCAAAATTTGTAACGACAAATTTCGTGAATGAATTAACACAAAACGAGGTCAAGTTACAATAGTCAATTTGATTGACTTTAAGTAAAATAATGTAGTGTTGACTCTCTTCGGCGTACTTCTCACGTGCACTATCCTCTGATTCTCGGTGAATTTGATGAAGATGCTGAATTTGGTGAAGATGAGGGCCCGATTGACGTATTTCTCAGTCTTCAATTGGTGGTGGCTTTGATGAATACAATAGCTGGATCAATGTATCTCCCACTCTTCAATTTAAGGATGCTTTGGATGAATCTTCTCACTGTTCTTCATTTGGAATGACTTGAAGATGACTTGAATTTTTTATGAAGAAGGACCTTGGCGGTGTGTTTTTCTTTCTGGAGATGAACTTGCAAGGCTTTAAGGCTTTAGTGAATTTTGAGCAGAGCTTCGCCGATCTTCCTTTCTCCTTGCCTTCTCTCCTTTCCTCCCCTTGGCCTACCCCAAGACCTCTATTTATAGTGGTAGGAGTAGTTATCCATATAAAGGTATTTTACCTGAATACCCTTATGTGGACTTTAGGTAATGGGCTACCCATAAATTTGTGGGCTTTAGTGTATGAAATTTAAGTCCAACCCACTTTACCTTTTAAAATTTTATTTAATTTGGGCCTATAAAATTTTAGTCCTTTTTAATTTAATTTCAACAAACCTGTTTAATTGTATTGGGCTTGTATTATTTAGACTATGGAATTTAGGCCTAGTTTAATTTTGACAAGCCTCATTACTTAGATTTGTGCTTGTATTATTTAGGTTACAGAATTTAGGTCCAACCCAATTTTATTTATCTAATTAATTTGAGCTCAATTATAGACATTAATTTGTTAAATTTTTAATGTCTACAAAGTGGTAGAGACCATTTCCATCCCCAACAACCTTAGCCACCATCGGATCCCACCCAAGTAATCATAGTAGCCACCACATCACCTAGCCGAGAGAGACAAAGGGGAGAGGAAGCGTTCTTGTTCACTGTTTTGGGAGAGGGGGTTGCAATAGGTTAGAGTGCGGGTGGAGGAGCAATCGGTGCCTTCAATGGTGATGATTTCGTAAAAGCTGCGATGAAGGAGTAAATATTGAATGCAACGGTGATATCATGTCACCATTGATTACATGGTATCACCAACCAATAATAAAACCCTAAATAGAAAAGGTGAACTTTACTTGAGCTTACATGACAGGAGTGTGGGAAGTTATTTGCTTACACAACAGGTTAGTTATTGATTTTTGTGGAGTTCATATACTTATTTGTTTTAATATTATTACTTGGTGATACCACATCACTTTGCCATGATATCACCGCTGTACTGAATATTTTCTCGCGATGAAGATGGGACCGAGGGAAAAATTGGGATATTTTATCGGTTTTGTGTTCGAGTCGGGTTGATTAGTTTTGAATTTGAGTTTTTGTTTTATTTGAATTTTATCAAGGATAAAATAGAAATTTAGGAACTTTCTGTTAGGTCTGTTAGCTAACTGTTACTAACATGGGGCCTTAGTGTAATTTGTCAAATGTGAGAGGTCCATCTGTGTTAAGTGATAAATTTTAGGGGGTGTAGATATAATTTACCTTTTTTTTATAATAATTGAGTTGTGTTAAAGATCCAATAAAAAAACTGTACAAAATGGAACCATTTCGTGAGTCATTATGCATGGTTGGGTAGTTATGAAATTTTGGTCGGGCTCACTTGTAAAACTGTTTATTTTTTGGTGGACAGTTACATCACGTGACAATATTGACGTGGTGCGACATTTACACTCTATTTTTTTAGGTGTTGAAGACTTCATCATTGCATCCAACCAATTATTAACATAAATGGTCTTTGAACTTTTTATAATGTTTTAATTTGGTCCTAAAATTATAAATTGTCCCAATTTAGTCCTCATACTTCAAATTTTATTTCAACACTAATGCAATTGAGATATAATTTAGGGACTTAATGTATTATAATCATTAGATTGATAGTATTGAAATCTATTGATAATTTAATGTTGAAAATTCATTGACAATTTAAAGACTACTGTTGTTAAGTCCCCAAATTATGTCCTGAAACTATGTCCCGATGGCATTGCTCTTGTTTCAATCACATCCTTCTGTTTGGTTAAGCTGCTAATCCAAACGGAGAGGCCATCACGTGTCTGTTACCAAACTCAATCTTGGGCATTTGAGTCATTTCATGCATCCATCGATAAAAAGAGGGAGAAATCATATTGGTGCTTTGTATTTTTCCCCCATTTGACGCTGAAACAATTCTAGGGTTTCAGAAAATCTTCCAATTTGAAATATGGATTGGGTGGTGAGGGTTGTGGATGATGGGCTCCATCTTGATCAAATGTACAGTAAGTAGTTTATCAAACCGTTGGGGTTTCATTATTTTGCTATAATCGTCAAATGAATGTGCGATTATAGTGGTCATTTACTATAATATTTAATGTGATCATCAAATGCATGTATTTATTGTATTATGTATATCATAATTTAAGTTCATCACATCCTACTCTCCTTGGATGTACACAGGTGGGAAGAGTAGGTATATTGATCATTGTGACGTTGATAAGATGTCTATCCATGAGTTAAATGATATGGTGAAAGAAATAGGATGTGATGAAGTTGTTGCTTATCATTATAATTATAAGGTTCCTGGGTTGGATATGGACAAAGAATTGAGGTCTTTGAAAAGTGACAATGATATTTTGTCGATGTTAACATGAGTTCCTAAAAACAGAGTCATTGAAGTATGCTTAGAACATAGGATAGTGACTGAAGATACAATAGCTAAGAAGGTTAACACTGAAGATGATATGAATGTAGAAAGTGATCACACATATATATCAAGTGAGGACGAAGTGTATGATAGTAATGATGCAATGGCTGATGAGTCCTTAGTTGAAACATATGTAGATCACACAGCTGAGTGGGGTGGCCTAGGTGAACATTTGTTAAAGCAAGGCGCAAATATTGAGCAACCACATGTGTCTGCACCATTGGATGAAGTTGATGTGTTATCAGATTATGCACCATCAGAATATTTTTGGTGTTTGGGTAGTTCATCATTTGAAGATGATGAAGAGAATAGTAAAAAGCCTAAATTTCAAGAATTTAGGCCAGAAAAAGACATGTGAAAACTTGTGTTTAGCTTGGGGATGTTATTTGCTTCGACCAAACAATTTAAAGAAGCTGTCAAAAATTATGCCTTTCAGAAGGGGAATGTATAAGGTTTGTTAAGAATGATAAGCAAAAGGTAAAGGCCACATAAAAGCCACCTTGTGAGTGGTTGATTTTTGCATAAAAAATGCAAGGTGATTACACATTTCAAAATTAAGACATTATATAATGAGCATACTAGCTGTAATTGGGCATTGAAGAACATACATGTAACATCGAAGTTACTTTCTTAAACATACGTGGATAAGGTTAGAGCCAATCCAACATGGCCTTTGCAAGCTTTTAGGTAATATGTGGAAGAAAACTATCAATATGGTGTGACCAAAAGTGTGGTTGGTAGAACCAAAATTGCTACTCAAACTGTGATTCAGGGCAACCACAGGGAAAAATATAGTAGAATATGAGATTATTGTGAAGAGATAAAAAAGACACATCCAGGATCAACTTTAGTTGTTGATTGTCAACAAAGCAATCTTGGAGATGGGATGCCAAGGTTTAGGAGCTTTTACTATTGCTTAGGACCATTGAAAGAAAACTTCCTAATAGGTTGCAAGCCATATATTGGCATGGATGGTTGTTTTTTGACGGGTCCTTACACTGGACAACTACTCTCAGCCGTTGGGATAGATGGTAACAACGAATTTTGGCCAATAGAATATGTTATTGTTGAGAAGGAGTGCACTAAGTCCTAAAAGTGATTTATAGGACTGTTGTGTGAAGACATTCAGATGGTGAACTAGTTCCATTGGACATTCATGTCTGACCAACATAAGGTACTTTAGTTTTATCTGTTTAATGTTATTGTCTTACAATGCATTTTGTTATAGTTACTTTCTTACACATTTCTTTTGTCCTGCAAAGGGGTAGGGTCTTCAAAATGCTATAGAGTCATTGTTACCAAATTGCGATCACAGAAATTGTGTTAAGCATATACAAAACAACTTCAAAAAAATGAATAAAGGTAAACAATTGAGAAACTTCATGTGGAGGTGTGCTGCAACTACTAATGTGGAGTATTTTAGGAAAGAGATGGATGAGCTAAAAAAAGAGAATGTTAGGATTTTTGATTGGCTTGCCACATCTGTTCATCCAAGATATTGGTCTAGGTCACATTTCTCTACCAATTCTAAGTGTGATCATATGTTGAACAATCATTGTGGATCCTTTAATGCCTTCATTTTAGATGCTAGGGATGAGCCAATCATCACCTAGATAGAATCTATCAAGAACTTATTGATGGAGAGGATAAGCACGAGAACGGAGATAATTTGTAGTGAATGTTAGAGATAAGATTCGTAGTTGTAGGGCATGGGATCTTAGTGGAATCCTATGCATGCATGTTGTTTCTGCCATCCACTATCAGAGGGCTGACCCACATTTGTTTGTGGATGACTGCTTCAAGAGGGGGAGACATATTTGAAGGCATACAACCATGTTTTGTTTCCTATTAATGGACAGGAAATGTGGCCTCGTATAGAGAAAACCCCACTGGAACCACCTATAGCTCATGTCCAACCTAGTAGACCTAAGCAGCAAGGAAAATGGCATTTGATGAGCGCCAGAAAACTGGGACATTGGGTAGGAAGATGGTAAAGATGATGTGCAGTAAATTTGGTAACATTGGGCATAATCAAAGAAGTTGTAAAGGAGCAAATAGTGCACCAAGAACAACCAAAAAAGGGAAAAGAAATAAAGGTAAGCATGTTAGTTGAACTACATCAACTAGTGAAGTGCAAGTAACATCAGTTAGAAGGGACAAGTTGCCGATAAGTGTACTTACAATTTATTGTTATTTTTTTCCATTACACTTAATACAATGCTTATACTTATTACCAAATGTAGGTAAGAAGAACTGCTGCCAAAGGGGATTCAATCAATTCACAGAATACTTCAACTCAGTCATAGAATCCACCAAACCAGTTACAGAATACTCCAAGAAATTCACAGAATACTCCAACTTATTCACATAATTCAACAAATTGGAATCATTCAGTAGCTCATGGTCATTTCTTTGTCAGACCTCAGACATCACTGCCTGCTTCAGCTAGCTCTAACACTAGGGGCTTGTTTGGTATGTTTTTTGGGAGGGGTTTGGTTTGGATTGTCCAAACCCGGGTTTGACCCAAAGATGAGATTCAACATTCAATGCTATTCATACCCATGTTTGATATACGCATGGATATATGATTATTATGATAATATATTTGTATATAAATGACTATGCTGCCCCTTAACAAATTTGTATATATGAGGTATATAAGATATATAAGAGTATAAATGTCATTTATATGTTAAACCCCTAAACCCACATATGAACCCCCCCTTGGGTTTCATAAAATCCAAGTATGAGGGTTTCATGACCGGGCCGGGTTTAAAATCCTATTCATACTTCATACTTGCCAAACATGGGTTTAAGGGGGTTTACTCCCCAACCTATGTTCACAAAGCCCCCCAAACCCACATACCAAATAAGCCCTAGGAGTCCATCTTCCCCAGGGGGACATACAATGGTTTGGAGGGGAAAAAGGGTGATCATAGCATTATCATTGTAGGAAATTTTAAGAGACAAAAAAAGCTTAGTTTATTAGGGTACTGGGGAAAAGTGAACTTTGGTGTTTTTGGTAGTTTTTTTTGGGTGGTTTTTAGTGGGACCAAGTGAACTTTGGTGTTTGTGTAGGTTTTTTGAACTTGGGATGAAACTGCAAATGTAATCCACTATTTTTGATGTTATATATTCAATGTTTTTTTTTATGGATGGAATCCACTACTTGTGATTGTATTGTTTAAATTTTATTTCTTGATTTAGCGGAATGGAGGTTGGCATCTTACAACAAACCTATTTAAAACACTTTTACATAATAACTTCTGGGAATTCCAAAATTACATTAAACACAATGGTTTAAGAATACAATTTGCAACTTCATTTACAATTTTAAAACACACAATGTGCATATCAATCAGACTTCACACCTAATTTTACTTGGAATTATTTGCTACTTGTTCCAACTGCATCATACCTAGAAATGCATACAACGCATACAATCACCCAGGAAATTAGCAGTGCATTCCACATAAAAAATTCTCTTTTCTTTTGTCTTTTTTGTTGGTTTTGTTCTACAAGAAACTTTTTAAGTAGTCCTAGGATTATTTGGCGTGCATACGAACACAAAGGGGGGTCAAACTAGGCGAAGAATCCATAACCTCTACCCTAAGATTTTCCATACTTTTACATATTTAAATGGTTTTGTGTAAACAAATGTTTAACATTCAAAATTGCACATTTCATTGCTTAATCCATTCATTCTATGTGTTAATTCATGTTTATTCCCCCTAACATTAGGCTATGAAGTGATTTGAGATGTATTTATGATTGTAGGTGTGAGAAATGCATGAGAAATGACTTGGACAATGTTTAAGAAGGAGTGGAGATGTAGCAGGAAAGCAATTAGGAAGAATTGAAGAAACGTCACTTCAATCGATTCAACTTCAACCAGTTGACTAGAGTAGAAAGGATACTTTAACCGGTTGAAGACTACATCCAATCGGTTAATCAAAGGTTTTTGGAGATACCCAATCCCGATGTTGGGTTTTATACTAATTTGTTAAATTCTTTATAGAAGTTATCAAGAGATGCAAGAAATTCAAGCAAGAAGAAGTTCGTTGGAGGAGACAAGTCCTGATTGAAATTGAGCACTAACTCCAACTTGGAATTTAAGCTCGATTGATCTATCTCCCAAGCACTCTTTGTACATATTAGTTAGAATTTTTCTTTGGTGTTTTTATTTTATTGTACTTCTTTTTGTATAGTTCTTTTGTTGTTTTGCAGTTGGTGGTTTTTCTTTATAGAAACAGTGACAAGTGTTTTCTTACCCTTATTATAAAATTGTTTTGCATTGGGGACAATGCATGATTCAAGTTGTGGGGGAGGGGGGGTTAAGGGTGCACCATTACTATGTTACACTACCATGTTGTATGTTAAAATTTGAAAAAAAATGGGAAAGATAAGGAAAAAAAAACAAAGCATTCGATTTAGACTATATTATTCACTTTTAATTAGTATGAGGTTAGTGATTATTCAACTTGAATCTTGAGTTATTTGCATGTTAACACACTCTAAGAGTTTATTCTATGTTCAAATATCATGTATATGTTTTCAGGTGAAACTCACCCTATCTGCACATTGAGAATGCTAATTTTTGTAATTTATTGAATGAAATTCACATCTTAAAATGCTTGATATAAATAGTGGATATGAATGTATTACTCTTGTGAGTTTTTGTATTATTCTTTGTTGAATGGTTGAATTACATTTACTCAACAGATGATTCTCTCAAATTCAATATTTTTCAATAATATCATTTTTTTTTTGTTTTGGTTAGTGTAAATGAGGTACTTAGCTGATTATATCTCACTATAAGGGAATTCCTTAGAATGTCTTTTTAGGAAATGATCTTAGGTCTTCTTTTATTTAATTTGAGCCATAACCTATTCTTTCTTGATATCATCCCTAGAAGCCGTGATTGAGTTTTAATGTAAATTTTATTTCTATTAACTAGATAAAGTCCTATTTAATCCTAAAAAGTGTAGCAGGTGTATGTTCTAATCATTAAGACGTAGGTCAGATGTACTACCTTAATTTGCCTAACATTTCTTTCATGAGATTATACCAAGGTTACTTCATTTGCATAATTGTACGTCATTTTTAAATTATATGTGATCCATATTTTGCTTTTGAATTATAAGAATTTGTCTCACATATAGACTACGAGTGAAATTTTTCTATAATCAGTTCTTGTTTTGAGAGAAAAACCTTGGTGAGATTTGCATCAAAGCTAGATTTGGAGCTAATATAGATAAGGGTTTTATTTGAAAATTTTCTTAAATTACACTATCATTTCACATACACACGAGTCTCTTATGAAAATGTGTATATGAGTACTTTTATATAACATTTAAATATGTGGTGTGCAAATATCCTAAAATGGATGGAAGAATTGTTAATGCACCTCATTACTTGTTAGAAGATTATAATATAGTCTAAATTGGGGTATAAATGAAAGTTTGTAGGTATCTTCATTGAAAATCTTCACAAGACACAACTCATCCGCTATGGGTGACCTAAGGATTTAAAAGCTTATTGCATTCGCTAAATGTAATCGTGTACCCTATGAAAGTGGCTTTAGGTTTCATTTAGTGTTTTTAATTGGAATACATTTTAAATAGGAGGTACTGTGTAGTTTTTATACATGTCTTGTGTGTTTTAACTTATGTGTTGTATGTAATTAGGTAATTAGGTGTTGTAGGAATGTAAATAAGTTTTAAAAGATGTTAGAGTTGTTTAAATAAAATTGAAAATAAAACAATTTAAAAAAATGAAAAAGAAGAGAACCAACAGGTTAAACTCCAACCGATTGGTCAAAGAGAAAAAAATGATTCAACCAGTTGAATAACTGTTGATCAACCAGTTGAACTGAAGGTCAAAATTCGGTATTTTAAAGGAAAACTAATGATTTTTTGCCTCATTCTTGCATTCCATCTAAACTTAATCTCTCAAACTTTTCCCCTCACTTTCGAAAACTTCTTCTCACTTCTCTAAAATTATAAAACCCCTCAATTTCTTCCTCTTTTTCTTCTCCACCAAAACTTTCTAAGCTTCCAAATCCTAAGATTTCATTAATGGCATCTAGGAGATCTTTGAGTTTTTCATCGGAGGGTTTGTCTGCGGGTTTGTTTTCATGGTTTTGGATTGATATTGTGTTTGTTATGATGATAGGGATGATTTTGTGGTAACCATGACCAAGACTCAAGGGGTGTCATCTTTGGCTTCAAAGCCGAGAGCAACAAGAACGGAGAAAGGAAAGACAAAAACTACTACATCGGGTGATGGTAATAATGAGCCCTTGGAGTTTGAGACGAGGAAGAAATGGAGAGTGAAGTATGACTCTACAAAAGCTGGGAAGAAGGCCACTTGTGAGCGAATGGTTGATCAAAAGAGTATAGGTGAGTTTGTGGCTGTGAAACGGATAATGAATTTAGGTTCAAAATTATTATTTGAGTCGATGCCTGGATATATTCTTGCTCTATGTTAGGAGTTCTATGTGGGGTTGAAGGAGGTAGACTCTGATCTTATGATATTGAGGACCACATTACGTGGTAAGCTGATAAAGATGACCCCATATTCGATAGCTAAGTAATTGGAGTATGCTAGGCCACCACCTGATATGATTGATTATCCACACCTGGAGTTCAAAACTAAGAGTTTGGCAGAGTATGTAAGAATTATGTATAAGGAGCCAAATTAGTTTGATGGACTGGAGAATATAGGACTTTGAGTAATATTTTGCACTACAACATATTTACAAAGGGGTTGGATAAACGATTTCCTATAGCGAAGATCATTTTGTTGTATAAGGTGATGTCGGGGGCAAGGATGGATGTGGCATTATTTATGTGGGGTGTAATTGCTTGATCGCATTCACTGAAATCTCTAAACATGAACTCTCGAATGTGTATATGGATTTTGTGTGTAGGTGAGTGTCCCTGTCTCTCAAATTCGATGCTAGAAATGGGAAAAATGTGTGTGTGAATGAAAAATGGGTGTGTGTGCGCAAAAATGCTCCCCAAGCAAAGAGACTTGCAAGTGTTGTGTTTTACTTGGAATGGGTATTCCATGGTCGTCTCCTTAGCTAAGGAAGGTTGAATTGTGGTGAAAACGATTTTGTAAAGAAATGAAAAAGTGTAAAATCTTGTAGTTGTGTGTTTTGGAGAGTGGAGTTTTTGCTAAAAATGTAATGAAAACAAGGTTGGCTAATCCGAAATGGTCACTCCAACGGGAATGCCAAATCAAGTCAAAACATTCTTCCAATGGTGTCTTGGTGCTTGATTAATTCGTAGGAAGTGAGAGACTAATGTGGAGGTGTAGATTCAAGCATACCTGTGACAAGTTTATGGTGTATCAAGAGCTCACAACCACGTCCGCACTCAACCTAGTCAAACCAAGCACCTTACACTACAAGGAAGAACGAAGGAGAGTTGATTTAACATACCCAAGAGGAAATCTCCCTTGGATTAGCCAACTAAAAACTTTGCTAATCATAATGAAAGCAAAAACATACACAATGTAAGGAGACATGGTAAAGAAATGAAGATTAAAACTTGCACTAATGCAAAAAGAAGTTAAACTATGAAGATAAATTCATTTCATACCCAAATGTAAAGCTTTGAAGAAGAAACCCAAATGAATACATGGTAGATACATGAAGATGTAACTAAACTTGAAATAAATGAGATTAAAGTAATACATCTTTCTACAAGTGAAATGGGTGAGGAAATGCAAAAAACTGACTTTCTCTCTCTAGAAGTTCATCTTCTTCCTTGGGACATTCTCTCTCTAAAAGTTTTTCTAGTTGAATAATGGTGTAAGGATGATTCATTTTTGCCCATCAGCCCCCTATGGCCTGTGAGAACAGACTTACCATCAATGGGAAGTGATTTAACACTTGCACAAGTGAGGACAAGCCAAGCCTGCAACTCAGTATGCCTCCTTCTTTCTCTCTCTTTCTCTTCCATGATCTTTCTTCCAAATTCAGGGTCTAGGTGTAGGGAGGCATGCTTGTATGTAGAATATGTCAGGGGATGTGTGAGAGTAGCAGAGGTGGGCCCACGGAGTAGTTGAAGAAGAGATTGCAACATTCTGGCGTTTCTGGGTAAAACCTACCGGTAGGTCGATGACAAAACCTACCGGTAGGTTTTAGAAGGACAACAATAGAACAATTCCAGTGTGCAAAACTTTCCGATAGATTTTTGGCAAAACCTACCGGTAGGTTTATGTCCAGTAGGTTTTGGTATGGGTAGCAGTAAAAGGTTTCTAGTGTACAAAACCTACCGATAGAACTATGACCAAACCTACTGGTAGATTTTCACTTGCTTTGCCATTTTCTTGGTTTCTTGACCTTCAGAGCCGCCCGTTAAGCCTCTCCTTCTTCTCTATTGTCTTTAAGCACTATGGTGGAAGCTTAACACACGTCATTACCCACTCATTACCTACAATCACACAACACTCCATTAATTGTTAGATTAAATGCATTTTCTCCCATTTTCATCACAAAATCAAGTACAAAAAGGTTCAAAGATATACATGGTATGCAATATTTTGTGATAATCACACCCCCCAACTTGAGTTTTGCTAGTCCTCAACAAATTTTATTTTCAAACCACAAAGCATAAAACTAAACAATCCACTCATGCAAGGTAATTTACCAAACAATCAAAATGCGAAAATCACAAAGCAATTAAATTCATGACTTAGGGTAAGATGGACCAAAACAAATATGGTTCTTTTCATTCATTACTTCCAAAAGTTTAGTACCAGGATTTAGAATTCAAAACAAAACGACCCAAAAATCCCAGAGACTCTTCTACTACTCCGACAATTCTAATCCTATATGTACAACAACTAAAACCACAAAAAACAAAGACAAAACATCCTACTCATCGTCTTCACCTTTAACTTCATCCTCATCACCGGAGTCATCATTGTCGGAACCCTCCACCTAAACAACAGTGGAAGCCATGGGGGCGGAGGGAGAGGGTCCAACAGAAGGAGTGGAGGTCCACTAGGGATCACCTCTCCCGGGAAGGTGTGCTAAAAAATCCTAGTCATCATCAAGGTAAGCCCATGCATCGTCCCCTCCAAAGCATCTAAGTGCTGTGCAACTGTGCAAGGTGGAGTAGTGGAGGAAAGCTCAACAATAGATGACACGACAGTAGACGACATGGCAGTAGATGACTTAGGTCTAGGGGCTCTAGCTCTCTCACCCCTACTCATCTCTGTCCTCTTACTGCTACTGGATTTCCCGATAGCCCCAAATTCATGAGGTAGTAACACATCAGAGATATAGGCCTTGACCTTAATGTGATAGCACATCCTCGTGACTAGATTGGCAAATGGGATATTCGCGTTCGGATTTCTAGCCTAAGCGAACTCCTTCATGAAATCCCAGATCAATAAAGCCACATCCATTCTATTCCTAGTCATAAATGTGTGGAGGAAGGCGAGATTCTCCACATTCGGGTTCTTCTCGGCACCTCAGGGTATCTAATTGTAGTGCAATATCTTATTCATGACCCCGTATGAGTGCTTGAGGCCCCTGACTTGAATTATTTCTTTAAATTGGGTCGGGTCCTCATATGTCAGTTGCACATACTCAGGGAGTGATTTTCTCTTTTAGAGTATTATACTAAAAGTTTGCCTTTTGTAGTAAAAAATATTTTATTAATTAATAAAACTTTGTTCTTTCCATTTTATTGAGAATCTATATGGACAAAATATTTGTATTATATTTAATATATGATATGCATGTGTGTCTTATATTTTACATTATAGATAATCTGGTGTGTACAGTTTGACTTATTCACAGAAGACCATACTATCGAATCCTTGTATAATAAAAGTATACGTTCACAATCGTAGATAGAATTGTACACATCATCAGTATGATAGTAATGTAATATTCTGGCATAATCTGTCTTGACTGTAGGAGATTGTTTGATGTCTCGGATTGTTACACTAGTACACTTTGTGTATTGAACAGACCCATGTTGAGGTTATTATCTTTTACTGATTTAATAAAATAATAAATACCTCATGATTATTATGGTTGCTTATACTCTTAATCCCTAAATATTTAATTGTCACGTGCATATAATGTTTGTCACTTTAATTCAATCAAAGAGTGAGACTCATATTGGGTCAATAAGCTCGATGAATTGGGAGACGATGTTATTTGTATGGTAAAAAATAAATATTAAAGGAAACCACGTCCTAATATTTAAATGGGTTGATGATGTTATCTTGATGAAGCTCTTAAGTTTTGTCCATTTCAAATCCTACAGGTGGATTTAATTATCCGACATGACAAATAAGTTGAGTGGTAATGCCTCAAGGAATAAAAAAAGTCAATTAAATATAATTGTCAGTGATTTATTTAATTGATGGACATATGTAATCTTAAACGTGGGGAGATTATTAAGCATATAATAATAAAGAGCTCAAATATAATTTTGAGATAAGGCCAAAGAGATTAATAATAAGTCTTTAGTGGACTGACTTATTTTTAATGGGCTGTAGGATGTTTGTTCTGGGTTGAACATAGGAATCCTAAGCCCATTGGGAGCCCAGTCCTTATTTCTCCTTAGGGTCTCTATCATAGCCTATATGTAGACGTCTAGGTTCTCTATTTCAACAACTTATCTTTACTCACGTTTTTTTAGGGAGGCTAAAAGTGAGAGTAAAGATTTGGAGGCCTTGGCAGCCTACACTGCATCCGAATTTTGACGTTGGCGGATATACGACAGAAAGCCGCGAGGTTCTTCGAGCTGCAGTCGTTGTTTTGTTCTGCGTTTGTGCTAAGACTAGATCAGTCTCGAGAGATCTCAAACGTAAGCCCTAATTCCGCCTTGTAGGGTTTTAAATGAATTTTTTTGATATTCGATTCATATGCGCTGTCAATGGTCTTGGGATTTCAGTTCCAACAAGGATACACTAGGGTATTGGGAGGAGGCCTCTGGTACTTCATCAATGTCGCAATCAAGTCCGGGGTAATCTCAAAAACCTTCCCCCTCACATTGGTCTTGAGTACACAAAGGTCCTCATCAACCACAATCAAACTCTTATAAAACTCCCTACACATTGCCAGGTTATACCCACTAACTAGCTCAAAACAAATCTGAATACCATGCCCTTCAATCACCCTCACCACCTCGTCATCGGCCCGAGGGTGGGCATGTCCACGTGACGCTCACAAGTGACATTTTTCTCATCGATGCTCTTGTTGTGAGCATCATTTTTATGCTTCTTTCTTCTTTCCCTACTCTCTCCATTGGGGCCCTCCTCTGTCCTCTTGTGGAACTCGTGCCCAAGAGTTGTGGAGAACCCGACCCTGGTCGTTTCGTATGGGCAATGAGAATCAACAGTGCCCCAAATGCCACGAAGGCCAAAAAACACATCAAAAGTTGCTCCACAGGGTCAAAAGTGACAAGAGATAGCTTATATATGCGGCCCATTGCAAAGGATTCCAAGGTTTTAAAGAAAACCTAAGTGAAATGGATTTGGGGGAAAAACAACGGTTTTGTGAGAAATCCAACAAATTTCGGTAAAATCCAAATAGAATCGACTTTTAGGGATGTAATGTTAGAGATTGGGTGGATGGGTGAGAGATCTATGAAGTTTGGAGGAGATTAAAGGGAGAGGATAGCGCTTGAGAGATCAAGAGTTGAGGGAAAAGTGATAGGTTTCCCGAAAAATCAGACTTAAAACCCTCGTTTTTTGCTTTTTGGACAAAACCTACCGGCAGAACGTTCAAAACCTACCGGTAAGTTTTGTGCATTGGAAAATTCCTACCGGTAGGTTTTAACTAGATTCCAAAAATTCCCTATGCTCCCATTTTCATTTCCAGTCTAATTTATTTCAATCTCTACACATTCTACAACCTATTTATGACCTTTACTCTACCAAAAACCTAAACAACGATTGTGAACCACAATTGAGTGATAATGTCCAAACTCATTTACGAAATTACAATGCGATTTGAAATTTTGATGCTTTCAACACACAAGACATGAATCTCTAACTCTGACTACCAAAATGAATACCCAACTTGTGAAGCACAGATTCAAAGAGTAAAGACATTCCTAACTCCTCCCAAATATCAAAAGTTGATCAATATTCCCCTACATCTCGCAAATTTAAGGCTAATGACAACACTGTTCAAATACCTGAACAAAGTACACATGAGCATCACCATGGCTTTAAATGTTATTTTAGAGTATGATGCACCTACACATTCATTTTTAAACTCGCGTGTGTGTGTGAAGTGAACATTTAATTAAAACATTTACCCAACAAAATTCACATTCACCTGACTACCCAAATTCTACTTCGATGCAAAACTCACTAAGAGTTTCTCTCAACAATGAATCACACTATGATTATCCTGGCATGCTCTCCATGTGTATATGTGAGATAAAATCTTATGCACAAACCGAAGTATGCTCACATATAATCCAAAAATGAAGTACATGCACAAAAATGAAACAACCATGACATAATCTCATGAAAGGAATGTTAGGGCACTAGATAGCGAAATCAACTTCTCTTTTCTTTAAAGGTATGCTTTTTCCATGATTTCTCTAAATCATTTAGGACTTTCAAGGGTTGTAATGAGGCCTTGAGGGTGATATAGAGGCAATTACGTGAAACGAAGGATAGAAGACAACAAAGAGGGCTATTCCGAGGGGATGACCTTTATTGTCAAAAACTTCCCTTTTTTTGTGGAATTTTCAGCTTAACACCTTCACTCACTTTTTGTTTCTTTTTCTTTATTTTCCTTAACATTTTCCTTTATCTTTTCTCATTCTTTTCTTCTTTCACCCCTTATTATCTCATTTTTCTTGGATTTTTCATTCTTTTCCATTCAACACTTTTGAAATCCGCATCCTTTATCCCTTTTTTGTGGGTTTTCGCACCACTACTCCTTCTCTTTATGATCTCTCATGGTCGGTCTCGGAACAACCAATGTGTGGTAAATTTTTATCATTTTACACTAGCTTGGTCAATTGTGTGGCATGAAAATAAATTTTCAACAAGGCTCAATCACAACACAGGGGATAATATTTTTACAAGAAAAAGGCTAAGGTTCAAAGTAAGTCAAAGATGATCTGAGATCATTTATAGATAAGCATGGGAGAGCATATTGCGTTTCAAGACAAAGTCAATCAACTACCCAAATGCACTCTAACCAAAACAAGCATAATGAGATTTTTGAGCAAATTTAAAATTTGAAAAATTATTCCTTGAGCAAATGTAAGTTCCCTCCAACAAGGATTGACACTAAAACTCTCATGAGTACTTATTTATCTCCACTATTCATGTCAAGCTCTAAAATGTGAACTAAATCCGTAAATTATCGAAATTACACATTCAAGGCGCACTTATGTGTGAGTTTAAAAGCAAACACGTATGTGATACTCTTAGCAATAGGATAAACTTCTATGATGCTTTCATGTATTCAAAGTTCAAAGCAAAGATCAACAAATCAAGAAACCCACAACACTTTGAATGAGAGAATATAGGTCAACATTCAGATATTTTTCACAAAAATTTTTAAAATTTTCACATATTTTGCAACTATTCTACAAAAAATTAGGTCAAATATGTGAATGGTGAATTTCACCACAAAATGATATCATTAACAACAAAAATTTTCACAAAAATTGGTGTATTATACAAATGGTGCACCTAAATCCCCCAACTTAATTCATGCATTGTCCCCAATGCAACAAAAAATATATGGTATGCAATGATGGACTTAAAAAAAATAGGGTTAGAGAACACCTCGCATTGAGCTTGACAAAAACACTATAATCTGCATATTTAAAGACAGAAAACTACACAAAGATGAAAGTAAGTAAACAAAATAAATTGAAAAGTAAATGATAAAAGAAAGTGACTATACAATAAAATCTACATGAACAATTATTCCTCCACAAGGTCCGGGTAAACCGGATCCACCAACTCTTCCTCCACCATTTGAACCTCAAAACCCTCGAAAAATGGCTTAAATCTTAGACCATTGACCTTGAATGTTTTGCCATCCTCGGTGTTTGATTGAGGTCTAATAATTACATTTATTAGGTGGAAAGATTGATTATATGGTTATGAAAGTGTGATAATAATGTTAATTTGTTGCAAGAATAATGTTATGCGAATTGAAGTTGAGTTGTGATGGTTTGCAGGTTAATAGTGCAAAACTGGAGATAAGTTGTGAGGAGAAATGAAGCATGGCACAAGAAGGATCACACTGGAACACGCGTCCGGACGGAGGAAGTGTACGCGTCCGGACGCGATTGGCAGAAAGTTGATAAAATCAAGAAGGACCAGTCTGGAATTTGCGTCCGGACGGTTGAAGGAGGTGCGTCCGGACGCGTGTCAAATTCCTGCTGCCGAAGTTGGAACCCTAATGAGATTCAATCTCCTTCTAATGAAAATTATAAAGAGGAACCTAGGACTTGGTAGAGAGGGACTTTTCCGCTTACGAATTCTCGGTGTCTATTTCTGTTTTCTTTCTATCATGTCCGGCTAGAAAGCTCCGCTAGGGCTAGGGGAAAATCTCTCAACGGAGTACGGTATTTTTATTGACTTTTGTACTTAATGATTTATTTTATTGTGTTAATTTAATTCCTAATATTTTAGCAAAGTGTTTATGCTGTAAAAACTCCTGAGTTGTTGTGCCACGTACATCGATTGCTTGAGTTTCCCTGCGTGTAAATCACTGGTTATTCCATGCTGGTAGAATTAATATGATTTCATAAAATAATATGATTGAATGATTATTCAGGTTCCTGGTAGTCTTTTGATTATAACCTTTGGATTTATCACTTGATTTGTTAATTGGGTTAACCGACATTTAATTCCTATTTCAAGTCAAGTCTTCGAGTCTTTAATTATTACTGTATGAAGTTGAGAGGGAGTACCTAATGCTCTAGTATTTTCATTACTGTTTTAATCACCATAAATCAATTGTTCTCAATCTGCTACTTTTTAAACCAATGCTTTTACTCTTGAATTACTGTTAGTTTTTGTGTGACTGTTTCTTTGCTACAATTCCCCGTGGGATCGACCTCGGACTTTCCGAGAATATATTACTCTGCTCAACCTGCGCTTAGGTTTACACTTTAAAGTTGAAGCAGTGTTCGTAATTTCCACGGTTCTATTGGGGTAGGCCACCTTGACAAGATAGGGGTCATCCCAATGAGATCAGAGTTTCCCTTGAAAGATAGAGTCGAGAATTATACAAGAACACTTTTTGTACGGGCTCGAATGTCTTTCTTACAATGGATTTAGCATGAAAAATCTTAGCCCTTTCTTTAAAAAATTTTGAGCTCTCATATGCATCTCTACAAATCTCCTCTAATTCTTTCAACTCCAACTTTCTCTTGTATCTAGTAATCCTCAAGTTAAAGTTCAAGGTCTTGATGGCCCAATAAGCTTGGTGCTCCATCTCTACCGACAAATGAAAAGACTTGCCATAGACTAGCCTGTAGGGTGACATGACTAGAATGGTCTTGTAAGCAATGTGGTAAGCCCACAAGGCATCAGTCAACCTAAGTGATCAATCCTTCCTATTAGGGTTCATCGTTTTCTCTAGGATGTTCTTAATCTCTCTATTGGCTAACTCGGTTTGGCCATTGGTCTGTGGGTGATAAGCGGTAAAAATCTTGTGTGTAACACCATATTTATGCATTATGGATGCAAATGGTTTATTGCAAAAATGAGAACCGCCGTCACTTATCATTGTGTGAGGCATCCCAAACCTTGAAAATATGTTTTCCTTTAGGAACTTGACCACCAGCCGGTGGTCATTAGTCTTGGTTGGGATAACCTCTACTCACTTAGACACGCAGTCCACTGCCAATAAAATATAGAGGTAGCCAAAAGACATAGGGAATGAACTCATACAGTCAATGCCCCACCAATTGAATATCTCAATTACTAACACCGGGGACAAGGACATCATATTCCTACGTATCACACGACCCAACCTTTGGCACATATCACATTCCTTGCAAAATAAAACACAATCCTTAATTAAAGAAGGCCAGCAAAAACCAGATTGCAAAACCTTAGCTGAAGTTTTCTTTGAAGAGAAGTGGCCACCGCAAGCCTCGGAATGGCAGAATTAAAGGACTTTCCGTTGTTCATGTTCAGGTACGTATCTCCTTATCACTTGATCTGGACAATATTGAACAAATACGGGTTATCGATCTAGAAGTACTTCACATCCGCCATAAATCTCCTTTTGTCCTCTGGGCTCCAATGCGGTGGTATTTGTTCAATGGCAAGATAATTACAAATGTCAGTGTACCAAGGGCAAATAGAATGAATAGAAAATAAATGTTCATCAAGAAAAGAGTCAGGGATAAGAATATGCTCTTCAGCATCTTGAACTATAAGTCGGGACAAATGGCCTGCCACCACATTCTCAACTCCTTTTTTGTCTTTAATGATCAAATTGAATTCTTGAAGGAGGATGATCCACCTAATGAGTCTCGATTTTGCGTCCTGCTTAGACAAAAGATACTTCAAAACAGAGTCACCAGTGTAGAATACTATAGGCGAACCAATGATGTAAGACCTAAATTTATCCAATACAAATACTACGGCTAGCAACTCTTTGTCAGTTGTGGTATAATTCATTTGTGCTTCATTTAGAGCCTTACTAGCGTAGTATATTACATATGACCTCTTGTCTTCCTTTTGACCAAGCACAGCACCGACCACTTAATCACTCGCGTTGCATATGAGCTCAACTGGTAAGTCCCACATGGGTGGTCGCATGATTGGAGTTGAAGTGAGCATGCTTTTGAGTTTTTTTAACTGATGTTTTACAATCATCCGACCACACAAAGGGGATATCTTTGGAAAACAAATTAGTCAAGGGTCTTGCCAATGCACTAAAGTCTTTTATAAATGTATGATAAAAATCAGCATGACCAAGAAATGACCTGATGTTTTTGATGACTTTCAGTGTGGGGAGGTTGGAAATTGCTTCAACCTTGGATTTGTTGAGTTGGATCCCCTTTGCCGATACAATGTGCCCAAGCACTATCTCTTGTGTCACCATAAAGTGGCACTTCTCCCAGTTGAGTACCAAATTATTCTCCTTACATCTTTCAAGTACTTTCTCCAAATTTTCTAAACACCCCGCAAATGAGTCCCCAAATACAGAAAAGTCATCCATGAGGACTTCCATAATTTTTTCCACCATGTCGCTAAAAATTTCAATCATGCATATTTGAAATGTCCCTAGGGCATTGCACAACTCGAATGGCATTCAGCGATAAGCGAAGGTACCAAAAGGGCACGTGAAAGTTGTCTTCTCTTGGTCCTCCAAAGCGATCTCAATTTGATTGTAGCTGGAATATCCATCCAAAAAACAATAAAAAATAGGAAATAAGAAGGGAAATGGTCCTTTCTTGTGAAAGAGTTGAGTTTTCGATAGTCGATGCAAACTCTCCATCTGGTGACTATTCTCGTCGGAATCAACTCATTCTCCTCATTTGTAACCACGGTGACCCCTGATTTCTTTGTCACTACTTGAGTGAGATTAACCTATTTACTATCGACAATTGAAAAAATGATGTTCACATCAAGTAGTGAGTACCTCATCCCTCACCACATCCTTCATGATAGGATTTAGCCTCCTTTGTGGTTGTCGGGACGATTTGGAGTCTTCTTCTAGGTAAATTTGGTGTGTGCAAATGAGGGGGCTTATCCCCTTGATATCGGCAATCGTCCAACTAATTGCTCCCTTGTGCCTCCTCAACACTCTCAATAAATCATCTTCTTGTTTTCGGCTCCAAAGAGGAACTTATGACCACCGGGAAGGTTTTGTGCTCCCCAAGAAATGCATACTTGAGTGTAGAAGCTAGTGGCTTCAACTCCAAGTTGGGTGTTTATACGGTTGATAGAAAAAATCTCTTCTACTTGAACCAAGACATCCTCAACTACTCCCCTTGGTGTTCTAACGCTTCGGTCCGCCAATTGAAGGGTGATTGGAGTTGGATTCAACTCTTTAAGTTGTAATTGTTGGTACACCATGTAGGGTAGGAGGTTGACACTCGCTTCCAAGTCTAGAAGTGCTTGCTCCATAAGGCAAATTCCTACGGTGATGGCAATGGTAGGACATCCGGGGTCCTTTAATTTGGGAGGTTTGTTGGTCCTCAAAATGGAGCTTACTTGCTCTGTGAGGAATGTCTTCTTATGCACATTCAATTTTCTCTTCACTGTGCACAAGTCATTCAAAATATTTTCACATGATGGGATTTGCTTGATTACATCAATGAGTAGAATGTTTATCTTTATCTGCTTAAACATTTCAATGATGTCAGAATAATTAGCCACCTTAGCCAGTGACTTCAAACCTTGGGAAAAAGGGGCCGGAATAGGACATGTATGCACATTCAAATCAATACTTTTCTCCTTTTCATTTGTCTCACCCCCTCAGAGTTATCCTCTATCTCTTTTTCTTTTGCTAATGTAGCCTTTGGGGGGACTTTTTGTAAAATGGTCTTGTCAATTTGTTTGCCACTCATAAGGGTGGTGATCGCCTTAAGTTGCTCACAACTCTGCTTGGTGGGCTCGGATGACTCAATCACGTGCTGACCCCTAGGGTTTTCTTGAGGTTGAGCGAGAAATTTTTCTTTCTCTTGTTGGGACGACCATATGACACTGATCAAATATCATTGAAAACGGTAATGATTTTGTTGTTGATTGTTGTTTGGCTTTGAATGAAACGGTGCATGACATCCTCCAATTTTTTTTTTTGTGATGAGGTTGGTAGGTGGGTGGGTTGGATGGTCCTTGTTGACCAAACCGTTGTGGAGGCGGGTTTTGTGAAAACTCTTGTAGATTGGACCGGGGGTATTGGGAGCTAGACAACGGACCTTGACCATGATATTGGTTTTGCTTGGGTGGAATGAGTGTTGAGAATGAGTTAGACCCTTGAGGAATAGGATTATCATTCTTCGAACTAAAGTTCGAGTGATTGCTCAAACTCGAATTATATGTATTGGTTGAAGACATTTACTTGCTCATGGTATACCTCTTTAAGTGCCGGAATGTTTGGGCACTCTGAGATGGAATGCTCAACACTCTCATAAAGAGAGAAAAATTCCTCTGCCTTAGTGAAATTAGAAATCTCATGTCTCCTATTCACCTCTAGACTCTCCACCTTTCGGGACAACTTTGTGATTTTGGCAAACAAGTCTTCTCGATCCATTAAATCATACATTCCTTTCCCACTTGGTTGACTACTACCCAGAGAGGACCTTGGCACATTATTTGGATCCGTAATATCCCATGATTGAGCATTTTGTGCCAAGGTATTGAAGAACTCAAGGGCCTCATCTGGATCTTTGTTTAGAAACTCTTCATTGCACATCATGTCTATGAATTGTTGGTGGGTCGGTGTAATTCCTTCATAGAAGAAACTAACCAATTGCCTAGGTTCGAATCCATGATGTGGAATGGATTGTGAAAACTCTTTGTATCGATCCCAACATTGGTAGAACTGCCCATTGGATTTCTCCAAAAAAAATTGAATTTATTTCTTAAGAGCAGTGGTCTTGGGCACCGAAATAAATTTGTTTAAAAATTCGAAAAGCATTTGTGCCCAAGAGCTTATCGATCGAGGTTTCAACAAGTTCAACCAAGTTTTGGCTTTGTCCTTAAGGGAGAAAGGGAATAATTTCATACGAGCTATGTCTTCCATGGCATGATTTGTGAGAAATGTTGCAACAATTTCCTTAAATTCCTTAATGTGCAAATAAGGATTTTCTCTTTTAATTCCATGGAATTGAGGAAAAAGTTGTAACATTCCCGTTTTAACAAGGAATACATGAACTTGAACCTGTAGAAGTATACAAGAAAGGGTGGTGCTTTGGGTTGGTTGAAGATAATCGCTCATTGACCTCGCCAGAGGATCAATCAGGATATTGTTTCGCTCATTCCTGGGAGGGGCAAAATGCATTCGGGTGTTTGGCATTCTAGGGTTTTACATTTCCCCACCTCTTGGAACATTAGCATCATCATCCCCAAAGTTATCACCGGCATCCTCGGGTGGGTCTTGGTCTAGGTTTATGTTGGGTCCTTGGGCTCGTCTCACTAATTTATTTTGATCGTTCCGTCCCCACATGCAAAAACACTAACTATAATTGAAAATAAAAAGTAAACATAAATATATTCAAGGAGCAACGTACCTGGGTCCGTGATGAGAATCACGTGACTTACCTCCGTTGTCCGAAATTACCTTCTAATTCGACGCTAGCCTTCCCCGACAATGGCGTCAAAAATGCTTGATCACGTTCACCCTAATCTCTAAACATTAATCCTTGAATGTATATATGGATTTTGTGTGTAGGTGTGTGTCACTCTCCCTCGAGTTCGATGCTAGAAATAGGAAAAATGTGTGTGTGTGCAAAAGTGCTTCTCAAGCGAAGAGAGACTTACAAGTGTCATGTTTTACTTAAAATGGGTATTCTAAGGTCTTCCCCTCAAGGAAGGAAGGTTGAATTGTAGTGAAGGTGATTTTGTAAGGAAATGAAAAGGTTTAAAATCTTGTAGTTGTGTGTTTTGGTGAGTGGAGTTTTTGCTAAAAATGTAATGAAAACAAGGTTGACTGATCCAAAAGAGTCATTCCAATAGGAATGCCAAATCCACTAAAAACATTCTTCCAATGGTGTCTCGGTACTTGATTGATACATTGGAAGTGAAGGACTAATGAGGAGGTGTAGGCTCAAACATACTTCGTGACAAGTCTACAGTGTATCAAGAGCTCACAACCACGTCCGCACTCAACCTAGTCAAACCAAACACCTTACACTACAAGGAAGAATGGAGGAGAGTTGATTTAGAATACCCAAGAGGAAATCTCCCTTGGATTAGCCAACTAAAAACTTTGCTCCTCATAATGAAAGCAAAAACATACACAACGTAAAGAGACATGGTGAAGAAATGAAGATTAAAACTTGCATTAATGCAAAAAGAAGTTAAACTACAAAGAAAAATTCATTTCATACCCAAATGTAAAGCTTTGAAGAAGAAACTCAAATGTAAACATGGTAGATACAAGAAGATGTAACTAAACTTGAAATACACTTGAAATAAATGAGATTAAAGTACAATAAATAAAGATTACAAGTGAAATACATCTTTCTACAAGTGAAATGGGTGAGGAAATGCAAAAATTTGACTTTCTCTCTCTAGAACTTCATCTTCTTCCTTGGAACATTCTTTCTCTAAAAGTTTCTCTAGCTGAATAACAATGTAAGGATGATTCATTTTTGTCCATCAGCCCCCTATGGTCTGTGAGAACAGACTTACCATCAATGGGAAGTGATTTGACACTTGCACAAGCAAGGACAAGTCAAGCCTGCAACTCACCATGCCTCATTCTTTCTCCCTCTTTCTCTTCCATGATCTCATTCTTTCTCTCTCTTTCTCTTCCATGATCTTTCTTCCAAAGTCAGAGTCTAGGTGTAGGGAGACATGCTTGCATGTAGAATATGTCAGGGGATGCGTGGGAGAAACAGAGGTGGGCCCATAGAGCAGTTGGAGAATAGATTGCAGCTTTCTGGCGTTTCTGGGTACAACCTATCGGTAGGTTTTAGCAGGACAGAAACAGAACAATTCCAGTGTGCACAACCTTCCAGTAGATTTTGGCAAAACCTACCAGTAGGTTTTGGCATGGGCAACAGTAGAAGGTTTCTAGTGTACAAAACCTACTGGTAGAACTATGACCAAACCTACTGGTAGGTTTTCACTTGATTTGCCATTTTCTTGGTTTCTTGACCTTCCGAGCTGCCCGTTAAGCCTCCATTTCTTCTCCATTTTCTTTAAGCACTATGGTGGGAGCTTAACACACGCCATTACATACAATCACACAAAACTCCATTAATTGTTAAATTAAATGCATTTTTTCCTATTTTCATCACAAAAACAAGTATAAAATGGTGCAAAGAGATACATGATATGCAATATTTTGTGCTAATCAATAATCAAGGATTATATTTTGGAGAGCAAACCTAGGGGAAATATGTTGTTTGATAATATGATTACTTACTTTTGCGTGGATGCGGGGGTAAAGAGATTTATGAGAGATCATTTGACTCCTCTTGAGAAGGAGTCCATTATTAGTTGGTTAGAGAGTACGAGTGATACCATGTCCAGAGCTACTAGAGATAGACCTACTCTTGCTACTCTTGCACCTATTGGACCTACTCCTACACCTGCTGATACTAACGTCATTCCTGTTCCACCAAATTCGTGACCTACTATACTTTAGAGGATGAGGAGGTTAGAGTAGATGATGGATAACTTGAAGTCCGGCTTTGAGAAGATGAAAGGCACTCAAGTATAGATGACTAGAGATTTGGAGTTGTCTTTGATTATTTACAACATTACAGCCAGGAGAGTCATTACCAGTCCTACCTTCGTTGACTACTACAGGTGCTACTTTATTAGTGCCAATTTCACCTACCTCAATACCCGAGCCACCACCTGCAATTGTGACTGTACCTCATGATCTAGGATTGGAGATTGAGAGTAGTGAAGTAGAGGCAGAGCTTGAATGTGATGAGGATGATGAGGGAGATTTTGAGTAGAGTGATGTTAGGGTTTGTTAGTTTCATGTTCAGAATGTTATCTAGTTTTTTAGGAAGTCGTATAGTTGGGTTATAATGACTTAGGATAGAAAACCTTTAGTTTCGTGCTAAAGTTGTTACCTTTTGATCTTTTGTACCCATTATTAGTTTATATATCTATGACATTTGTTATTTTTTTTGGATGTTTCAGAATTTTGTTGTGTGCTTGATGTGTAAGTTTAATGTAATTTTGCATGAGATGGATGGATGAATGAAGGACATGCTTTTTATTTTTGGTTTACTGGGGACTAACAAAGCTTAAGTTGGGGGGGTATGTTTAGCATTCAAAGTTGCACATTTTATTGCCTAATCCATTAATTATTTGTGTTAATTCATGTTTATTCCCTCTAACACTGGGGCTATGAAGTGATTTGAGGTGTATTTGTGATTGTAGGTGTGAGAAATTCATGGAAAATGGCTTGGACAATGTTTAAGAAGTCGAGATGCATCAAGAAAGGAATTAGGAAGAATGGAAAAAAGGTCACTTTAACTGGTTCAATTCCAAGCGGTTGATCAGAGCAAAAATGATACTTCAACCGGTTGAAGACTACATCCAACCAGTTGATCAAAGGTTTTTAGAGATACAGGGATAATCTAAGACACTGAGAGTATTTCGAGTGGTATAACATCAATCTTTAACTTGTTGATCAGAGAAATTTCAGAAAAAGAAAAAAGTACTAAGAGCACTTTAACCGGTTAATCACCATTCTTCAACCGGTTCATCAAGGTACTTCAGCCGATTGAACTTAAGTCGGCTATTGCAGAAAGAGTAATGTTTTGTATCCCAAATTTATATCCCAAATGTACATCTCAAATCAATGAGAACCATTGGATGAGTGGGTCCCAATGAAAAAGTTAATGGGACCCACTCATCCAATGGTTCCCATTGATTTGGGATGCATATTTGGGATACAAATTTGGGATTTGTAGCATTGCTCTTGCAGAAAAAGCTTTCCCCTGTTTTGAATAGTCCACGGCGGCTGGCAAAGTACACTTTTACACTAATTGGGCGGCTTCTAATCCCCATGAGGCCTTTCTATTGGTTGATGGCACCTCCTAACTTGCACTGAAGCTGCCCGAATTGGTAGGTGATGGCGGTGGAAGCTCCTTTAAAAATTTATTCATCACCTGTGTCGTGCATCTGGGCCAATGAAAAGGAGAATCTCATGCATATATACACACACACACACTTGCATTTCTTTAGAGAGGTTACAGAGTTTAGGGTTTTTTACAAAGCTTTAATATTTGGTTTAGAAGAGTTTGATATTTATTTGTTATTTTTGAAGACTTTAAGCATTTGGAGAAGGGGGCTTTGAGTTTTTCTTTTAAACTTGGTTTGTAAGCTTTGAGTTTGTATTTGAACTTGGTTTTGTGAAGCAATATCATTACAAACATTTTCCATTAATCTTGTCGTTTTCTACACATGTTTACTATGTACACATTACTGATTTTGGAGTTATGAGTTTTGCTTTCGACTAAGTCTCGGTGTGATCCGCTGGATGATTCTTGTTCGTGATTAAGTTTTGTTGATTCTTCATTGTGTTCTTACCACAAAGTATGTTTTTTGGATGATATAAAGTACTTTTGAAAACTAGTGTTTATTTATACACTTTGATTGATTGTCGATGGTTTTGCGGCACTCGGGGGCGGCTCAACAAGGTTATGAAAAAAGCCTTGGCTTTAGGCCCCATTTTTAAAGAAGGCCCCAAATTTTTAAATATCATAAATAGTACATATAAAAAATTAAATCTATAAATATTTTAAGTCCTACAAAAAGGCTTTATAAAAATAAAAGTTTAATAAAAAAAAATTAAGGCCTCATTTCAAGGAAAACCCATAATTTATAGGTGTACAGTAACAGTTCAAACAAAAAATTTAAATTCATGTTTGAACAAAATATTTTAATTTAAATAGATTGGGCTTGTTAATTCAGCCGTAAAATTAAAAAGCCATAAATATTTTTTTAAAATAAAGAAAATAAAACTAACTGTAAAACTAAATCTACTAAAAAATCTAATTTTAACCTCCAAAAAAATCAAGTTTAAACTTACCATCATAATTTTTCAACTATTTTTTCTCTCTCTTACCATTAAGTTCAAATATGGTAACAAAAACTTAAATATAAAAATTTAATTAATATTTTTGTATTT
>CM042187.1:17998596-18029151 GCA_023539305.1 Ilex asprella
AACAAAAACTTAAATATAAAAATTTAATTAATATTTTTGTATTTAAAAATATTAAAAATTAAATTTATTATTAATATTAAAAATAAAAAAGTCTTATTTATCGTTTCCGCTTTAGGCCCCAAAAAGTCTCAAGCCACCCCTGACAGCACTATTAATGCTTAGGGTATAAGTTCACATATGTGTTTAACATTAGATTTGACTATCTACCTTCAAAGTAATATATAATTTATAGTGAGTTAGGTTGAATATTCTCCACCTGAGTAAATTTGAGTATGTGCTCGGGTGAGTAAAAAAGAGGATCAATAAGCTTATTCATGACAAGATAATTCCTTAGGATTGATTGACTATTACTACCTCAATTTTAAACTCACTATCTTTCCACTCAATCAAGGGTGTTTTTTCATTTCTGTTTCAAGTACATCACCATTCAAATAAGAAAGTGTTCTTGAGGAGGCGACGTTAGAAATTTTCCAAGTTACTACACCGTACAATTTTTCTGTGCTTGGGAAGCAAATTATCACATTTTGAGGAAGGCGGACAGAGTATTAAATCAGAAAGGAGTAATTGACTAAGCAAAAAATATGAACAAATTAAACAGTGTTGGTAAATAAAACTCACCATAGCAATGTGACAAGTAAGGGAGCTCCTTCCTGGGTTTTGCTCTGTCCAAGATGTCTTCATAACTGCCCTTCTCCCACAATCGCAAACAATATCCAGGTTTCCTCTAATTTTTCTCCTTTTCTCTTGACCAGTCGATGCTTTATTTTCATCCCCAGTCCATGCTCTGTTTTCATCGCAGAGGGAACAAGCTTATGTACTACACAAGAGAGATGGAGTGGAGGGAAAATTAGGCACCAAAGCAACATAAACCTGTGCTGCCTATTTTGCCCCAAGACTGAGTAAGGTGACAGACACGTGATGGCCTCTCTGTTTGGTTTAACAGCTTACCCAGAAGGAAGGATGTGATTGAAACAAAAAATAAAGTATAGAGACTAAATTGGGACAATTTGTAGTTACAGGGACTAAATTAAAATAGTATGCAAAGTTCAAGGACCATTTATGGTTTTTACTCTAATATAAGTGTACGTTGAGGCTGATTCGGCTATTGTAATATTCAGCCTCGGCTATTGTAATATTCAGCCTCGGCTATTGTAATATTATGTATTATAATTCAATATAGATAATATTATATTACAAGTTATTCTAAGATAACCAAAATGAATAGTTGTTGAAAGAATAGCTGTGAAATTTGAGTTTCGCTCGTATTGACTTTCAGATCAATATTTAATTTCGAAGGTGTTAAAATTTGAGAAGTCTAGTTAGGTAATTTTTTTTAAAAAAAAAATAGGTTAAAATACCATTACCATTTAATTCAGGAGATCGAAAAATCTTAGGATTGGTGATATAGAATGTATTAAAAACTTGGAGTTATTTTGGGGTTTAAAAGCATTTTGGAGAGTATTCGAGTGGCAAGGAATTTGACACTACTTTGATTTTTTGACCATAAATTTTTACTTCAACATCTAGTTGAATTGATTCTTGCGACATTAGAAATTAGCCTTCAAAATCTATACAAGTGTATTTCATAAAAAATTCGTACATCAGAATCTAAGTAGGTCAAAATCGAAATAAAAGTATAGGGCAGAAAGTCACCCTCGTTCGGACGGGAATGAGTGCGTCTGAACACCCCTTTGACACTTCTAGCAGTGAGTGTGGTCCATTCAAACGCAAAAATGCGCATTCGGACGTGCCTCTAAAGTCAGCCTCGATTAGTTTTGAGTGTTTACTTTGTTTTTGACCCTATAATTACCCTATAGACATGTTTTAGGGTTTTTATACATGTTTCTTAACCCTGAGGAGCTTAGGAGAGTTTTGAGAGAAAGAAGAGGAGAAAAGAGAGAAGATCGAGGCAATGTTTGTTGAGTTCTGCTCGTAGCAAACAAAGTAGGATATTCTAGGATCAAGGTAACATTTATTTTCCTTTGCTATTCATTGAGGGCTAAGGCTTATTTATATGTAAAATATGATTCAACTTGATATATATGATCTATAACTCTTTTGAGTTTCTTTCAAAAGTATGATCAATTTTCATTTGAAAATACATGGTTTACATATGATTATAAATTTTTTGTTTGAACACCTTAATCTTGAACATGGTCAAATTGATAACGTTTCTTAGCAATCTAATACATGTTATTGAAATTTCCTCTATTTTGAGAATTGTAAAGCTATGATTTGTGGTACACATGAAGTTTATTGAAAAGTATGAATATTATATGTTGTATGGGTGAGCGTGATGAACTTGATAATGTATTCAAACTTATATCACACAGTGCTTAGATGAGTTTCTTATCCTAAGGGGTTTGAAGGTTCTCTATCACTCGTAGTGGAATTGTTTGGTTCTTTGAGAGGTTCCAAGAATTCACAATATTCGCTCATGCGGATCGATGTTGTGGGTTATTATACTACTACTATGAAGATTTCTTTAAATATTGTTGCGTCAGTATACGTGCTTTCTAAATATTGTGGTCCTATGGGGATTAGTTAGAGGATTTTTTGTGCATGTACGTAGGCCAGATATTTTCGTTGTGTGAATTCTTGTTAATCAACTTGCGTACAAGAGGTATTTCTGTTATAAGCTGTAGTTTTTCAAATTGTTTTACTCTGTTACAGATTTACATTTTTTTGTATCGTAAACTTAAGATCGTTACAATATAATATGTTTTACTTCAAAAGTTATACCTTTAACATTTTTTAGATTTTGGTATTGAGGAGGATATATACCTAGATGAGAATTCATATTGGGAAGATGAAGCAAATTGAGATGCGAATCCGACTTTTGAGGTTTAGAGATTTATTTACCAGTTTATAATTTAATGGTTTTGATGATGGACAATGTTTATGGATAGTATTTAGTTAGAGATGAGATATTTGATGCTATTTAAGTTTTTTGGGATGTAAATTTTTAATGGTTGATTATGTTTTGGAGGTTTTTAGTTAGATGAAGTTGAAAATTTTTGTTTTGATTTATTTTATAGTTTCATTAGTTATGCTCTCATAATTTTAAAGGTTATTAGTCAGGTCACGTCTGTTTATGAATTTAGGGTAAGCAAAGTTGGTATCAGAGTATAAAAATTAGGTCTTAAATAGGAACTATAGGAGTGGGCTAACAGGTTGTAGTAGGTATATGATTGAAAGGATGTTAGGCATTAATATTAAGGAAAATGATTTTTAGTCACCGTGTAGGATTCTCTTGGGTGCTCTCACCTTCCCCCCCCCCCTCCCCCTTTTATCAGGCATTAATATAAGAGAGGAAAATAATGAAATTCGAATCCACGACTTTAAGATCTAAAAGTGGAGGTAGTTGATCAACCACTAACCTATTCCCCCCTCCACCCTCCCCCACCCAATATTTGATGACCTCGAACAAGTGATTAGGGAGCACAGGATAACCACAAGCTTCTGGATGTTCTACTCCTTTTAAAAATTGCTCATCCAAGGAGGTCTGCTAAAGAAAAGGACTTACTTTAACCTTGAAACCAGATTTCAAAATTTGTATTTTTAAACAAAAACTACGACCAAAACGTATGTCTTATAAACAAAAATATGTTTTTGTCACCATTCATATCCCATAACCTTCTTCAATATTGACAAAGAGAGTGTTTGATATGACTTAAATAAAAGTGTTTATGTAACTTTTACTTATCATAAGCACTTTAACAAAAAAAAAAAGGTGGTGTTTGGATTTACTTATTTAAAACACTTTAAATAAGTTAAAAGCAATTTTATCACTTAATTAAGTTAATAAGTAAAAGTTAAAAAAAAAAATTTACTTCCACAAATACACTTCCACCCTAATTACTTTTTACTTCAATTTGTCGCACCCGATCATCTCTGTCGAAGAAGTCTCCCATGACAGCTCTCATCTGTGTTCTTCCATCTCTCCGACTATAATCGACAAGGTAGGGAGACTTCTGTGCTCTGGCGCTCGACAACCACTCCTTACAGTCATCGACATTGACCTCAAGTGTGGTAATATCGCCAGTTACGTTCCGGAAGAACTTGAGTTACTTACAGATCTTGCCTTATTTCACATCAATCAAATGGGTTTTGTGGCACTGTGCTGAGAAAGTATAAGAATTTCATGCAATTGTCCGAGCTTGATCTTGGTAACAACGGGTTTATCCAAAAATTCCTCATCTTGTTCTTGAATTATTGACTCTGAAATTCTTAGATCTCAGGTTTAATGAGTTTGAAGGAGATGTCCTCAATAAGCTTTTTGATAAGCCTCTGACTGTCTTTTTCATCGACAATAATAGATTACTATTATTACGTTTGATTCATCGGATAATTTTAAGAATACGTCGTATCTGTAATTTTTCTGAGTTTCGCGACTGTGTTTCGACGAACCTTGGCAATATGTTTGATACATTGAATGAAATCAAAATGCACTTTTTTATAAACTACTTTGATTTAAGTATTTCTTATTTTAGATTTCCAAACAATATTTATTTAATGAAAGTGTTTTACTTGTGAAATACTTTTGATAAATACTTATTAAAAAAGTAACTTTTGAATTTAATAAGTCATTTCAAACAGTAGCTAAGACTCTCTTACATACAATCTAGATAATAAAACAGTTCATACTTTGAATTTTATCCTAGTCATACTTTTTCCCTCAAATCTATCACCATTCACTCATATTTTCCGCATAAAAATATCACATCACTCATTTCTATCACATATTTAATCATTTATATATTTTTTCCTTAAAAATATCACATCACTCATTTATATCATAGGTTTAATCATTTAATATTTGATTAAATTGTAGTTAATATAATTTTTATTCAAACATTATTCATATACGATAGTATACACATTATGAAAAAATTTAATACAGTGAAATCAATTTTTTAGACGCTCGAATTTTATATTTTATCATGCTTTCAGGCACGGGTTATGACTAGTTGATTCCTATTGCACCTTTTGGCACTGTAGGTCACTTCTATGTAATTAAAGACCTCAAGGGAAATTTAGTATTTTTCTATCATGTTACTCAGTGAGGAGTATAGTAAATAGTGTAATAAAATGTGGGCAACAAAATTTAAACCCTAGGATGATTTACAGAATCATTTAAGTAGAAAATAATAGTTTTTGTAGTGATCTGGTTGACTGGTCTACCCTCAGTCAAGTGGGTGTTGGTCTAGTGGTTCACCATTAGTCGATTGGCTTCTACATATAGCAAGATATAAAAATTCATTTTCCAATTTATAAAGGTGATCAACTATGTAAAGTAAACACCACCAGAAAACACTGAAGAATAGTAATGCCCAGAAAAACATTGAAGGGTGCAACACCTCCAGCACATTTTTTGAATTTGAAACCTTGAGAAATTGACACTGATTTGTACCTACATGGAGTTCATGAGGTTTTAGAACCACTAGTTCTTGGAAAGATAAACTTACACGTGGCAACATCCTTTTGGTTGAACCTCATTTCAGATAAGGAAGTGGATTATATTCGCAAGATTTTTTTTATTTATTTATTATTACAGTTGTCTATGTAGATTACCATTGTATTTTTCTCTCACGTACGGAACTAATGCTAAAAATTATGCAAAGTCGTCTCTCCACACAAGGAGGTAAATCTATAACCGGTGGCCCCAGTGGGTTACGTTTTGTGGGATATTTAAACTTATGATATACCTCTTATGAGAATTTCATCAGATGACTGAACTATCACTAAACTAGCCCCATGGAGTTAATGATTGTTTTTCTCGCAAGACTACGGTGTCAAAGTGATATTTTATGATATCATATTAAAGTTGAAACAAATTAGAAGTGAGGTTACGAGTAAGACTATTACAAAACGAGATTATTTGAGATTAAACCTATTGTTTTAGAATTTATCCTAACTTTTTTAGATTGTAACTCAACACATTAAGTGGTAATTAACCTTATTTAATAGTAATTTTTTATATGATAGCGAAGTCGGTACGGTATTCTAATCTTTTTGGTAGATACACTTTTTAAGTGACATTTTCAGCTCTCTATGCTCGTATGCTCTTGAGATTAGGAGAGTGTAAGGTCAGAAACAAGAGGGAAGTAAGTATTCATATTGCAAGGAATGGCTTCCATAACAATGACAGCTTCATATCCCGGTGGCTCAGCCTCGGCCATTGCGAAACAACCTCCCACAATCGCCTGCCGTGGTGCTGTCGCGGCCAAGGCCAAGGCCTCAAAGGCGACAGAACTCGAAAATAATACAATCAGCTACAACAGCAAGGAAGAAAGCAACACCAAGAGGAGAGAGTTGGTTTTCTCTGCGATTGCTGCTGCGGCCGCATGCTCCATAGCTGAAGCTGCCATGGCAGTTGAGCCGAAGCGCGGGACACCGGAAGCTTTGAAGAAGTATGGACCTGTTTGTGCCTCAAATCCTACAGCCAGAATTTGTCGAAAGTGAGGGTTTAACTTTTTCTTCATGGTTTGTTGTGGTTGCAGAAGAATGTAAAATAAAACCTCATTTGTGTTGTTTACTTGTCCTCTTCATTGCTTTTTGTTGTCCAATGAGTTCATATGCATCTACATTTCCGGTTTCTGTGAGACAAGTCCTCTGAACCAATCACTAATCTTCCAATTTTTTCAACTAAAACTTGAATTTCCATTGATGGCAAATTGAAGCTTTACAAGAAAACAAGGGGAAACAAGAAAATCTTTTTACGAGAAAAAAAGAATGCCAGACCATTACAATCCAAAACAGAGTGTTCCGTGAAGGGTCTTCAAGAGAGTTCGAACAGATTCAACTAGTCTACGAAAATCTGAATTCACAAAAAAAAAAAAAAACCCTCTTGAAGACAATTGCATACTACTTATCAAGACAATCAGGTAATGCAAGCCAGAATTCTTTTAGGACCAGCTAAAGCAGAGTTTACTCTTTTATGGTCACATGTAGAATTGCAAACCATCATTTTCAGAGTCACCCAATTTGCAAAACTGAGAACTCACCCAGTTTAGATTAGTTCCCACAGCCCTCAATACTTTATGACTAATTTGTTCTTAAATCCACCACATTAATTCCAGTACAAATGATACTTTACACTAAAAGATGTCAGCATTCTCAATTTACACCCTAAAAATTGAAAAATTACCATACTGCACACAAATGTAATAATGTGCTCCCTTTTAAGACAATTCAGCATAAATTTTTTGTTGAGAACACATTAAATTGAGTATAATACAAACAATCGGGTATAAAAATTTATAATATAAAACAAGACATATTTCAATAAGTCCATCCGACGGTCTCAAATAAACTCATATAACAACCATCAATATTTCTCTCAAAATCATTCACATTACACTATGCTTTTTGACACGGGTTACCCTAGTATGATAATATACAAATGCAATTAAAAAAATTGTCAAAAAAGACAACGAACATTTAGTTTTGCAGCACATTGCTACATTTTTATTAGATTGAGGGTGTAATGCGAGAATTTGAGAATCTTTTAGGGTGCAAAGTGTCATTCACTCTTGATTCCGTGATCAACAAATATGATACCATTTTTTTCCCTTAATCAAGGATATACCCAACAACTATTTTGGAACTTAAAAGATACTTGTAAAACATGCAATTCAAATTACTCCAAATGTTACAAAAAAAAGATAAAGATATTTTAATCAGCAGATAGATAAAGTTTATTTTTAAACAAAAGCAACAAGAAACAGAAATACAAAGGGGAATTCCTCAAGAAATACAAAAGACAGGACCAAGCCCAGGAACAAAAAAAGAAAAAAAGCAAACTCAACATGATCAATATTGTACATAAGATTTTTTGTGACCTTTCTGCCTCGAGTACTAGAAGCTTACATGGAGAATATCAGGTGGCACATCCTGTGTGAGGACAGACAAAGTTGAAGGAGAGGCCTGCAAAGTGCATAATATGGAAATAACCAACTTCAGACCCTCAAAATATGAGTTGCCTAGAAACCACCCGCCGTATATCCACCATCAACCACCACCACCTGCCCTGTGATGTATGAAGCAGCAGAAAGGCAAAAGAATGCCACAAGTGACGCGATCTCTACTGCCTCGGCCATGGGTCGGAGAGGAGTTCGGGCCACTAGTGGCATATACATCTTCATAATGGTTTGATCCATTTCCTCCTGGAGAATTTTTTTTTTAAATGATGAGCAATTCTAGTGGTACTCTGTATTTACTTCTAAGAACGGTAACTTTTTATTGAAAGTCAAACTGTAAACATCAATATTTTTTCGGGGGAAGACAAAAAGTATAACAAAAGATCCGACTTTTCACATTGCTGCTAAATTGCTTGCCGATTAAAGTAAATGAAGCAGAGGTCTGGTTGATTCAGTAAAAAAGAGCCATGGAATCCAGATGATCTGCTGCTTATAAGTTACTGTATTGCAGTATATTGCTGATGTTGCTGGTTATTACTTTTTGGTAATAAAGTAATACTAAGCTAAGCTATTTGGAAGTTCATCAAAGCAACACTAAGCTATGTTTTGGTAACATTTGCCTTAAGTAACTTACTTTAAGTTAAAAAAAACCTTTTATAGCGAAAGCATATTTGATCACCATAATAAAAGTGAACTACATGAATCTTGACATACAAATAATACAATTATATTCGTATGGATGTAATTACTATATATACGATTAAGTTTAGAAGAATGGATCAGGCTCGGACAAGGAAAAAATAAAATATAAATATGTAAAAACAAAATCTACTTAAAACAAGTATCTAAAAAACAAAAAAGCAAAAAAAAAAAAAAACTTAATAAAGCGTATTCAATGAACCTATATATTTTGATTGGCTGCTTTCTTCTTTTGGATGGTATGTCATATGGTTATCAAATGCTATTACTTTGTTCTTCTGAGGGGTTTTTCTTACATTTTCCTCTTCAATTGGAAAGCATTACTATTTTCTATAAATACAAATTCTATCAATAAAAATCCAGCTTACTTGCAAAAGAAAAAGTATAACACCAAATAAACTTAAGTGTTCACTTCAAAAGGAGCTGAGGTGGGGGAGGAATATTACAGGTTTCGCGATTGTGGTTTTGGTACCCCATGGTGCAACCGTGTTGGTGCGAATGTTGTCTTTTGCCCACTCACAAGCCAAGTTCTTTGTAATTTGATTGATTCCAGCTGCGAAAAAAAAAAAAAACAGGCATGAAATTTTGAAATCTTTTAAAGCATTTTACCTTAAACCTTGTGCTAAACTACAGATAGATAACCTTTAGCAGCTGCATAGGCAGTTTTTGCAGGTAGACCAATCACACCAGCTACTGAGGAAATGAAAACAATACTTCCACTGCCAGATGCTCTTAGGAGGGGGTATGCAAGTTGGCACAGATGATATGGGGACTCAAGGTTAAGCCCTATCATACGTGAGAAATCTTCTGCAGTGACGTCTAGAGCTTGTTTAAGTGTAAGTGCTCCCGCATTGTTTATCTGAGGCACACAACAACACATATTGCTTTCAAAAACTGCATCAAGAGAATAAGCAGACAGATATTTACAATCTCAAGGAGCAGATAACAATTTGCAGAAGCAAGTAGATGTAGTACTTGCAATCCATAGTCAAAGCCCCCTATGGGCTGATTGAGAAAACTCCTACAAAAGGTAAGGGTGACAATATTCGACACACACTGTACAAGAAACCCAAGAATGATAGGAGCCACTAACATCAATAATAATAGAGTTAAAAGTAATGTCAAACACAAATAGCTCTGTTTTGACACCAAACTTCATTTAGTTGGCATTGTATGAAGAAAAAAAATAAATTAAATGCAGTCACCTCATGTTTGAATAATGCATGCTGCAGAGTGCAGAACTTGTGAATGAGGGCCAAATAAAATAGAGTTTGCTAGCTTTATTCCCCCCTCCCCATGTGGACTTTGGTCACATGGCCACATTTGACCCATTAACTTGGAGAGAGGGGGGGGGGAGGTCTACAGGACCATGCCTCGCCAAAGACGATATTTTCTCTCATACTCCTGTTTAGGTGCTCTTTCTCACGTCCCTTAGTACAGGTTATTTCCTTTTTTCTCTGTAGGTGTTCACTCCTCTATCCATAGTGCGTAAATTGATTGTTATGTGAATACATATCTGCCTCTAGTGTGAAGATATATTTATATAATAAAGTAGAGCTGAGTTTGAATTTTGAAGACAAAAAGAGGTCCAGATCGTTTTGATACAAAACATAAACACATTCGACGGACAATGTAATCCCAATATAAAAGACGATTCAGATCATTTTAAAATTGTTGATCCGACGATCATAATTGAACTCTAACTCTAACACTCCTATCTCTTATATAACTCTCTCTCTCTCTTAGACGTTTTAAACACATTATCTCATCTCCCTCTCTCTCAATGTATATTTATATAATAAAGTAGCTAGAAAAATTTGTCTTGAGCTTTTCACAGCTCAGATCGCTTGACAATTGTTGATCCGACGGTTCTTATGTAAAATTTTTCTAAGACTTATATCTCTCATGTAAGTCTTTATCTCTCTCTCTCTGTCTCATACCATTATCTTTTTTTTTTTTTCTGTGTCATTCTTTTTATTATTTACTTCATATTTTTCTTTGTAATTTTTTATTCCATGAAACTAATTCAAAGTTTTTATATATGTAACGACATGTATTTTGTCACTTACTTCTTATTTGTAAATAATACTTGATGTAAATAAAAAATAGCACACACTTTTCACAAATTTTTTATCTAAGTTTCACATCTCTGCCTGAAATTAGGTCTGAAATGATTCAGGGCCTAAATTCCTCTGGAATTTCCATTAACAATGGATTATTTTTGTTGTTTTTTTTAATATTTCCTCTATTTGTTATATTTTATGTGTTTTCATTCTTTTTTTTTTATGGGTGTAGGTGTGAGTGTGAATAAGCGATGATTATGGTGTGAAATTTAATATTTTTTTATTGTCTTTTAGAATTGTGTGGGTGGGTTGTCATCATTCTAGAAGTTTTACCAGACAATATTTTTAAGTCATTTAAACGATTCTCTCATATTATTTTTTAAGATAAAAAACACGGATACCCCTTGAGATTTGGCAATACTACACAGATACTCTTTGATATTTTACAAATAACATAGAGACCTCCTAAGGTTTGAAACTCATTACACGAAGATCCCTTTCATCTCCCTTCCATCAACGTTGCTAACGGAAAGTGATGATTTTATCCCAAAAAACTTTATTATTTTCATAATTGTTCTTCTCCAAATTTAGTATCAAAAAAATTAAAATTTTAATAAATCAAATAGAATTTGATTTAGTACCCAAAAAATTGATTAAATAAATTTCAATATTAATTCAATAACAATAAAAATTCATTTAAAATTAATTTCAACATAGTTGAATATTAATTTGAAAAAATTAAATATTATTTATTATTGATCAAGTAAACACAAAATTGACCTTAGATTAAAATTTTGACAATATTATCAGTTTTTTTTTACTAAATTTTTAAAATTTTTCTGAACTATCAATTTTTTAATTTTTTTGGTCAACTTTTTAATTTACTGTCACATTAATATTATTCATGTGTCAACTTTTCATGTGAACCAGAGATTTTTGAGTTTATCAAGTGAAGGTGAGCGATTTTCTTTAAAAAAATGAAGGTGAACAATTGGTTTTATTTAAGTATGTGTGGTTAAATCTTAACCAAAAGAAAATTTATCAAATGATATAGTAAGAGAGAAGACATTATGCGATAAAAAATTTATGTATTTAAATTTTATGAGTTAAAATATAAATTTTTAAGTTTATATACAACAAAAAAAAATTATAATATATGGTTAGTTTCATGTTGGTTTAATCAACAACAAATAATATTTAACACAAAATGAACCTTAGATTGTAAATTAATATATAATTTTATCAAAAAATTGACATTTAATTTTGTCCAATTTATATTCAACATTGTCGAATTAATATCAAATTAATTTTTATTGTTATCAAATTAATATTAAAATTCAATTAATCATTTTTTTTGGGATACTAAATTAAATCAATTTTTGGGTACTAAATCAAATATTATTTTTTTATTAATTTTTTAATTTTATTGTGTACTAAAGTTGGAGAAAGACAACTGTAAAAATAAAAAAAAAATTGGGTTGAAATTGTCATTTTTCATTAGCAACACTGACGGAAGAGAGATAGAGGGATAAGGGTGGCAATCGAGTCGTGTTGTGTCGGGTTCGTGTGGTATCGAACATTTGTCAACCCTAACCCAATCCATTTAACTAATCGTGTCGTGTCAAGTTGACCTGTTTACTTTTTGTCGTGTTCGTGTTGACCCACATAAACTTTGAATAAAAAATCAAAATTTAATATTTTATTTTCACTTAATTGAATCTCTCCTCATACTTTTTCTACAATAATGAGTTATAGTATCTTCTTTTATACAATAATTATGTCAGTGTTTGATAAACAGTTACAAATATTTAATATTTTATTTCTATAATACAAATTAAATATGTTAATCATACATTGCACAATCAAATTAAATATTGGAAGTAATGAAAAAAACAAGTCATCAGAATATGAAAACTCATACATGCAACGAAAAGATCAGGTCAATCTCCTTCGAGTCAAAAACTTCGTGTGATGGATCAATTCGGGTTGAACCCAAACACGACCCATTAACATTTCATGTTAATGGGTCGTATCATACATGAGTTTATATAAAAAAAAAATAGTTAACCAAAACTCATTTATTTGTGTCGAGTTCGTATCGAGATATCATGTCATGTCAAAAATTGTCACCCCTACAGAGGAGTCTATGTGTAATAAATTTCAAACCTCAGGGAGTCTCCGTGTTATTTATAAAATATTAGGGAGTATTCGCATAATATTGTCAAAACTTAGGGGATGTACGTATTTTTTACCCTATTTTTTAATTAGATATTAATTTATTATTATTTTATCTTAAAATTTTGAATTATTGTATTTTTAATAAAAATAGTTGTTGGTTAGGAATGTTTGTTGGTAGCCAAAAAAAAGTGTGCGAGTGTATTTTTGTATATATTAATATGTGGAGGCTTAGACATTTGATAATTAAATTTATAATTATATTGTGTCATTTGGGGTTGAATAGTGATAGCGGTGATAAATTCGTGAGTTTTATAAATTAGCAAAATTTGATTGATTTTATTTATTGTTTAAAGATTGTGAATTTAATTGTGTCACATTAGTATTTTTTTTTTGCTTGAGGTATTTATTACATGGGAATAGGGTGGATTGAAAATATGGTGGTTGAGTTTATAATTATGTTATGTTATGTTAATGTGATAAATTCGTGAGTCTTATAAATAAACAAGATTGTATTTATTGTTTAAAAATTGTAACTTTTAACGGGTTATGTTAGTTTCTTTTTTTGGAGACATTTATATATATGGTGTTGTTTTGAGAGTTCTTATATATTTTTAAGACAGTTCCATTAATATGGAGGGTATGATCGGTGATATATTTTGAGTCAATTTAGAAGAAGAATTGATATGAATATTTTTATGTCATTCCTTTTGAATTTGAATAATTGTTTAAGATATTTTTGTTTTTTACATAGTACCTTCAGACACGGACAATGACTAGTATTTTAATATAGGACATGTCTCAATTGATTATCAAGTTTTCCAGCCCTTGAAATAGAATCACAAGTGGGATAAATAGGGTAAGAAAGCATAAGCACAGATACCAGTGGAACCTCCATAGCTTTAGTAAGCCCTGCAACTTTGTGTTTACCAAAAGAAACACACAGTCTCACATAAACATTCTGTCAATTCCAAATAACCTTACCTCATTCTTTTCAGGGGTATTACTTTCAAGGATAGTCTTAGGTAAGTTTTTTGGCAGCCAATAATTAAACCTATTTTTTTCGCCCTACTAGTAGTATTGGGTAGTAAAACCGTTTACTTACTGCAACTATTCTCAGGGAAAAAGGGGAAAATATAGATTATTTCCTTGTGGTTTGACAAATTAACACTTCAGTTTCCTACACTTCATGAATGTAGACATATCCCCTTATGATTTTAGATTAAAATTAAAACTATTATGATTTTAGATCGTGTCCAAATGACTTTTATATCCTTATACATATTATACTTATTACTATGGTACCTCGTGCCATGCACTCTTTCTTTTATTGTGGTAAAAAACTAAGGTAGTGGTTAAAATGGTTAATATATAAGTGAGCGGTTAAAATCTCTATTGTGGTTGAAATGTAAATATGGTTTATATTTTGATTGTGTTTAAAACGTAAATTGTAAGATTAATCGTTGGATGTAAGTGATTTGGGCCATTGTTGTGTTTTATGTTGTGTATTACTATACATATTTTTCCTTTCTAAAAAAAAATCAAACTCATCATTGCTCTCCCCTTTCTATGTATTAAATAGATTTTTTATTTCTACCAAGAAAAAAATAAGAAATTGAAAAATATTTGAAGAGTATAATTATATTTTGAGTAAACTACACATATAGTCCTTAAACTATGATCTTTGGATCAATTAAACCCTTGGTCTCTCTAATTATGTCAATTGAACCCTTCTGATTACTTGATCAATATAGTATAGCTTAGTGTGCTGGGAAATACAATTGGAGAACAAATATAATTTCAAAGTTAGAATAAAAGAAAAGTCTATTGTACCGAAGAGTTACTTTTCAATCTCGCATCTAGAATTACGACGTTGTAAATAAAATTATTTGGGATCGAAAGTAAAATATTAGTGTGGATCCAATATTTTTGAGTAGTAACTTGACCCGAATTAAATAAAAACAACATTTTTATAATCATAACTTGAGCCCAATTTAGTTATAGCTAACCATATTGAGTCGCAACTTTCACTAATAAGAGGTGGTAACTTACGAGAATGTTGAGTTTGCCATCGAAAACAGAAGAGACAGTCTTAATCAGCTCCTCTCGCTGTGTTCTTGATGACAAATCGCATAATGAACCCGTTACTTTAAAACCTTTGGCTGCCCACTCTTGCAACCTTTGATCTAGTTCTTTTTGATTCCTTGAACATGTATGTATAGCAGCACCAAAGCCAGCCAGTTCCTCCACTATGGCATATCTGAAATTCATACACAAACACAAATAAACCCATCACAACAACGAAATCAATCATAATCAAAAGGGTTAACTATGCTTACAAACATTGATAATCAGAAGTCAAAAGTCACGAATTTTGATAAAAAAAAAATCATAAATAAAAATAAATAGAGAGATACGAACCCAATGCCTCTGGTACCACCGGTGACAAGAGCAGTCTGTCCCTTAAGAGACCATCTCTCTTCTCTGGTACCCACTTTTGCACTTGCCAAGCTTTTTGAGAGCTTCTCCATTAGTTCTTCATTCGCCATGGTTTTTCTTGCAGCAACTCTTCTTTCTCTCTCCTCAATTCAACCAAAAATGATGGACAGGTTAGTTGTTTTTTTTTGTCCTTATATAGATCATTTGGGGACACTCCAAGTCAAGGATGTGATATGATATCAGGGTGATGGATCTATAATAAATATTCGATTCAACGTAGACCTGCCTGACCTTGAATTTTTTAGAATTTAGGGTTTGGATTATCCATCTCCACCCTTCTAGATGCGTTGAAAATGGGCAATAATAGTAGACCCTCCTTCAATTCCATACCATTAATTCAAAGTTGATGACCCGCACCTCATAAAATATGATTTTAATTCACATTAATTATTATCTGTTTAAAAAATAGGATTAATAATATTAAAAAATTTTAAAATATGAGGTTTGTCTCGTTTTGGTCTTCAATATTTCAATTGTATTATTTTACTTGTTGAAATATTAAATATGTTTCTATGTGGTCTCTCAGACAGATAACATATAGATTGCTAACGATTTTTTATCATAAATTTGTCATGTGATACTTAAATATAGACAAAAAAAAAAATAGATAACTCTTGACCAATTTTTTAGATATTATGTGTTTTTTATATTTTTTTAAAAAATATTTAATATTTCAGAAACTAAAGTCATACAATTGAATTGATTATTACAAGTGATAGTATGCATCTCCTGTATTCTCGCCAGATTTGAGGGTCACTTTGATTCTTAATTTTATTTTTTAATTGGTCAAAAGTAACCAATTCCTTTATTCAAGGTAAACTTTGGTTTTCATATTGGACTAAAGTAATATAAAAATAAAAATTAAGAGACTAAAATAACACAATTAAAAAAATTAAAAACTAAAGCAACATATTATGCATACTAAGAGACGGTCATTGTTTGTTGCCCTTTGCGAAAGGGCAACAAATCTCATGAATGCCTCATAAACTATGACCTTTGCTTTAAATTAGAACTTACAATTATCCCAATTTATCTCTGAACTTTATAAATTATTTCAATCAATCCATCTGCTTTGAGTTTAATTATTAAATGATATAAATTAATGGTTAATCTTAAAAAAATTATTTAATTTAATACTTAATCTTAATGGAATGTATTTGAATTATCGATTAATCTTAACAGTAGAGATCAATTAAAATAAATTACATTGCTTAAGGCGTAAATTGAGATAATTAAAAATGTTGGAGATAATTTAAAATAAATATTTTTTTTATTTTTTAATAAATAAAAAATATTTGCAGTTGGGCTAGCTGCTTAAATTTGACATTAGTTAAAGACCAATTGAAATGAATACAATTTGAGACCACTTGAATTAAATTTATTAATGAAAAATATTGGTTTGCATGGAGTTTTAACCGACATAGCCCATTGCCAACTTGAATTAAGTTTGGCTAAGTTGATGATCACCTCGTGATCATTTTAAAATATGAAAAATGACACGTCAACAAAGTGTAAAATGGACATTGTTGTTTGTCCAATAGTATGATTATAATAAAAATATCAACAACCACAATAATAATTAAATATATATAAACATATTCGTACGAGAAAATATAAAAATAAATCAGCAATAACGAGTAAAATATCCACGTTGTCCAAAACTAATTGCAACATACATAGTCGAATTTTATCACTAAATCGAAGTAACACCTCATTCAATAATCATCAAATTTTAATGAATTGGATAGTGAAATATGCTCAATTTTAATGTAACACTAAAATTGGATAGTATTCAAACAACGACATTAACCAGTAAATTTTCACTCAAGTTAATTTAATTGTTTAATTGCAATAAAATTTTGTTTCATTGTTACAATTTGGACATAAATTTCTAATTTTGGGCATATTTTCAATGTCTAATTTGGTCAGTGACACCGTAACTAAGTCTATTAAACTCCATTAATTAAGCATAATTTATTTCAATTTCAACTAAAATTCCTTAATTTTTTTCCAAGCAAATATCAAATCTCATTAATTATGTTAATTACATATTTTACTAAAAAAAGACAATAAGATTTGAAAAAAGAATTTAAAATAAGACAAGCTGATAGATATATATTTGTGTTTTTATATATAAGATAGAAGGATAGAGAAGAGAAAAATGAATTTAAGGAATAGATAACATAAACGAGAAAGGAGAATGGAGATAAGACGAAAGAGAGAGGAGAGAAACTATAGAGATATGGAGATAAAAAATACTTTAGATAAGATAAGATAAAGGGATAATGCAAGACCCCCTACTAGAATTAAATAAAAATAATATTATATTAAGATTTCTCCTATAGTTAATAAAAAGATGTCAGAAATATTTAATCATTATTGAAAGATTGATCATGAAAGTTGAATTTCGTGAAATATAGTTTTGTAACCCTTGAAGTCTACTTTCTACTGTCCAAATATCAGAGCAATCGGACATCCAGGTAAAAAGGTATGGACCAAATATTGAGGTAGTGTCAAATTCATTTATACTCTAATTCTTTTCAAAATGTGTTTTAACTCTGAAATACTTCCAAACTTCTAATACACCCCATATTACCTCTCCCAATGTTTCTCAGCCTTCTAGATTTAATGGTGGCCTTATTTTGATTTACAAATATTTAGAAACTTACCTAACAACTTTTCTCAATCTTAAACGTCTTCCAAACTAAATTTAACTCAAAAGTCAATTCGCCCAAAACTCAACTTTTATGATCAATCTTTCAATAACGATTCAAGATTTCTACCATTCTTTTATTAACTATAGGAAAAAATTTAAGATGATATTATTCTTATTTAATTCTAGTACGGGTCTCATAGATAGAGAAGAGACAAAAATTTAAGAGGGAGAGGAACATGTGAAAATTCACTTTTTTACTCAAGTGTTTAGATGTAAGATAAAAGCACCTCCGTTGGCTCATGAGATAAAACTCTACCTTTCATAATATAATTTTCTTATATTTCATTAACATGCCTCTGTAAATTGCCAAGCATGAACCCATTTGAATGTGGAAAACAAAATGGCATGAAAGAGTATAAAGACCTATATGAAATTGACTTTTTCGAGTGCGAAATAGAAATTTTAAAAAAAAAATTATGAAAACGTCAGGGTTAAAAACACTCTTTACACTATTTAGAATGTTCCTGAAAAAGTTGACTTTTCTGATGGCTTTTTGAAAAACCCATTTGGTTGGAAAACTTGTGTGCAGCCCTTTTTTTTTTGCATTTAATTGAGCATAAATGCCCATTTTCGCAGGACTTGACTGTGACATGGTGTAGGTCTCCAAATGTGCAACAAAAATGTGTGCAATTCACGCAATTACATTGCTAACAATTAAACAAGCATGACTGATACATATAACTTGAGTTTTTTTCCATGAAGATGACTGACTATTAAGTCAACATACAAACCAAGGAAAACTAACGCAGGTGAGTGGAAAACAAAGGAGTCCTGACAATGAACCTACCGTCTATGCCTACACCGTGCGCGAATGAGCTGGTCTCTAAGGGTCCGTTTGGTAGGAGGGATGAAAAATTGGAAGGATGGAAAGAAGGATGAAAAGTTGGAAGGAATATGTTTTCCTTCATTATGTTTGGTATGATGGATGGAAAATTGAAGGGATGTATTTTCCTTTGTTTGGTATGGGATGGAAAATTGGATAGAAAGAAAAAATATTTATATCAAATTTACTATTATACCATTACATCTCATTACATGAATAAGATTAAAAAAAATAAACCAAAATGCATGATTTTTTTTATAAGTATATAATATTTAAACCCCCTAAAGTTTATAAGTATATAATATTTAGACCCTTTTTAAGTTTAAAATATTATACTTAGACAAAAAATACTTCAATCAAAGATGAAATATTAAATATTTCAAATTTTACAACAAAAATTCATGTTCTATAGTATCATTTATTAAAATAAAATTTACTTATAAAGAAATTCTTCATTTAATTATTTAAATGTGTATCTAATTAAAAATTATATGTATTTTTTTCCCTATGCACATTTAATTATTAAATTTTTCATTACATATACAAAAACAAACTTAATAAGTTAAGTTCTAATTATATTATGTGGTAAATACTAAATACTAAAAAATATATAATTAAAAAAATTAGACCTAAACTATTGAACTTATATTTTATTAAAATCTCACTTTTTAGTGGGTAAAATAGTCCATTCACAAAAAAGACCATTCTTCCCTCCATTTTCAATCCATTTTCCTCCCATTTTTGGGAGAAAAAATTTTGGTGGGCCCAAGGGAAAGTTTTTCCCTTCTATTTTCCCTTCCCTCCCATTTTCCCTCCATACCAAACAATGGAAAGACTTTCCTTCCCTTCCTCTTTCCTTCCTCCATTTTCCATCCTCCCTATTTTCCCTCCAACCAAACACATAGTAATTCAATTTCTCACTGCACCCATGTAGTCTTTGTCATTGTTGTCAAGAACTTCAACATTCGTGCCAAAATCTTCACTCTAAAAAGTATGCATGTCTCATCGCGTTCAACCTTATAAAAATATATTCAATACTTCAAAGATTAAAATGATATAATTAAACTATTAGAGACTAAAATGAGACAAACTCATATTTTAGGGACCTCTCGTACAATTTACTCAAAAAAAAAAAATAATAAATTACTACCGTGCTTCCATAACTCAAAAAATACAATAACGTCCCCCGAGAATACCATCCATGTCAATTTTGTTCTTATTTCCTTCTACCATGGGATTTAGTCTTTTTTTTTTTTTTGTTGCTTTGATCAAATCGAAACAACTCTTTAAATTGATTATTATAAGTGATCGTATTCATCTCGCATATTCTCGCTACATTTGAGGGTCACTTTGATTCTTAAATTTTTTTTTATTTGTGTCAATTTAATTCTTGTTTTTTTTAATTTTATCAAGTTAGTCCCTAGAACTTGCAATTTGTATCACTTTTGCAAAAGAATGCGTGGTCAAAAGTAACCAATTCCTTTATTCAATGTAAACGTTTGTGTTCATATTGGACTAAAGTGATATAAATGTAAAAATTAAGAGTCTAAAATAACATGATGTAAAAAATTTGATGATCACCTCGTGATCATTTTTAAATATGAAAAATGACACGTCAACGAAGTGTTAAATGGACATTGTTGTTAGTCCAATAGTATGATTATAATAAAAATATCAACAACTACAATAATAATTAAATATATATAGACATATTCGTACGCAAAAATATAAAAATAAATCGGCAATAACGAGTAGAACATCCACGTTGTCTAAAAATAATCGAAACATACATAGTCGAATCTTATCACTAACCACCCGAGGTGGTAGTTCAGTGGCCAGCAGGTCATGGGGTGAAACTCCCCTGACCCTCAAGTCTCTGGTTTGAGACGTGTTACGGCGCCCCTTCGTGTCCAGGCCTGGGTGTACACTTGTTGTGCTATTGGGCCTCGGGTGGCGTTGCGGTGACGGGCTCGTCCTCTCGGACAGTAGCTATGGCTCAAACCGAACATTTCGTGACGGATGAAAACTTCTATGGTCACACCCAGGGGGATAACTGCCGATGGTTGCCCCCTTCCACCCTTTCATTTATCAAAAAAAAAAAAAAAAGAATCTTATCACTAAATGGAAGTAACACCTCATTCAATAATCATTTTAATGAATTGGACAGTGAAATATGCTCAATTTTAATGTCACACTAAAATTGGACAGTGTTCGAACAACGACATTAAACAATAAATTTTCAATCAAGTTAATTTAATTGTTTAATTGCAATAAAATTTTGTTTCATTGTTACAGTTTGGACAGTGAAACACGTAAATTTCTTATTTTGGGCATATTTTCATTGTCTAATTTGGTCAGTGACACCGTAACTCAGTCTATTAAACTCCATTAATTAAGCATAATTTATTTCAATTTCAACTAAAATTCCTTAATTTTGTTTCCAAACAAATATCAAATCTCATTAATTATGTTAATTACATATTTTACTAAAAAAGAAAATAAGATTTCAAAAAGAAATTTAAAATAAGACAGGACGTTTGATATATATATTTGTGTTTATATATATAAGATTGAAGGATAGAGGAGAGAAAGGAATTTAAGGAAGAGAGAGGAGAAACAAGGAAGGAGAGAAAAGGTGAGACGAAAGAGAGAGGAGAGAAAATAGTGAGATATGGAGATAAAGACACTTTAGATAAGATAAAGGAATAATGCAAGATCCCATACTAAAATTAAATAAGAATAATATTATATTAAGATTTCTCCTATGGTGAATAAAAAGATGCTACAAACCTCGAATCGTTATTGAAAGAATGATCATGAAGGTTGAATTTCGTGAAATATATTTTTGTAGCCCTTGAAGTTTACTTTCTACTGTCCAAATATCAAAGTAATCGAACATCGAGGTAAAAAGTTATGGACCAAATATTGGGGTAGTGTCAAATTTATTTATACTTGAATTCTTTCTAAAATACGTTTTAACTTTGGAATACTTTCAAACTTCTAATACACCTTATATTACCTCTCTCAAGGATTTTCGGCCTTCCAAATTTAATGATGACCTTATTTTGACTTACAAATATTTAGAAACTTACCTAGTAATTTCTCTCAAGCTTAAACGTCTTTAAAACTAAATTTGACACAAAAATTAATTCGTTCAAAACTCAATGTTCATGATCAACCATTCGATAACGATTCGAAATTTCTATCATTCTTTTATTAATCATAAGAGAAATCTTAAGATGATATTATATAACTATAGGAGAAATCTTAATATGATATTATTTTTATTTAATTATAGTATGAGGTCTTAAAGATAGAGAAAAGACAAAAATTTAAGAGAGGGAGAGAAGGGAGAAAGACATTGGTGAAAATTCACTTTTTTACTTGATTGTTTAGATGTAAGATAAAAGTACCTCCGTTGGCTCGTGAGATAAAACTTTACCTTTCACAATATAATTTTCTTATATTTCATTAACATGCCTTGTAAATTGCCAAGCATGAACCCATTTGTATTTGGAAAACAAAATGGCATGAAAGAGTATAAAGACTCGTGTGAAGTTGACTATTTTGGGTGCAAAATAAAAATTTAAAAATTTGGTGAAAACGTCAAAATTTAAAAACTCTTAAAACCATTTAAAACGTTGTTGAAAAAGTTGATTTTTTTAATGATTTTTTGAAAAGCCTGTTTGATTGGAAAACCTGTGTGCAACTTTTTTTTTTGCATTTAATTGACCATAAATGCCGATCCATAATGTTATATTGGTTAAATTTTGGGACGAAATTTAGAGTTTAAACGACATGACATTATATTATTTGAAATTTTTATTAGGACCCAAATGACATGACACCAAATAAAGAAGTCTGAAGTTTTAATTAGGACCCAAATGATGTGACACTAAATTAAAAAGTCTAACTCAACTGCCATGTCATTTGCACTCTAAATTTAATTCCAAAATTTGATCCATGTAACATTCCTCCCTGCCGATATTTGCAGGACTTAGACTGTGACATGGTGTGGGTCTCCAAATGTGCAACAAAAATATGCGCAATTCATTGCTAACAATTAAACGAGTTCACTAATAAATATAACCTGAGTTTTTTCCATGAAGATGGCTGACTATTCAGTCAACATACAAAGCAAAGAATACTGACGCAGGCAAGTGGAAAACAGAGGAATCCTGACAATGAACCTACCGCCTATGCCTATACCGTGCGCGAATGAGCTGGTCCCTAATTCAATTTCTCACGGCACCCATGTAGTCCTCGTCATTGTTGTCAAGAACTTCAACATTTGTGTCAAAATCTTCACCCTAAAAAGTACGCATGTCTCATCGCGCTCAACCTCATAAAATACCTCATCCTGGGTGTTGTGTCCACATAAGATGCATGCCATTGAAGCGCCGACAATGAATGTCTATGTTCGAATGTCTTCTGCTGGCATGCTCTTAAATATTGCCCATCTATTCTTTCACACCCCAAAATTTCGTTCAATAACACTACCCGGGGAAGAGTGAACATGGTTGAATACCTCATTATAATTCCTTGGTGCGTCACCCTCTCTAAACACCAATTGGTGACATCGCTCACCTCTAAAAGGCGCAAGAAAATCCCTTGAATTCTGGTAATCAGGGTCAACAAGGTAATACTTGTCTGCAAATACCGCACGTATTTAATATAATGCCAAGAAAAAAACAATAATTCACACAAATGTTAAGCTTGCTTACTATCAATTGGGAATAGAAAATATTTCGTGGGGTGGTTCACAACATTATAAAAAACCGTGATTGTCATGCATGCTTCCCTCCCATTCAGTTGAAATGAAAGTGAAGCACACAAACCAAAATCACAGAACGATGATATTATGTGTGTAACCTTTGCTTTTGTAATAACACATTGGGTTGTTAGATAGTGGTGTGCAGGCCACATGAGTTCCGTCTAGCGCGCCAATACAATGCTACAAGAAGAACAAGTGATTTTTTTTGCAAGCAGTGTTACTTTGGTTTTGAAATCGTTCGTCACAACTAACCTTGAGTGGACAATATATTCTATTGAAATATGTGGGTGGAGAAAAGTTTGTTCGTGCCAAGGTTTGATGTAGTCCACCGCCATCCCTTTCACAGCATCCAAAACCGAATGAAAATGTTGGAACCAAAATAGTTTTTTAGTGTAAAAATTGAGTTTTTGGTCGATTTTGAGCAAAAATTAAAATGGGACCCGATTGTTATTTTGAATAAAATTTCGTGGATTCATATTCTATTCCGTGAGGAGAATAATGTAGGATATTCACTTGCTCAAATCAAGTAAGAAATGAATGACAAAATAGACTCCAAAGTGACCCTCTTGAAATGTGAAAATAAAGAAGGTGCAATATGGGATTTGATACCAATCTCACATTAGTTGAGGAAGAGATTCAACAGGAGCATATATATAGGCCAAGTTTGCTCTATGGGATTGGGCCCCAAGGGGTACTACAGTTTTATGAGCGGAACGAGCGCCTAGATGCCTTCAGTTCAACTACACGCGTGCGTTGCCTGCCCGCCTCGCCACGACCTGGTAGGGCTCGGGAGTGGGTGTGGTTTAAACCAAGCCCTATCTTTTTGGAAAAAATTTATTTAATTAAATGGGCGTGAATTTCTTAAACCGCAAATTAATTAATTAATTTTCGGTATCAATGGGTCAGATTTATGTTTCCTTTTAATCCGAAAATTTGGATTGTGTCTATTCATGAAGAACAGTTATTTAAAGGTGTTTGTTTCTCGGCTGTGTCCTTTAGTGTGGTGACTGTCCGAAAAGTCATTAAGAGGTCTATAAATACCCATGCATTCATTACCATTCAGTAATTCAATTTTTATCAGTCTATAATCAGAGTTAAGACCATTGTATATCGGCATTTAAGGCAATGTATTTGGAGAGTACACAAGTTTGGTTCGCTGGACAGATAGATTGGAGTGCTATTTCTATCCGTGTAAGGGTAATTGTATCCTGGGAGGCAGACGTTCGGTATTTCATAAGCACCGTGTGTAGGGGCGAAATCTGTCTTAAGGACATAGTGTCAAACACTAGTCTTGATCGGTATTAACTTCAATAACAATTCATGTTTTGCAATCGGGTTAGTATTTATATTGCTTATATCAGAAACAGTCACATGTAGCACTTTTATGTTACTGTTTGATGTTACATTTTTGTAAGTCTGCTGTAACATTTTCCCTGTAACACTTCTGCGTAACTGTTTTGTATTTGTTAATATTGCTTAGTATACATTACATGTTTCAAACAAGAAATTTCAACAAGTGATTTTACTATATTTAAATATCATAACCAACAGAAAGTGTCTGTGCACCGTTTCTCCAGAATGTTGAAACCTATCCTCAACAACTCTAACTTCTCAGCCTTGAACCATAATCAACAAGAACATTCCAAGTGACTCCTCGACTTGTATCTCCCAGTCAGTACTAGGTGCACACACATGGGCGGATCTACTAGTGGGCTTAGGTGGGCTGAAGCTAAGGGTAAAAAAAAAAAAATTATCACCAAGTATCAGCCCACCCTACCCAAAAAAAAATCCCTTCCAACCCAACTAACCCAGCCCAGCCCACACCCAAAATCAGTCCCCAAAATCAATCGTCGAGTCCCATCCAACATCTGCAAAGCTCCTCTCTCAGGCGTCCCTTCCCCGAATCTCCAGACAAGCAACGGCGCAGCAGTGGCAGCACAGGCTGAGGCAGCTCCTAGATCCTCCATCAAATCTCTCTCTCTAGACTCTAGCCTCTACAAATATGGTGGTGGGTGAGGTGGGGCTGAACCCAAAGCTGAGATTGGATGGTGATTTTGAAAAATCAGTGGCAATAGATTCGAGGGCTGCTCGTCGTTTGAAAGGTGAGTGGATTAAAGATTTCTAAAATCTATTGTTATTTGTAGTTTCTTTTCTGCTGATGTGTATGATTTGTCTTAGATTTTTCATTGTTGGGTTTGTGCTTATTTATGTGTTTATCAAGTCTGTGTTCCCGAGAAATTTCTTTTTTGGTCTGAAACAAGGTGTTTTTCTGGTGGTTTTTTTTTGGGGGGAGGGAAAGGGGTTGTGGGTTATGCTTGATGTGAAGGTATGTCGATTTATGATTGTTTGGAGGCTTCATCTTGCTGAAATCATTGCCTCCTGAACTTCGTTTTTTTTTTGGGTCACTTGCCTCCTGAACTTAGCAAACATATTGTGTGGAATAACAATCTTTAATGTTAGTACCTATGATTTCTCGTAAGTTATTTCTTACCATCTTTAGTGGAGTCTTGTTGCCAATTTCAGTTAAAAGGGCAATGCCATTAGATCATTCTTCTGTAAAGCAGCACAGTGAGCTCTTCCCAAAATCGCATTTGGTTGATTGCTAAGCTGGGAAATAGCTCTTTTTTAAGCTGCAGTGATTTAAAAAAAAAAAAAACAAGAAGAAGAAAGAAAGAAATGGAAGTGATTGTAGTTGATTACCAGGTTCTTTTGTCACTCCTTTCCCCATGTAGTAATTGGAATTACAACTAGTTACTAATTGCAGTTTAGAGACGGACTAAAAGAGAACTTCATAGAAGAGATAAAAACAACTCAGTTAATCAGGTTGTTAAACTTCACATATTCATCATGCATGTTGGCCCTTCTTGATGGGATGATTTCAATTGTGATGGTACTTTGACACTTCTACGGCTTCACCATGATCTTAGTTATAGAGAAAGAAATGGGCAACTTCTCGTGTATGAGAGAACCCATTGATGATGATAATGGAGGAATTGTGACAATTACTTCAGCCTGACCCATTAAATCTTCTCTCACCGTTGTGCTCTTGCTCTATTAAGTGTCAAATTTAAGATTAATTTTGATTTTTCTGTCTTTATACTTACCATTAATAACTATCGTAATGCTATTTATTACCAGTGTCGTATTTAGTCGTCTATAGGATCATGCCACATTAGGTAGTACAAGTCAAGTGGTACAGTGGTGTTCATATCATTATTGTACAGAGATTGGGAAAATGTGTAGAAATAAACAGGCACAAGCCATTGATAACATTTATTTATGTAAAACCTGCAATTGAGGCATTGAACCTCCCTCTAAAGCACTTATAGGGTCGTCTAAATAGCCCATTAAATAAAGGTTCTGCACTGTCTATTATGCAAAGGTTCTGCACTGCACTATTTTTAACTCCTTCTCGAATGCACAATTACAAACACAGATACTTGTAACTTTCCTTGTGAATTAAATTTAATTTGTTAAGTTCTCTTGATGATTCTCTTTAAGAATGTTCTTATGGCTCTTAGACCTTGCTTTGTACTTTAGTATGAATGTTTAGTTTAGTCCGGGATAAAAAACAATCCTGGCTCCGCCCTTGCCTGTGATACAGTGTTTTGCCATCACGGATCATTTGCCTTGCGGCCTGTTTGATTGTTTCCTTCCAGGACCTGCAACTGTGGTGTTAAGGCGAGGCTTGTAACTCCTAAATTTATTTTTGTCGGAGGATTGCACAAAAATGGAGAAAGAATATTTTTTTTTTGTCCGTGGCAACCTAAGATATACCTATCAAAATCTACTGAATAAGGGAAGTTGAAGCCATATTACAAGCTAGATCACACTAGTAACTTATTCTGTTACCTTCTCATGTCTGAAATATATCACCAGTTTCCTGCTAAGTGCTAAGTGAATTCATTCTTCATGGGATCCAGTCACTGGCACTTGCTTCTGATATTTTTAACTTTTTGCTGTAGAGTAATAACTGATATGTTGCCTTGTTTTTCTAGGTTTCAAATTGAAAACTGATCAAGCTGGTTTTGTTTCTTGTACCTTATTTTAATGTGATAACGTAAATTTGTATACTTTGCAGGGGGTTCGAGTATTCCTGAGAAGTCATTAAACCCCGGATTGGATAGCATAGGAGTTCGAGTGCCTGACTATAACTTTATCAGGGTTATTGCCCGTGGTTTTGGAACTGCACTGGCCCTTACGAGTGCAAACTTTAGTGGCAAGTCTAGTAGTGTAGACATCAAAGATTTTGAGAATCTCTGGGAGCACTGTGCATACATCTATCATGAAGGTGTGCTTCCATCGGGATGCGCAGGAGCAACGGTTGTGGAAAACTGATGCCAAGTAATCTTAAAACTTTCATTTGGAATCGATACCAAGTAATTTTTGTACAAACCAGAAAAGAGGAAAACTTTAGAAATTTCCACCAGAATTTGACAATAACGAGTCTAACAACGTGTTTGACATCCAAAAATCCTGTAGCATTAGGTGGTGCTGATTTCTCCACAGGAGGGATGCCCCTTGTTTGACTATAACTGAGGTGCTTAACTTGTTAAAACTAATTCAAATTGGATTTGGGCTTTAAAAAAGCATGATGCTGTAAATAATGAATTAATGCTATATGAAGTTGCTTCTGACCTTTTTCCTTTAATACTGTTACTCCTACGTGAATTGTTGTCCCAAGACTAATTAAAGAATCACTGCACATATCCAATGGATATTTCTTACTTTGAAATCAAGTCTAATTGTTGGCTTGGGTAGTAACAATTTTGGTGGGTTTGTTGTATTGGCAGTGCAGAAGAAGAGACTGTTCAGTCCTTGAGAGACACTCGCTACAGGAAGATGGAACTGCTACTTAACAAGAGTTTCAATTTCTCATATGACCTTCAATGTGTTAAGAAAATTTATTGGTCAGTTTGAGGAGGGGCAGGCTATGCTTGAGCATATGCGGAACTGCGCAGCCATACAGAACTGCTGAAGATTAATTTGCGACTTAATCGTCCTAGGCATGTCTAGGGAGGGTTCACAAGGTCTCAAAATTTGTCATAAACTGTTGTCGACTGCAAGTATTCTACAAACTTTGTGCACCCAAAGTTCTGATGGCATTTGTGATTGCTTTAATTATGATATTTATCACCTGTTAATAGCTGTGTTAAATAATGTATCGTGGCCATGTTTTTAGTTGATTCCTTGTTCTGTTGTGAATCCATTCTACATGATTACCATGCTTAGCCATCTTTCAACATACTATATGCAACCCATTCTATAAGAGTTATCACGATATCATCCTTTGCTATCATTTATTTAGTGTAACACACCTTGCACCTTTGACTTGGACGTCATAATTTTAAGTCACGAAAATAGTTTTATTAGATGTCTGGTAAGATTGCATATACCTCAATGTCTCAAGATCTCCTAATGTGTGTGTGTGTGGGGGGGGGGGGAGGTTCATTGGATTGTCGTGTTTCCTTTGCACGTAAATCACTAGAATGAATTGTTTTAATTGTAATTGACATAAAGTCTATAAAGTCTCCTTATGCCTTCGTCTAGTTTTATATATTATTGAATGGTGCTAGGGTCACTGCAATGAGTTTGATTTTCTTTTTGTGTGGATGTGAAATTCTTCATTTGAATTCTTTCCTAATTTGCTCACACTTTCTGAAAAATCAAAAAAAGAGGAATTCACTATTTTATTTCTTTTACTAATACATGAGCTTAAGTGCAAGAATTTGACCATATGATATTTTTAAATTTTAATTCTACTGACTTCGATTAAGTTCAACCATCTATTATTAATTATTTAGATTTGTCGGGGGTGAGGGTTGTTAGTCATAAGTGTAATGAGGGCCATTAGGTCCAAAGAGGATCCAAAAAAATTAATGAAGTGCCATCCACGTAAGACAATAATTATCGATCTATTTTTCTATGTAAGATAATAACTATCTATATGCAAGAAAGTGAGAATCACTTTTTATACTTGATATTTTGTTATTAAATGATGATACTACGTGATGACATAATATCACCATTATATTAGACGATCTCCAATAGAAACTCAAATCCTTACTCAAATTTGAGTAAAAAAAAAGGTAAAAAACTTGATTTAGTGTAGATCTCTTTAATAAAAAAAACTCAAATTTAAAGGAAGAGAAAGTTAAATTTAAATGAGTACAAACACAAATTTAAAAAAAGATAAAACATGACAATTGAATTTTTAAATGTGGGTGTAATCTCACCATTAAAGATTTGACTATGAATTTGAATAAAAAAAAGAGTCCCCATTTATTTGATATGGATATGTGTCTTAACATTGAAAAAAGTTTTTTTTTTTACCAAAATTTAAATTTAAGTTTAAAAAAAGGCTAAGGATTAGAGATGCTCTTAAATATTTACCCGATGTCCACGACTTAATTTAGCGGTAGATGATTAAACTCCACAAAATTGAAAAAATTTAAAGGGAAAATTGTAGTCATATATTTCTTAGTTTATTATATCTTCAAGGACATCCCCTCTATTATTCAAAACATCACTCATATATTTTCTAGTTTATATTTAAATATTACTGATACCCGTTGTTAAACCAGCATTTTTAACAACAAATATAAAATACAAAAATTACTTCTATATATACCCCAAACAATATTTTTATATAAAATTCAATTAAAAATCGATTTGATTAAAATTTATTTTTTACATATTAAAATTCGAGCGAATTAAAATTTATTTTTTTATATATTAAAATTTTATTCGAGTTGATTAAGTTTTATTTTTTTCGTATTCAAATTCGAGCATATTAAAATTTCATTTTTAGGTATTAAAATTTAAGTCGATTTGAATTCTATTTGAACTGTTAGCGCCGTTTAAAATTCGCTTCGAGTCAATTA
>CM042187.1:18044151-18184341 GCA_023539305.1 Ilex asprella
GGAGCCTCGGTCGCTTCGGTTCGCTTTACGCCTTTAATAACACTGGTACACACTGTATTTCTTTTTAGAACAAAATAATTAGGTTACCAAATTGGTTCCTCTTATAAAATTAGCCTAGTAGCGAAACTTCATGAACATGGAATGCGGCAAAAAATCAAACACGAAAGAAAATCAAGAAAGATGGACACAAGGATTTACATGGTTCGGCAGAAATTCTACCCACATCAACGGGAGCTGTGGTTTCACTTTTGAGAATCCCAACAGGGTTACAACGTATGTATAGGCACCAATTGAAAACCTTAATCCTAGTCAATCATCTAAATTTAATCTTAGGAAAAGTGATATACCCAACCCTGGTAAACTCATATACTTGATATACATGAAAACCGCCAATATACTGGTCATTAGACTTTGGGCTTAATGAATATGAGTTGCCCACTATTTCCAACTCAAACACTCATCTTCTTTTTCCCCTCAGCATCCTGTCAAACATGAGAAAGCCCTATTTATAAACACTCAGATTCAGATTTAATACTAGATTCATGCAATTGGTCACTTATTCAAGGCCAATTATTTGACGGATTTTGTTATCCATGATTAACCAGAGTCCAGATTAACCGAGTTCACCAATGTTATTTTGCGTAGTAGTTGTGTTAGATATTGGCCCAAGCCTGACCAGATATGCTAACCACTGGTCTGAACAAGTTGAGCCAGCTATGGTGGGGCTTTGGCCGTTGATGTGGCAGTGGGGGGAACGGTGTTGGGATTGGAGCGGACAGGGGGAATGGTATGGGCCAGGTTGACTCAATGGTGATTGACTCAAATTTTTCCCAATTTCGACCAGAAGTACAAACTTTGAATGCGGATGAATTAATCATTTTGTAATAAAATTGTTTGATTGGGTCTTACATTTTTGAAATGTCAGGGGTTGAGAAGAGAATAAACCATACTGGAATTTTCACTGTTATTTTTATTTTGCAATATTAAACCCTAGAACTGAATTATATGTGGAAATGCCCTATAGAATTGCATCTTGGTGGAGTCTTACGAAGTTGATGATGGTAAGATAGTCTGCTGGAAGGTTAAGCTGCTTTAGTTCAATATATGTCCTAAACTTGTGAAGTTGTTAGGGATATGATTCCATTGATATTGTAATCATAGATTCTTAGGTACTGTATCAGGACAATCCCTTGTCACCAGTCACCATATAGAAGGGTTTGATTGATTCCATTGGGGAACTTGTCTAGTTTGTTTGAATATTTTAAATATTTTATGTATGCTAAACCCAGAAATTGGCTATAATTTACCTGTTTATTGGGTTCCTCATGTATGATTCTCAGATTTCAGTATTCAAGGGAGTGATTGATTCCATTGGGGAACTTTTCATGTTTGTTTGAATATTTTAAATCTTCTATGTATGCTTAACTGAGAAATTGGCTATAATTTACCTGTTTATTGGGTTCCTCATGTATGATTCTCAGACTTCAGTATTCTCCATTGACAAATACATATAAAAACTCAGCAATGGACTCTATGTAAAATACATATGTACATACTCATATTTGAACAGAGTACACAGTTTAAAATTGTGGTGCCTCATAATTGTGGTTTAGAAGTGGAAGGAATAACTAAATTAAGCACCAATACACACAGTTATGTTGTAATTCTTATAACAGTTGTTTTTAACTAAACTTATTTCTGTCTTATAATTTCATACTTTCTTTTGAGAGTGCCAAAAACAGGTGATACTCTACAAGAAACCTGGAAGATTTATGTTGTTATAGTTTAGTGTCGGTGTAAGTAGTATCTACGCATCCTCCTAACCCTCAGAAGACCAATAAACTGTGTTCACAGTACCTGGGACATGCATGCCAGGCTTGCATAGATGGTCCACGTGTATATGTTTCTCTAGTGTCTTAATGGTTGAACATGAAATTGTTACTTTGCAGAGGAACCGATATGATTAGTCCTCATGGAATACCAGTTGACTTGTTAGACCGGTTGGTGATAATACGTACAGAAACTTATGGTCCAGCTGAGATGATACAGGTTTCTGCCCTATGTTATTCAGATTTTCTTGCATGTGGAACCTATTTCAACTTTCCAGCACACTATCCAATAGAATTGATCTTGATAAATGTGTTCTTTGATGCTGGGCCAGATATTAGCCATCCGTGCACAGGTGGAGGAACTAGTTGTAGATGAAGAAAGTCTGGCTTACCTAGGGGAGATTGGACAAACAGCATCCTTAAGGTTTGCTCTGCTTTTTTGCACTCAACTTAGATGGTGTTAATAATCTTTATCCAAAAGATGCTTAATTCATCTTTAACTGTTTCCTCAGGCATGCAGTTCAGCTAATGTCACCTGCCAGCGTTGTAGCCAAAATGAATGGTCGAGACAATATTTGCAAGGTGCTTATAAACACATTGGTAAAGGTACTTGTACATGGACTATCAAGAGAGTGTTTAATTAGTTTGTAATCTGCAGGCAGATCTTGAGGAAGTGAATACTCTTTATTTGGATGCCAAGTCTTCAGCAAAACTTCTTCAAGAGCAGCAAGACAGATACATCTCATGATGAAATGTACTTCATCACTCCAAACACTTGGTTTGACTATAAACCATGGTAGTCAGATGTAATGCCATCCGCTTGGAGATCAGTTTAAAATGTGATGCAGGTCTTTGCTATCAATGAGCTTTTACTCGGGTATAATTTTGCCAGCTTTTGACAAGCATATATACCAAGCCGAGCTCCAGTTTAGATTTTAACTACAGGTTGAATTTAGTAGTTTGCTTCATGTTTTAATAGTTTTTTTTTTTTTTTTTTTCCGGTGGGAGATCTCTTGAAGGGATTGGGCATTGTATTATTGTCGAACAAATTCATGTGCAAAAGAACAAAATGATTCTGTTCGTGAAAGGTTAAAAAACTTGTATTTTTTGAATTTCCAGACTGGATTATTATTAAAATGCATCCATGTGGGTTCCTTCTCTGATGCATATGTTGCTGCGTTGTTGGACTAGTGTTTTGGATCCCTTCAAACAACAATGGGTAGTGAGTGTGGACAAGTCTTGGATATTGAATGAGGAAACCAGAGACCTTGCTTAGAAAATTCTGTAGGCTGGTTGAACAAGGTTCAAAGTGAGCATCCACTTTCCAAGTTGTGGTAAGAATGGATTCAAGTAAGATAGATTTGTTCTCCATGATACTTTGTCAATTAGACTAGGTAAATTTAATTCCAGTTAGATTATAATGAGCAGTTCTTTAAATGTAGAAATGGGACGATTGCATGTTATATTTGTGGCAAATGTCCTAATCTCAGAGGCAGGACATCTGAAGATAGGAATCATTGACCCTTGAATTCCTGTGTAAAAGGTAAAGAGGGGGGTTCTAATATTCCTGCGTCTCCAAGTAATTAATTTGGGGGGGTAATTTTGCGGTATCCAAAAAAAATTTTGGTATCATGCTAAAAATTATTGTTTTTTAAGGTCAAGTTATACTTTTTAAAAATGTGTTGTCTTTTCGTTAGTTGAAGCGGTCTGTTAAACGGTACTTATTATTTAGCGGCTTTTAGAGAGTATTTTTTTTTTTTTTGAAATAAAGAGCATCATTGATAAAATTTTGAAATAGGGATTGAAATATTTTTGACAATTCTAATGGACTCTCTATTCTAGTAGAAGAGTAGAAGAATAGACTCAAGGTGTGTTTGGGATGATTTATGAAATTCAAAAAGTATTTTTTTAATAAATGATTATCAAAAATGTTTATAAGAAAAACACTTTTATTAAATAAGTATTGTTTGGATACTCAAAATTTAAAGTACTTAAATTAATGTATTTTATAAAAAAACATGTTTGGATGTGAAAACACTTATTTGTGTTCCAATTGTTAATAGCATTAAATGTACAAACATATACTACACATACAATAATACAAAAAAAAAAAAAAATTATTCACAAAAATATCATATTAATAAATGTATCATACAAAAAAACTACAAAAAAAAAAAATTAAGCAAATGCTAATAGTCATTCACCAGTTCCATGTTGCAATGACAATACAAGCTCTTTGTTGCCACATCAAATAAAAGAAATACAGTAGCAATGGTACAATTCATCTGCTTTAGTTGGTAGCCATTAAATAGTAGGTAAACATACAGTTGAGTATTTATACATTTTTCATCTGAAGCTAATGTATCCGATGAAAATGATTCAGATTATAGTTTTTTTTTTCCATTTCTGCCTCCACTGCAGTTAGTGTGCAGACATTCACGCAGAATGGTCCAACTTGACTTTCAAATCTAGATGGTGCAAATTTTGATAAATTCAAGAAGTGGATATGCGTGTGTATGTATAGAAATGAAATTTTTAGGGCTTACAAAGGAAGGGTAAGAAGAGGAGGAAGAGCAAGAGGCCGGAATTTCTCTTGAGGAGGTCATTGATGGGTGAATATAAGACGGTGACGGAGGAGATGGCGGTGGTGAGGACGATTTGAGTGGCGAGAATTTCGTAGACCTTGCAGAGAGGTATTGGCCATCGGGTGAAGTCGGGGAAAATGAGAGGTGAAAGTGAGAAGTGATTTTTAAAAGTAAAAATTATTTTTTTTTACTTTTTTTTATTAACTTATTTAAGTGCTCAAATTACTTTTACTTATCAAAAATTATTTTTAATAAGTTAAGCCAAACACTACTTTTTTTAAAAAAGTATTTTTCATAAGTTAAAAGTCCTAAAAATATTTTTTTTAAGTCATGCCAAATGCACCCTAATTATAATCTCATAGTCAATAATATTTAATGAATAATGTATATGCGTTAATTTGTCATTCATTAAAAATAGAGTAAAGTTACATAAACTTAAAATGCTAATTGTGGGTCACAATATTTATTGAGACTTGCTATCTATTTAATGATTGTAATTAATCAAATAAATAAATTAAGTTAGTATTTTAAATTTAAATAATATTTTCTTTAAAAATAAAATAGAGAGTAACTTGAGTTCTCCAAATGTAGAACTTCAGAGGTGCGCAACCAAATCTGTACGTGATGGAGACGCCATACAAGCCTTCATATGGTACCCCATGACTTTAATGTAATCAGCCAAGACTTTTGTGGCAGATCGTATCTCTTAGCCCAAAAGTCTTTACATCTCGCCATTATTCAACAAATTCAATTTTTCAAAAAGAACTATTCACCACATATAGATCTGTCTTCGTAGCTAGCTAGACATCACCCCATACTAATTTTCGTAATCTTAGCAGTGTTATTATCTGCTAATTGAAAAACTCACACAGTGGTTTATTTCTTTAATTTTCCCATCCCACTTAAAATGATAGCAACTACACAATTAGCCTGTTAAAGCGGAACTTCTGCCCAATAAATATATCAGAGAAAGTGAAGAAGACGACAAGACACATAAGTCTATCTATATAACAAAATAGAAGTGTGTTTGAATTTTATCTCAGTCATATTTTTCCTTTCAAAATTATCATCAATCACTTACATCACCTATCATCTATTTGTCAAAATCAAACGTCAAATCGCATAACTCATTTCTATTACATATTTTATCATTTATATATGTTATTCCTAAAAATATCATGTCACTCATTTCTATCATATATTTAATTATTTAATATTTAATTAATTTATAATTAATATATTTTAAAAAATTTTAATATGATGAGATCAATTTTTGGGACTCTCAAATTTTATATTTTATCGTGTCTTCAGGTACCAATTATGACTAGTACTAATATAAAATGTCAGGATGTTCGAAATTTTTTGATTGCCAATAGTACCCCTAACTAAATACAAAATAATAATAATACCCTTTTATGTGACTTCTCAGTTTTGCCCCAAAACTTACAATTTAACCTCTTCCACATGAATGATACAATAAATTGCACTAAACATTTTTAAATGAGGGAGGACCCAAACAGGCATGTACACCCTATTATTCTTTTTTGGACTTCTCATCTTCCTCTATAACTAAGAATTTATCTTTTTTTCAATATATTCACTAAGAATAATATGTTAAGAGAATAAATTTTTTATAGACAACCAATCAAAATTGAAGTGCTGCACAAACTCATTGAGAATCCTCAACATTGATTTATGTATTTGTGTAACTCCTCAATTTTGATTGACTACCTATAAATAATTGTTTACATGCTTGTCTGTAAAGAATTTAATCTCATATGTTAAATCACAATAAACAACATTAAATGAGAGAATACTCAAAGAAACATGTGCATGTTATTAATATTTCTTTTATTTTGAGGCGGACATTACAACAGCTGAATATTTCACTACTATACCCACAATTATTCTTCTAGGTGTCAATCTTGTAAGCCATATACACATGCAAGTTCAATAATCTCAATTTTGCAGTGGGTGATGATTTTGCTTCATGGTCGAATTTTTTTTTTTTTTGACCTTGTATACACTTGGTAGTGGCAACACAATTCCGTTTTTAAACTTCTACACATTTTATCTTCGGTAAAGTGACGACGATGTCACTTTGTGTCTTGGTGGCTATTGACATATTCAATTCTGTCAATGCCTTGTCTAAAGCAAGAAGTTACTAATGATGTCACCATGGATATGTTTGATATTTTGTATGGTTTGAGCACTTGTGATTCTTATGAATTAGTTTGATATGCTTGTAGGTTTACCCTTGTCAAGATACTTGAAACTAGATTAGTGATGTTATCGGACTTTTACGTTGTTATATATCTTGGTTTCTTGTATGGGCTATTGTGCTTATGGTAGGTCAATTTGACTTATTTTCCACTTGGAGTGCAACTTTGTGTTATGTTTCAAAAGAAGATTTGTGTAAGTATTATTTGACCAAGAACACTTTCTTGTAAGAAAATTAAAAACAAATCTCCAAAATGGTTCATGTTTAATGCATATGTATACCTACTAGTACAAAAATATGCGGTAAACAAACTCATAACCATACAAAAAACAAAACCGTTCAATTCAAGATTCCACCGACATTATGATTGTACTATTCCCCAATCGTTTCGAATCACCCATGCAAAGCTGTAAGTCCTCGTCACAGGTTATTGAAATCCAATCGCCATCAGCATCCCGATACTTGATTCTAAAGGTTCCAAGCTTCAACTCTAGCCTCTTTGAGATTTTCTCCTCCAACTCTCCCTTTCCTGATGAAAAAGATAGCGGAAACTTTAAAATATCACGTCTATATCTCACCTTTATGGTCATGGTACTCACGTCTTGCATTGCGATAACTTGTGGCATAGTAGGAGCAACAGAAGCCACAGTATGCTCAGGAGACGGATTAGAACATGACCAGACTGTCTCGTTAGATTCTAGGACTCCTTTCCCTTTTTTTGAATGGTGGAGAAACTTCAAATTTTCTGGGCACCCTGGAACCTCTGTGAGCATTCGTTCAGCTGAGATTTGAGGCTGCATCGAAGCTAGAGTATTTGAGACACAATATGGAGCTGATGGACTCAGTTCCGTCTGTCGAAAAGCCAGAGATAAGTTCTGTTGGTTGGATTTGTTTAATTTGGCGGGCTGGCCTATCGCATCATTAAGTGGATCTTTAGCGAGACAAGCTTGGGAAGGTGCTCCCTCAACACCTTGTACAGATTCATTTCTCTTGCGAGGCCATCGCGGGATTTCATGCTTCCTACAGAAGCGTTTCAACGAAGACCGACTAGCTGCCAAAAAAAAAATCTGGATAAGAGACTTCAATTTTCCTTTCTTGTTCAAGAGAAGAATCCGTCTTCCCCAAGACAAGAAGTTAGCCAATCAAAAACAAGAAAAGATCAAAAGCAAAAACTTCTTAAATTTATGGGCTTTACCACCGGTGCATTCTGCAATTTCATCGAGAGTCATTCTTCCTTTTAGTTGTTGAAGAAATTCTGGACTAAGCAATGTCTCAGTATTTCTGTGTTTTCTCTTTGTGTTCTCTCTTTCTGAACCTGCTACAGGGGTGTCATTTTCACCCATAATAACAATGTTCCCTCCATTATGTCTAACATCAAATTCCACTGCCGGTTGCTGCACAGATGAATCAATTTGCACCATGTCTCCTCCATTTGGATAATCCTGAGGCCCTTGTGGTGATTCATGATTCGAATCAAGTTTGTTATCTCCAGAAAATTCGGTAATTTTAACAGATATTGCCTCGTCCGGTACATTTCCAGATGCAACTTCCAGTGGTTCATCGCAAATCTGCTTCATCAGTGGTGATGTCTTGACTATTTTTTGAAACAGACCAGTAAATATTACTTAAGGAAAAAGATTAGACATCTCACTATCATAAGATACCTGATTCGCACCCTCGACAAATACCAATGTCTCCAAATTTAATAACGTCAAGTTCTTTAAGCTACTCAAACTTGTAGGCAGCTTCGACAGTGTCTGCAACTCTGCTTCATAAGTAATGTCAAGTATAATTTTTTGAGAAGAGATCAACAAGTACAATGAACGGAAAAAGATTAGGCTGATCCAATATTCTTAACTCTTCAAATTTACTGCCTGCAGGATAACCCTAGTGTGTAACTGATGATCCTGAAGCCTATAAGAAATCCAGATGGTAGCAGCATTTAGTTTTAATGTGCTTTATCAAATAACCATGCCAAAAAGGAACTATAGAATCAATTTTTCAAACCAAATTAACGCAGAAGTCTTTGCGCCCTAGTCAACAGCTTGAAATTAATTAATCTTCTAGATTTTGTACTGGTTTCATAATTTTTTGGAGTGACTGAGTTTTTCCCATCTCATTTAAATCTTTATTATTAAACTATTAAGTTCATCATTTCTATACCCATCAGATTAGTAATTAAACCCAAAGGCAACACTATATAATACATCCCAAAAAAATCTAATTTGATCCTAAAAGCTGTAAATTGATCCTAAACATTTTAACATGACCCTAAATAGTTGTATAATTATAGGATCGATCATAAAATCTTAGCATTGATCTCAAAATTTTGAGTGATAACTTGACCTAGAAAAAAAATTATCTAAACCCAAAAGTTATAAACTTTGATACCATATCTCATTTGATACCGAAATCAAAACTATTACCAAGTGTAATAACCACAAAATTCGGGATATAGAAATTAAAATCTGATTCCATTGATAGCACAACCTCCATTGAGAACTTTGCTTCTTTTTCATCATCTCGACTAAAAAAGTGAATCAGATTTGATCCAGATTTTATAGATCCAATAATGCCTTACATTCTACTTTCATGTTTGAACAATAACCATAAAAAATAGAGGCAACAAAGATTATTTAACGCACATGATTAAGCAATACCAGATAAATTCTTCTAATTTCACATTTTTTTTTCCCTTCTCTTTTCAATTCAGATAAAGCAAAATTATGACTTACTGCGACAACTCCGGATATGCAACCACTTGAGGGCAGGAAACCCCTTGATGCTATTAGGTAGAGATGAAATTTCATCGAGGAGAATCTGGACTTCAGTGGTGCGAATCGAATGGCCTCCTCTGGCCGAGAAATCGTAATTACTGTCTTGAAAATTCCACAGAGGAGATAAGGGTCGATCGACAAACGGGGAGGTAAGTTGAACTTGGGGTTGGAAATCTAAATTCACGGGCGAATACAGTGGCCCAGTCGCCAGAATTTGTTCGGAATATGCCGGAGTTGTTTCTTCTACTCCTACAACTGCTTCATGTTCCATCATGTCCATCGAATCAAAGAACTCCAACTCCATCGTAATGAAATGGAGAGGACTGCAAAAGCAACCAGCACGTCAACCATGGCAACTTCTCTTCCCCTCTTATAGGCAGCCAGATAATTTAAAAAAAGCGTTAATCACACTTTCAACCTATTAAAATGTTTGAATTCTCAATTTATACCTTAAAAAGTTTTAAATTTCACATTTAATGTCATAAAAAGCTGCAATATGCTACAGATCCAAATTGTCGTTCATTTCTCCGTTATAATAAATGGTACAAAACATAATAATAAACAGTGTTTTTGAGATGTGAAAGAGGATGGTAGTTTAAGTGTGGGTCATACTACAATTTTTTATGATATTAAGGTTATAATTTGAGAATTAGAATTCTGAGTAATCTTTTAAGGAGGAAGATGGGATTAACCCATAAACTAATAAATGGCCTGCCTTTTTCCCCTCTACATGATGGTACAAATATACGATGAACCTTAGCAGAACTAAAAGTCCATTTGAAAAAAAAATATACGATGAACCTTTGCAGAACTAAGAGTCCATGTGAAAAAAAGTGTAGGATGTTTGATAAGATAAAGTTTTGCCCTTTGTTAAAGAAGCACGTCTGTCAAACTGACTTTTGGAAACCACCCTTTGTTAACTCTTATTATTTTTATTTTATTTAAATTTACAATTAACCTTTTCTTGCACAAACTTCCGACCCAATGAACCCTTTTCTTGCACGATGGACCCTTTCTTCAACGATCTTCTCATTCAATGAACCTTTGTCAAATATTATTAGGAAAAAAAAAAAGAAAAGAAAAACATTCCTTTGTCCAGTTCAAAAAATGAATCTTTGACCTGAAATTGTAGTTCATTTACCCAAGTTGGAATGGTGAGTCTCGGTCACATGTTCACACTGGGCCGGATTGGGTATTGATATGAACTCAATCCGAATTCGAATTCAATGAAACGGATTTAGATTGATATTTTATTTTAGAGAGAATTACATCTATATTTTTTGAAGTTTGTTACTTAATTACATAGAGCATTTGATACTTAAAATATTATAAACAAACCCTGCTAAAGTTTGTACGCGCGTAACACTTAGACTCCTGCTGCCGTCGATGTTCGTTAGTATATGTGTTAATAAATTATATCCAGATCTCCTAAAGTTTATACCATGTATCACTTACATCCCTCAAGTTTAAAATATTATACTTAGACCTCTTATTAGTTATAAAATTAATGAAATCTATTAAACGTCTAATTATTCTAATTAAAGATAGAAGATATTTTATTCATTACGGTTTGACCTCTTATTTGATTTTTTTTAGTTTTATTCCAATAGATAGTATAATTATATATTAATTATAATTTTTTTAAGAAAAAATGAATTTTTATTATTACATCTTGATTTGAGTATTTTTCGTCCAAGTATAATTTTAAACTTGAGAAGTCTAAATATTATACGTCTAAGAAATTTAGAGGGTCTGAGTATAATTTACTAACAGATAGACTAACGGACATTGACGACATAGGTCTAAGTGTCATGCGCGTACAAATTTGAGGGGGTCTGTATATAATATTTTAAATATTATGGGTCTAAATGATTAAATGACAAATCTAAAGGTCCTTTGGTATATAACACCACTGATTGGGTGGTCCAGTTGGGTACTGACCGAACTTCTTAGCCTGAGGTTGGAGGTTCGAGTCTTAAAGTCCACATTAGAACTTGGTGTTTGATTGTTATGGCAGTCTAGTTAGGTTCGTTCCCGAGAGATGTAACGAACGTGGTCATGATCCCACTAGTGAGGGGGCCTATCGGGTGGTCTCTTGGTGCTTTTTTTTTTCCAATTGCCAAAAAAAAATATCATTACATCATATTTAATAAATTCATATTTGAATATACTAAAATTCAATATGATTATAATTTGATCCGAATAATAGTTTTATATTTGTATAAAGTTATGATGAAATTAAGTTCTTATTTGATAAACTGTATTGAAATTTGGATATAATTAGTTAAAATTTTATTTAACTTAGTGATTAGAATTTCATACCTAATTCTTAATAAATTTAGATATAAACTATGAAATAATAACCATGGGATAATTGGATCAAAACATTTTAAACTTGGTGGAATTCGGATTGACTACAACAATCTCATTCAAATCCAATTCGTTGACAAATCTAGTTCACACAACTTTTAAAATAAGGCAAAAAAATAAGAGAGTAAATTACATTGGCAAATGATCCATTATGGTAAACTATTAGCAATTTCTTGACATTCAAGAAATTACTTAAAAATTATTAAGTGTTGTATGTTCTAACTGTAACCCCTCAATTTCCATAATAGAGAACTTAATTGACTACAATCCATCAAATCATTAGGGCATACCAGATGAATCATAAAAATAATAAAATCATACGTCAATTCAAAAAATTACTAAAGGGTAAATTATACTTTATTCATTTGAAATATTACTTTTGTTTCTCTTTTACACCCTCAATTATAAAATTTTTCATATTGTACCCTAAAGTATCAATTTTATTTTTCAATAGATAACAACTGTCAATTTTTTTACCGTAAATACGCATATGAGTGATATGTAGTATCAATAAACAACTGTCTATTGCATATGTGCAGGTCAAAAAAAAAAAAAAATACCCATCAATGACTTTGTCCTTCATAAGTCCAAATTTTCTTCCACTTACCGACTTTCTTTTTCTTTCTAACGACCATTTGGTTATAAAAGAGATAAAATAAAGTGATACTAGACACTTGGTGGGAAGTTCTTTGGAGTTTTCCTCCCCCATTTGACAAATTTTTAAGTTTGTTATTATATATTGAAGTGATATGAAATAAAATTGATAGTTTAGTGTGCAATGTAATAAATTTTATATTTGAGGGTGCAAAGTAAAACAAAGATAATAGTTCTGGGATAAAGTATAATTTACTCATAACTAAACTAAAATCTCAAATCAAACATAATTGAATCCTTCAAGTTGCATCCAAACCTAGAGTGATCATTCTCCACCAATCATTAATTAAAACAAAACATACATAACATGATTAAACCATTAAGTTTTAAACTCAACTAAATAAAGTATCTCTAAGCCTCCAAGTCTTGATCCACATCAGCACGCCAATCTACCTGCTCAATTAGCCTGGTCCTCCTCAAGTTCAAAATTTGAAAAAAAATTATATCGTAGGGTGTTCAAGCAATCCCAGTAAGAAAACCTTCTTAAACCCAAAAATCATGAAAAACAGGCAAGTCACAGTTTGTAAAATATCATAGACGATTTTGAAGTAAAGAAGTGATATTTAATAAAAATCTCGACTTTATAGTAAAAATTAGTAATGTTCAGAGCATCATATAATCATTTACAAAATCGAATCTCAAAACATAGTATGACATGTGCGTAGGTAGACCAGCATGAATCTACACATCGAACTTATCTCGTCCACCCACCACAAATATAAACCATCTCAATCAATCTCCGTAGGTCCGTAATAGTAGGAAGGACGTCTACTGAAGTATTAGTATTGACGAATTATTTAAAAGAATAGTATACTAGCCTTTAGCCTCGAACTTATGTGAATAAATAATGGTTGTCCCTCGCAAGAAACCGAACCCCCTATGAGTGTTGGGTAATCACCAAACCCCTTAAGATAGGAAAACCTCTAACATTTTACGATAAGAATTCGAGTGTAATCCATGTTTATCATATCCATCCGTACAAGAGATAATAACAATAATTTTCCACAAAAATTGACGTATACCACAATCCATAGTTTCACTATTCTCAAGTAAAAGAATGATTACAACAAAACATGCGAGATCATTAAAATAAAATTCATGTTCACAATTTTCAAGATCAGGATTTTAATCAAGAAAATATAATTTTTGGATGTTATTAAAAAAAAGTATAAAATGTTAAAGATCTATCACATAGATAGGATTGTAAATCAAGAACTAAGGTTTTTTAATCAGGAACAAATATACCATGTGTATAAATCTTGTATTTTTCGAAAAACGAATCATAGATTCAAACTAATGAGAAAACAATATAGATTCATTATTTATATTATAATAGAGATGAAAAAATACAAATATATAGCCTTAATCTCAATGAATGAGTTTGAAAAAGACCTCCTATTTTGATTCACAATTTAATCGATCTTAGTTTGCTTTGATGCGCTTAGTATGCGTTAATTCCTCACGATCTTGCCCTTTCACTTCCCTCTCACCAGGGTTGAAAGTTGCTGAAATTTGACCTAAAGAACGTCCTTAGGATATTTATAGGGTCAACAACTGTTCAGTCGGTGCAAGCCTGATCGTTGCAAAACATGCACTCATGTTCAACCTTATTGTGCGTTCGATCATGTTCCACTCAATATCTCCTGTTATGTCAGTTCTGTTTGTCAAACCTAAATTTTTGGGGTTAAGCTGCATTCGTTCGAACGGAACTCCAGTTTCTGTCTGAACTTCCAAGGAAGGTTTGGCCTAATTAGAAGTAGATTTACAAAATTTTATGAAATTCATTTTTGTAACCCTTGAAGTCTAGTTTTTAATGTTCAAATATCAACTAAATATAACATCAGGGCAACACATGATATCCAAAAAACTAAATTAGTATTAAATTTCTTCATATCCGAATTCTCTCTAAAATGCGTTTTAACTCAAAAATAAGTTCAAACTTCCATCACACCCTATATCACATCTTCCAAAGTTTATCAACCTTTCAGATTCAATGATGACCTTATTTTGACCTAATAACATCTAAAAATTTGCTTAACTGTCTCCTCAAACTTAAACACATTCGAAATTAATTTGACACAAAAATCAATACATGCGAATCTTAAACTTCATGGTCAATCTTGCAACAATAATTCAAAATTTTTATTATCATTTTAGAATTACTCTTAATATCATGTCATTCATCTTATATTTTGTACGAAGTCTTTCAGTAAGAGAGACATCCCTTCACATTAAAATTGAGAACTAAAATTTAAATTATACATTTGTCCTTAATTTTGTTATTTTTTTTAAAGTTCTTTTGAACTTGGGGGTGGAAATCTAAATTCACGGGCGAATACAGTTGCCCAGTCGCCAGAATTAGTTCGGAATATGCCGGAACTGTTTCTTCTTCTTCTACAACTGCTTCATGTTCCACCATGTTCATCGAAACAAAGAACTCCATTGAATCAAAGAACTCAATCGAATCTAAGAACTCCATCTATGTAGTAAAGAAATGGACAGGACTACTAAAGCAACCAGCACGTCAACCATGGCAACTACTCTTCCCCTCTTACAGGCAGCCAGATAATTTTAAAAAGGGTTAATCACACTTTCTACCTATTAAAATGTTTGAATTCTCAATTTATATCTTAAAAAGGTCTTAAGTTTTAAATTACACCTTTAATGTCATAAAAAGCTGTAATATGCTACAGATCCAAATTGTAGTTCATTCAAAAAAAAAAAATTGTAGTTCATTTCTCCGTTATAATAAATGGTACAATATATAATAATAATAATGAGCATGGCAGTTTAAGTGTGGGTTGTATTACAATTTTTTTATGACATTAAGGGTATAATTTGGGAATTAAAATTTTTTAAGGTATAAATTATAATTTGAGTATTTTTAGGGTATAAATAAGATTAATCATTTAAAAAATAAATTGTGAGCTAATTTCAGATTATACCCTGAAAGATGATTTAAATCTCAATTTATATCCTCAAAGTTTAAAAATATTAATCTACACTCTGAAAAACATAAATTTATATCAATTTATATCCTCAAAGTTGAAAAATGCTTATTTTTTGCCTGTAATACTCATTAAATAGATATTTTTTGTTTAAAGTTAGACACGACACGACACAACACAATTGAGAGCTATTTAACGAGCATTAATAGATGTAATATTTTTTGGATCATATATGTAAAATTTTTAAACTTTGAGAGTATAATTTATAATTAGTCCAAATTTTTTTAACTGCAAAATGGACGACGGTTAACTCTAGGTGCATATTAATACGAATTTATGTGTTTTATGATATAAATTGATATTTTTAAATTTTAAAGGTATAAATTAAAATTTGAGTGATCTTTTAAGGAGGAGGATGAGATTAGCCCATAAATTAATAAATGACATGATGGTACAAATATACGATGAACCTTTGCAGAACTAAAAGTCCATTTGAAAAAAAATATACGATGAACCTTTGCAGAACTAAGAGTCCATTTGAAAAAATGTGTAGGACTAGGATATTTGATAAGATCCAGTTTTGCCTTTTGTTAAAGAAGCATGTCTGTCAAACTGACTTTTGGAGACCACACTTCTTTGACTTTTCGCTAAGTAATCCGGTTAGTTTAAATGATACTAGAAAAAATTATTAATAAGTTTTATTTGTCATAAATATTCATTAAGTCTTATTATTTTTATTCTATTTAAATAAAATCTTAAATTCCATAAATACTATATTTTGTTCCAATTCTATCATTCTCTTAACAAATATTGACACCGAATTAGTCTTTTTGTCTATTTATACATACTCCAACTTCTTGTGTTTTAAATTATGTATTGTCTATTTGTTAGTTTTATAAAAACTCAACATTATTTTTAGAAAAAATATATAAATTAACTCATATAAAAAATGGATGACAACTGATCCATTCTAAAAAACATTAAATTGAGTTAAATAACAGTTGATATACAATAATGATGTACTTTTTAATTTTTGCAATTTTCTAATGAGTGAAAGTGAGAATAAAAGGGCAAAAAAAATTCTAATCTATAATTTCCACAAAAAAAAAAAAGGTATGTCACTATTGTTGAGCAAAAGGAACCAAGATAAATTGAAAAGCTCTGTTGGAAAAAGTTGGATTCAAATAAAGTGAACGGCAGGGTGAGGCGCGGACTAGGTCGCTCTCTTAAGATAATTCGCGATACAACAGCCCAGCCTATAGATTGTAGCTTCACTCAGATCTGCACAATCTCTTCCGCTAATCCCTCCCCCTGTGCACGTGAGAGTCCCAAGACTCTCTTTAATTTAAAGGCTAAATAAAACTAGTCTATAAATATACTCAAGTTTCTTTGGACCTTTTGTCGATGTGGGATTGAATTCCCACAGTTAAAAAACACTCTTTTAGTTAAAATATTCTAACAAGCTCTATTGAGAGTGTACCGTTATGGTTATAACATATTAGAAAGAATGAAAATACTTGGCAACTAAAAAACTAAAGGTAAAATTGGAATATAATGACATTAAAACTTTATTGAAAAATTTTAGTTCGAGAAGTTACGTCACAACCTATAATTTACAATTAACCTTTTCTTGCACAAACGTCCGACCCAATGAACCCTTTTCTTGCACGATGAACCCTTTCTTCAACGATCATCTCATTCAATGAACCTTTGTCAAATATTATTACGAACAAAAATAAGAAAAGAAAAACATTCCTTTGTCCAGTTCAAAAAATATTGTTTCATAAAAATATCTCAAATTTTAAACCAAAAATAAAACAACTTTATTCCTCTAAGACATGGTCCATATATTGATTCTCCAACAGTTCGTAATCAATATGCTCATCTACATCGTCATCCTCTTCTATGCCAAAATTTATAAATGCGTGGTTGTAAGGGTGAGCAAAAACTTGTAAGAAATCCCTCTCAAACTATAACAAGATTTTAAAATAACATAAAGAAGGCAAACATCTTTTGGAAATAAAACATATATAAATTTTTTAGAGTAAAACCATGATAGTTGTGATGATCTCAAGTGTACAAAATACAGTAAATCAATACAGGAATAAACATGCAAGAAATTAAAGCAATAAACAAATAATTCAGTAGCATCATCTTATATTCTCATGTATATTAGTTGTTTTTTAGGAATCTATACAACGATTCTACCTCGTTCACACACCACAATCATACAATCTCAATCATTCCCTACAGGGCCAAATCACAAACCACTTTAGGAAGGGCGTGTATCGTCCCCCACGACATTGACGTATCTTTTTCAAGAAAGGTATATCAACCCTTAGCCTCGAACTTACTTGAACATTGGTAGTTGCTCTCACAAACAACAATCCACTACAAGTGTTAGACAACCATCTCACGTCCACTGAGATAGACTAACTTCGAATACTCTATGGAAGCTCTTGAAGACAATTTAAGTCCATCACACCCAAATCATATACGAGATGAAATCACAATTTTCTCAACAACCACAATCTTAACTATTCACAATTTCCATAAAAACTCAAGTATCACAATTGCACAATTCTAAATATACTACAGTAATAAATGAATTAAAATATGCAAGAGATCATATCAAAAAAACCTTCACAAATTCGATATCAAAATTATAGGGTTTTGACAAAAATCATAATTTCTCGGAGGAAGAACAAGTAGTTGATTGAAAACCTAATTTAATCAATAATTGGAATTTTAGAAACCACAAATTAATTTATCTCTCAGAATATAACATGTATTTTGGAAAAAAACTATGGTTTTAGAGATTCAAGAACAATGTTTCTTGAATGTAAGACATGTATGTACTTGAAAACCACATGTTACTCAAAAAGAAATCAAGACCAAACAGTAGGTTCATCAAAAGAAACCAAGAAAAAAAGATTATTTAGCCTATAATAATCTAGAAGATTTAAAACATATATAATTATAGCATGTCTCAATGAAAGAACTTGAGAAGAATTTTTTACCTCAATTAGATGTTTAAAGATAGCCCTAGTGTGTTTGAATCAATCTCAATGCGAGAATTTCTTTGAATTTTTTGTTTTCTCCTTCTCTCGCGCTCGTTAGGGTTGCCTAGGGTTGAAAATTGAAGAAAAATGACTAAAGGGACGTCCTTATGGTATTTATAAGGTGAAAAATGGAGAAAAGCCCAAAAACTGATCAAGGCCATTTTTAAGGTGGCGTCCGGACGGTGCCAAGTCACTATTTTTTATGAAAAATAAGGTGTCATGGTATGGAGTGGTGTCCGGATGGTACCAACTTTCTGTCTCGACTTCCGAAGAAATTTTCACCTATTTAGAAGTCGATTCAGGAAATGTTCGTGAAATACACTTTTGTAGCCCTTGAAGTCTAGTTTCTCATTTCCAAAAATCAGCTCAATTAGAATTAAAAGTAAAAAGTTATGGCTAAAATAGTAAGGTAGTGTCAGATTCCTTCGTACTCGATTCTTTCTAAAATGTGCTTTAACTCCGGAATACTTCTTAACTTCTAATACACCCCATATTACATTTTTCAAAGTTTCTCGACTTTTTGAATTCTATAGAGGCCTTATTTTGACCTAAAAAAATTTAGAAACTTATCTAGTCTCCTTTCTTAAGTTTAAACACCTTCAAAACTATGTTTGACCCGAAAATTAGTCCAAAACTCAAACTTCATGATCAATATTTGAACAACGATTCAAAGTTTCTACAATATTTTTATTCATTATAGGAGAAATACTAATATGATATTATTCTTATTTAATTCTAGTACAGATTCTTACACTACCAATATAACTTGTCATGGAAAAAAATAACCAGAGGATTAAAATCATAGGGTTTTTTAATCTCACTTTGCATCTCAAAAGATGCTTTGATTTTCAATTTAGACCTTTAAACATTAAAAATCTTAATTTATACATTCAAGTTATGAATTGGTAGCAATGTGGACCTCACCTAGAGTGTCGTTCAATTTTTTATCATAAATTGTAGCACTTGAATTACAAGTGTTTCGGGCATGGACTTATATGCTGATGTTTTATTTGAGTTGCACATGATTTGATTTGCAAATATCTAATTGAAGAGACCCTATTTTTGATACACAAAATAGTATCAAATTGATCGCAGACGAAAATTTGTAGCGATGGACATATCTTATCCTCAATACTCAAAATACTTGCATCTCATGTATTTTAATTTATGACGAAAAACTGAATAACAGTTTGAGTCAGATTCACATTACTATCAATTCATAAACATTGAGGATACACATTAAAATTTTTAATGTTTGCGAGTATAAATTGATAATTGAAAATTTTTTGAAGGTACAAAGTGAGATTCATCCTTTATAATAACTTGTGGGGGAAGGTCGCTTGGTTTTTTCCTTTCTGCAACAATATTTTATACCTCGGGCTTTTTCCTTACTGTCAACAATATTTTATAATATTTTGATGAACCTTTTCAGTAATATTGTAATATACAATGAACCTTTTCTTGTAGAAACTTCCAATTCAATGGACCTTTGTTCAAGATTATTAAAAAACTTTTTTTCAACGGGAAAAAAATCCCTTTGTCCAGTTCAAAAAGTGAACCTTTGATCTCAAATTGTAGTTAATTGACTCCAATGGCATGGTGACTCTTGGTCACAAGTTCACATTCCTTTAGAATAAAGAAAAAAAGAGAAGAGTAAATTAGTTTGACAAAAGTTCCCTTCTGGTAACCAGAGGCATCCTTTTTTTATATGTCACATCCGTAGCAATAAGACGTTTGTATCTATTTGGCAGTTTGACAACCCAATTAACGTAGATTTTTAATTTCCTTTTAATTCGAAATTGACATAGTTTACAATCACAATCTTATAATATTGCCATACCAAAAAATTAATTAATCCTTAACGATTTTTATCAGCCGAAATTTCATACATATAAGTGTGAGGCTATTCTCACTCTACAAATCTTCATTCCCATCTCATTTAATTTCTCATAATCAAACTAGTAAATTCACCCTTTCTATACCCACCTTATTTGTAACTAAGTCCACCATATGCTACATACACCCAAATAAATCATCGTAACAAAAAAATAATGAAAGAAGACAATTAATTTGAATATATAAATATATTTATGAAGCAAGAAAAAAAAATCAAAAACGAAACAAATAAAAAAACAAGCATGCCAAAACAAGAAAAAAGAAAAGAACGAAACAAGAGAAAAAAAAAAGAAATAAGCAAACCGAAACAAGAAGAAAAAAAAATCAAGCAAAGATTAAAGGAACAAGCAAAACTAAAAGACGTAAAACTAAATATGAAAAAAAAATAACAAACACATAAAAAAGAACAAATTATCTAAAAGCATATATATACACACACACACACACACACACACACATATAAATTCTAAATAAAAAATTATCAAACTTGACAAAGATATCAAAACATATAAAAAATAATGAAAATTCATATAACAAACATGAAATCAAATATATAATTAAATTGAGAAATAATACTAATCTGTATCTCACTGAAAAAATTCATATTGATTAAGTGTTTTTGTGAGTGCATGAAATGCGATAGAGAATAAAACCCTAATTATGACAAAATATAAAATGAATTTACTTATTAAAAGAGGTGTATGTAACATGGGGTGAACTTAGACACTAATGGAGTGGGTATAGAAAAAGTGAACTAAATAATTTGATAATAAAAAATTAAATGGGGGTGAGAATAACCCCACCCTACATATAATTGGTATAATTGTTGCCTTGTAAATAACATACAAAAGTCATGTTTCCCATTGCTACAAAAACTGTGTACACCTGGATGTGCCATTGTAAAAGTACATGTATGTCTACCAACAAATACCAAAATGGGCTGTGGTGTGTTTTCTTTATCTACATGCATGATACATCTATATAATAAAATAATTTATAATTGAAAGTTCAAAAGATAAATAAAATAATTTTTGTTATTGGCGGCTGAGATCGTTTTAAATTTTACTTTAAAGTTAATCTAACGGCTAATATTAACACCCTAAATTTAATAGAAAAAATAGTTTACTAATGGTGTGTTTGGAGTGATTTTTTAAAAGTACTTCTAGAAATTATTTTTTATAAGTATTTTAAAAAAATAATAGTATTTGAAACCGTTCTATCCCCACCACGACCACCACTGCCACTTTAGTCATTGCCACTACCACCGCCACCTTTATTACCACTATTGCCATCGCCATCGCCACCATCACCACCAACGCCTCCACCACCACCATCGTCGTCGCCACCACGGTTATTGCCACCCACCACAACCATCACCGTCTCTTACCACCACCACTACTGCCCACCACCTCTCATCCCTACTACAAACTGATGTTTAAATTTATTTATTTTTTCTCTATGTTTGTGATTTAATTTTAGATATGAATACAAATATATTTATTATTATTATTTTTATTACATTGTACCTTCAGGCACAGATAATAACTAGTTGATTACTATAGAACAAAAATAAGTTCTTTTTATTTTTTTAGGGAAAACTTCATCCACACTCCTATAGTTAGACCTATCTTCAACCATACCCCTTGTATTACTTGAAACTTCACTGACACCCCTTGTCAGAGATTGTTTGTTTACGACATTAATGGAAAATGTTGTTTTACCAAAATATCCTTAAATACAATAATTTTGTGAATACATTTCAAAACCCTAAATTAACTATAGTTAAGTTACTTAACCAAACATATGTAATGATCCAATCCTAGTCTGTTTATCATTCATATTCTCCTACATATTTAAAAAATCATATATCCATTAGAAGGGGCAGCCCAATATATATGGGGGTCCTAGACGAAAAGATTCAGTGAGGTCCTAGTACTATGCATGTATACTAATATAGCTATGACAAAATAATACTAAAATATATATATTCATTTTTTTTTTTGGTATTTGAGATGAAAAACTACTAGTTTTGCATTCAAACTTTAATTATAAAAATTGAATTTGGATATCAAAATATAATTAAATATGTTATCAATTGAAAATACAGAGAAAGAGACTTGAAATTTATTAAAGTTGATCCAGATTAAAAAAAAAAGATCTCTAATTTAAGTTAAATTATTATAATTTATGAAAATTATGTGATAAATAATTAGTCAGACAATTGACTTTGATTGTAATACGTCAAAAGTACTGCGTGAGTAGATAATTTATTTTTTCATTATTTACATAAACATAAGACTAAAAAAATAAAGGTAATGTAAGAATAATCATTTGATGACATCGTATTAGAATTTGCTTAATATATGTTAATTCTATTTATAATCACACATAATTTAACAAGTTTGTGTCTCATTTCGTTATGGTCATGTCGATATACTGATTTGAGAGGCCAAATAATTTCTTCAATTTATTGTCAAATCTATTAAGGCTAGACTTAAACTCTTTAATATTGTGTTAATTTTTTATTGTTTTGTAGGTCATACCTAAAATTTCAAGACTAGTTAAAATTGTGGGCACTTAAATTATTTTAATTGAATCTTAAAAGAAATTTTAGGGGCCCTAAATATTACTATTTATTTGGGAGCCCTAGGCGGCGGCCTTAATGCCTCTGCCAAGGGCTGGCCTTACCCATCAGATCCACAGCCATCAAACTTATTTTACTGTAAAAAAAATCAAACAATTAAAAAAATTTCACTAAAGAGACCCAGAAAACCATTGCACCTTAAACCCATTATCTACTTTAATAGTAAAGAACAGATGCTATTTGATGACTTAAAGAAGTATTTGTTTTGGATAAGTGAAGATGTGTGTTGAGGGTTTGCAAAGAGGTGTTTAAAATGTTGTGTTTTACGCCTGTTTGTGTTAGGTTAGTAAATATGGTTGTTCGTGAGAGACTATCTTAATGAGCATTTTTGTCTATTTACAACTCTAAAGGATAACTTTGGCATTTTAAAAAAATAATGTACAACTTACTGCTGATGGTATGGGGGTTTCCTACACCAGATTAATTCTATTACTTAACTAAATAAGACAATAATCTCTTTCACATAAAAAAAAAAATCATGAATCCAGTAGAGTCGAGTGTCTTAGCAACGCTTTCCACAGACCTTTGGTGTGAAGTTATCGAAGACGGGGCATGGCTTCAGACAGTATTTTTGGGCAAAATGGTTTTCTTGCACATTGGGTTTGGAAAAATTAATTCCATGTTTGAGTAACTGCACAAGGTGTAAAGAAATAGAGAACTCGTGAAGAAGAAGTTAAGAAAGCATAGAGTTGAGTCATGGAGAGAAACTTCTATAAATCTTTTATTGAATCAGTCAACTAAAATACAACACATATGAGCTTTTATATACAAATCCTGACAACGATCTAACCATCTAACCAACTAATTAACTCCCACGTCTTCACATGGCATGTGACAGCTAAGCAATTACAACTCAACAAAACTTCAACTAACTAACAGACTAACTGATTGATTTTAACAAATAAACAAGTTAGCTAATAAGACTATCCTTATTAACTGCAGCTGCATTTGGTGTGATCATGACTTGCATACTCTGCGCTGCATCTACATTTTTAGTAGCTGTAGGTGCATCTGCTGTGGACATACCTGACATAATAAGTTCAGTAATAGCAGCTGATGTATGCTGCAATACCCCCGAGAGATGGATAATGAGTATTAAGAATATAAGTGGGTAATGCATTAGTAAAAATATCAGCCAATTGACATTGAGTGAGAACATGAGCAGTTTGAATACTGCCTTCTTGAATTTTGTCACGAACAAGATGACAATCCAACTCAATGTGTTTAGTACATTCATGAAAAATAGGATTAGCAGCTATGTGAAGAGCAGCTTGATTGTCACAAACAAGCAATGCTGCATGTGGACGAGGAACTTGAAAATCAGCAAGAAGATATCTTAACCAAGTAAGCTCAGAACAAGAGCTACCAAGGCTCTGTTTTCTACTTCAGCAGAAGAGCAAGAAACAATAAATTGCTTCTTGGATTTCCAGGAAACAAGAGAAGAGCCTCATAAGACACAGTAACCAGTAACAGATTTGCGAGAATCAGGACATGAAGCCCAATCTCGAATCACAAAATGCTGAGTTGCAGCTGTGATGAAGAAGACAAAAAAAAAAAAAAACACCTTGACAAGGAACTGCCTTAAGATAAAGAATAACTTTGTGAGCAGCTGCTAAATGAGCAGTAGATGGTTTGTCCATAAATTGACTCAACGTCTGAATAGAAATGGTGAGATATAAGAGTTTACTAATGAGTATGCGATAGAGAGTAGGATCAGCCAACAAATGACCATCCTCTTTGCGGAGCTTGAGATTCTCTTCCAGTGGAACCTTGAGAGGTTTGGAACCAAGAAAACCTGAATCAGCTAGGATATCCAGAGTATATTTGCAATGACAAAGATGAATGCCCTTTGAAGACCTTGCAACCTCAATGCCCAGAAAATACCTCAAAGATCCAAAGTCTTTAATCTTAAACTTATTATCCAAGAATTCTTTGAGAGAAGAAATAGAGGACAGACAATTCCAAGCTACAATGATATCATCAACATAGACTAAAATGGTTGTGAAGGAATCTGTAGTAGTCTTAATGAAAAGACTATAATCAGCCTTGGACTGATGAAACCCAAACTCAAGAAGAGAAGTGGAGAACTTAGAATACCATTGCCTAGAGGCCTGTTTAAGACCATAAAGGCTCTTAAGAAGTTTGCAAACTTGATGAGGGTGACTTTTAGTATAGCCAGGTTGTTTTTGCATATAGATGTCTTCTTGTAAATCCCCATGAAGAAAGGCATTATTGACATTAAACTGATGCAAATGTCATCCTCTAATGGATGCAACTGCCAATAAAGACTTGACTGTAACCATTTTGGCAACTGAAGAGAATGTTTCATGATAGTCAATTCCTTCCCAGTGTAACCTTAGCTACCAACCTTGCTTTGAACCTTTCAATATTACCATATGAATGGTATCTAATTTTGTAGACATACACTAAATTGCTTCTTTGTTTGGAGGTAAATCAGTAAGAACCCAAGTATTATTGAGTTCCAAAGCTGTGAGTTCAACTTCCATAGCTTTGGACCAACTGGGATCTTTAACAACTTGGTGGCAAGTGTGAGGTTCAGTGTGAAGAGAAAGAAAAAAGAAAATGATTAAAACACAAGAGAAAATCTATGATGGGATAAAGAATCATTTAACGGAAAACGTTTGCCTGAAGTAGAAGATGATATCTTGGCCAAAGATTGAGTTGGTGAAGCAACGTTGGCTTGAGAACAATGAAATTCTTGTAGGTATTGAGGTGCCTTTGTTGTCCTTGTAGATCTGCGAAGAGGAAGATTAGGAAGTAAACGAGAGGAATTAGAAATAGGAGAAATAGAATCCGAAGAAGAATCAGATGCAGAAGAAGAGGGAATAGATTCATCAGAGGTGAAGAGGGAATAGAAACAGCAGTAGGTGAAGAGGGTAAAATTGGTACTAGGGGACTAGAGAAGCAGAAATTGGAAAAGAAGTTGTGGGTGAAGAAAATGAGGGAAAATGAACATTATTAGGAAGAGGCAAAGGAGACATTAAGGGAGAAGAGTTTGCACTAGGAAAAGATGAAGAAGAGGAGGACTTTTAGTAATAAAACGAAAAACAAACTCATGAAAGATAACATCCCTAGAAAGAAATTTATCTCCACAATCAATATCTAGAAGCTTATACCCTTTGACTCCAAAAGGATACCCAAGAAAAACACACTCTTTGCCTCGACAATCAAACTTATTTCTACCATGAGATAAAGTAGAAGCAAAGCAAAGACAACCAAACACTTTGAGACGAGAATAAGTAGGTTTAACAAAAAAAAGCTGTTCATAAGGAGTTTTATTGTTCAGCACAGGGGTTGGAGTTCTGTTAATGAGGTAGACTGCAGTAAGAATACTATCATTCCAATATTCCAAAGGAAGATGAGCTTGAAATCTTAAAGCTCTAGCCACATTGAAGAGATTCTGATGTTTTCTTTCCACAACACCATTTTGTTGTGGAGTATCCACACAACTTCTTTTATGCAAAATGCTTTTAGCATTAAAAAAATCAGTCATTTTGAACTCAATTCCATTATTGAAGAGATGCCGATGCTTTCTTTCCAGAACACCATTTTGTTGTGGAGTGTCCACACAACTTCTTTTATGCAAAATGCTTTTAGCATTAAAAAAATCAGTCATTTTGAACTCAATTCCATTTTCACTTCTGAGGTGTTTCATATGACTTCCAAACTAAGTCACAATAAGATGGTAAAAAGATTCCAAACATGATTTGTTTTCAACTTTTTTTTTTAAGCAAATAGAGCCAAGTACTGCTAGAGAAGTCATCAACAATACAATGGTCAAGAAATATCTTGAGCCATCATAAGCAGTCACTGGATAAGGGCCCCAATGGTCACAATGCACTAGTTCAAATAGAGTAGAAGCTGTGTGATCACTAACAGGAAAAGGTAGTTTATGCTGCTTAGCTGATGGACAAACAAAACAAGGAATTTTATTACCAGTGATGATACCTAAAAATTGGCTAAGATTGAGCTTGGACATTTAGATTGGTCATCTGAACTCGAACCACGTAGCTTATGATGAACATCCAGAGGTGCGCAGGCCGGGGACCTGTAGCAACAAGGACCTCATGGGAACGACAAGGATGACAGCCAGCTCCCACCAGAAGGCTGCCCGTAAATCGCAACGGACCAACATTCATGCAATCGAACTGCAATCGCAGCATTATATACAGTAACTGCACAAAAAACGCATCAGGCAAGGCCTTTGAAAAGGTATAAAAAAAGAGGCATATCCTCACTTTAGTGAAACTAACAAATAGATAAACAACTTTTATATAACTCAGCATGTCAAGTCTCAATCCAACATAGAGTCTGCCATACTACCAGACTAAGGGTGTGTTTGGCATGGCTTAAAAAAAAGTGTTTTTAGGACTTTTAACTTATGAAAAATACTTTTTTTTAAAAAGTAGTGTTTGACTTAACTTATTAAAAACACTTTTTGATAAGTAAAAGTAATTTGAGCACTTAAATAAGTTAATAAAAAAAAGTAAAAAAAATTAACTTTTACTTTTAAAAATCACTTTTCACTTTCACCTCTCATTTTCTCCGACTCCCCCTATGGTCAAACCTCTCTCTCTCCCTCTTCGCAAATATCACTACGCTACTAACCTTGCTCCTATAGTCTCTGTTCTTCACGATTCGTCTACCTCCGACCCTCTTTCATCTTACTTCGATGACGATCACTCCGACTTCCATAAGTTTTACGATTTTTTCCTCGTCCTCTGCACCTCCGTTGCCTTGCCTTTCTCTTTCTTCGTCACCGATGTTGATCCGGCATCGACCTTTGTAGTGGCTACGTGTAGGAAATTACAGACCGATGAGCTAGTTACGGTTCGCCTCTTCCAAGAGAACACGCCTTCTGTTGTCTATATCACCAATCTCGCTGCCAAGTAAGTAATTTCTCTAATTTATTAATATGATATTTTTGTGAATATTTTTTTTTGTGTGTGTGTATTATTGTATGTGTAGTATATGTTTGTTCATTTAATGCTATTAACAATTGGAACACAAATAAGTGTTTTCACATCCAAACGTGTTTTTTATAAAATACATTAATTTAAGTACTTTAAAATTTGAGTATCCAAACAATACTTATTTAATAAAAGTGTTTTTCTTATAAACACTTTTGATAATCATTTATTAAAAAAGTACTTTTTGAATTTCATAAGTAATCCCAAACACACCCTAAATCACGTGGCTACTTTTTTCTTTTCTCATCCTAAGGCTACAACAGTAGCTAAGACCATTGAGCCACTAACCACTCCTCTATGGGTGTGTTTGGATAATGGAGTTGGATAGGATAGGATATGTTTTTTTATATCTTAACCCATCCAAGTCAAACCCACTCATCCACTTTAAAACCCTAACATTTGAATATATCCAATCCCAACCTTTATTTGGGAAACAAATATGTATTTAGTGGGTCTCATGGATTACACAAATAATTTTGTAATAGTTTACCATTTTACCCATGACTCTATCCATTTTAATTCAAACCAATCATATCCTTCTATGTTTTGACAGGTGGATTATTTTAATAAAATTATACATTTTTCACATATACATAAAGACATATAAAAATTATATATGATTTAGACCCCTTGTTTATTTTTTTTTAAATTTTATTTCAATAGATAGTATAATTATATACTAATTACAATTTTTTAAGAAAAAAATAAATTTTTATTTTAATAAATAATATAGTAGAATATGAATTTTGATTGTAAAATTTTAAATATTTGATATTCTATCATTGATTGGAATATTTTTTGTCTACCTATAATATTTTAAATTTAAGGGATTTGAGTATTATATATCTATTACAAAAGGGCAAATATGTCTTTGAGGGGTTAACCCATTGATTGAGTTTGTAACCCATGGGAGGGGTGGGTTAATTTTAACCCATGTAGGTGGGATATGAGTCACTATAGCAACCGGGTCAAGGTTTGACCCGGGTTTGTTATCCCATCTCAAAAAATCTTCCCAAACAAGGAATAAATGGGACCCACTACCTTATTTACCTATCCTTATGGGTGTTAACCCCCTTTATCCCACTACCCAAACACACCCTATAAGTTGTCTCACTCTCTCTCACAGCATCTCTAGCTTAAGAGGTTAGTTAAATTCCCCTCCATAACTATTTTAAATCGTTTTTTCTTAAAATATGACTTTAAAGGACTAGTTAAAAGACTATCTAAAATAAATAACTCTATTTTTACTAGATAGATATAGTTAGCCCTATTTGTAACTATTTAAAATAGATAACTCCATTTTTATTATATTTGTGGGTATATTTCATACATACATTCTGATTTATCTTTCTTTCATACTTACATTCATATCTCCAAAAAAAATTCGGTTAGTATATTTTACACAATCTTTCTTTCGTTTATATTTTACCCAATCATGTGGGTATTGATTTACTTGATGGGTCTTGCCTGATTCGGTATGCGTCGAGTTCGTGTTAATAAAAAATTATTTAATTTGACAACAACTAATATAAAAAATTATAAAATTCTTATTTGTTATCTACAATACTGGTTAAATAATTATTTTTTTATCTACAGTACCTATTAATCATTTTATTAGTCGAACCTTAATTTGACTCATTTATTACTCGTGTCAACGAATCGTGTTATTTTCGGGTTCGTGTCGGGTTCGGTTCGAGTCGGATTCACATTCGAGTCAAAAAATGACACCCCTATTGGTTTATTTGTTAATTTGTTTGTATTGTTGATCATTAGTTTTCTAAATTTTGATGACATGGCGTAACACGTCATGTGATGTCATCAATATGGTGATGATATGGCGTACTAAATAATATTTTAAATTTTATTATTGAAAGTTAGTTGAAGTGGTCAGTTAAAATAGATAGCATTGTTGAAGTGAGTTTGAAAAAGTGGTTAATTAAAATAGATAATATAATATTTAAATATATTTTGAGTAGCTATTTTAGATAATCCTGTTGGAGATGCTCTAACCATCTCCACAATATCACTGTCTGTCTCTCTCGATCTGAGCGAACCCTTCTTCTCCTTCTCAGTCTCTCTCTTTCTCCCTCTTTCCCTTTTTTTTCCTTCTTAGGTCCTCTCTTTCTCTCTCTGGGTCATCGTCCCTCCTATTTTGTATCCTTCAACCCACCACCTCGACTTTGCTTCATCCAAACCCTAGAATAAAACATAAATCATAGATTTGCTACCAGCACATACACACATGTATATCTTCATTTTTATGTTTTTTGTGATGTAGAAACATCTCATGTGTGTATATTTTATGTGATATTTTCTGATTGAATACATAGAGTTTATGAATTTGAATTTTTTTTGAGTCGCTCGTTTTTGCCTTGAGGTTGGCTCGAGTTTTGTTTGACCGAGTTTGGACAAAAATTTAAGCTCAGTCACCATGGCTGAGCCGAGTTTGAACATCCTTGAATTTACTTAAGCCAAGCTTGAGAATAGCCAAGCTCGAAGGGTAGTGTGGAGGACACTCTACATTAACTTGGATGATAAAAATAAGCATTTCACTTTAGTACATAAGTACAAGGGGGTAATATGCATACTTTTAAATGTTAAGTAGGTAAGATGCTTTTAGTCAAAACCACATGGAGGAAAAAAGAAATTAACCTTTAAATCATTCATTATACCTATCATTGATTAGTATCTTACATTTGCTAATTTATTCCCTAATCCACATTACCTTTGGAAAACTAGAGCTACTCTTCTTTGTACCGACTAGGCTAAGCACGCCATTTCTGAGGGGTCTAAGACAGCAAAATTGGTGCTGGCAAGGGTGTTAGCAATGGAGGTAGTGGTGGTGGTGGAAATTTGTGGAATTACTGGTGGTGGAACTAATCTAGGATTGGTGGTGGAAATTTGTGCATTTTTTATGGGTTTTGGGTTTAATTTTGGTGGATTATATGTTGGTGATCATGTTTACAAGCTCAGTTTGAAGCAGTAGTGAGGCAGTTAAGGACACAAAAATTATGGAAAATCATGTGCATGCTCTGTCAATATAATTCCCACTTCAGCTTTAATTTTTATATTTTGCTTTCAGTTTAGGCAGTTAGCTCGACTTGGTAACTTTCTTCTCTGAGTGGGATGGTATCACTGGCTGAAAAATTTTGTGCAATGCACATATTGGATGATACCTTCAAATACCCTTCAAAAGTACCAGTAGCTATTGATTGACTGCAATACAACAGTATCTGTATCCGGTGGTAATGGTTCCTCCGGCAACTATTTTTTTTTTTTTTTGGCTGGCCAATTTTCACACATAAGCACAGCCTAACTCTCATGGCATTAGTTTCTAATTGATTTGATCAAGTCAACCCGTTTACGGAGGGATAGTAAAAATTTACCTGTATGACTAAATGCCCTTCAAATCCAATCAGAAAAAACACATGGAGATAAATTTATAGTGAGGATATATTGAGGTTTAAGATAAAAAGATCCAGGAGAAAAACAGTATCTTAAAGATGAAGGGGAAGAACGAATGCCCCGCCCCCTAATTAATGCCATTATCATATCAAAGACAAAGGAGATCAGATCACTACTCATCAAAAGAAAATTGCAAGAGACATTTTGAGAAATATCAACAATCAGTCAATTACAACCAGTTTCTTGTATAGTTCACTAGATATGGCCTGCTCCATCACAGCCTCTGAGTTGACAATCCCACCTTCCTCTAAGAAAATCTTCACCATATTCTTTGAGAACCCACTGACCATTGCAAACCCCACTCTGCTTTGCTGAAACTAGAGTACTAGGGGAGTACCTTAGATTCTAGAACACAATTTTCTGGAACCTTATTGAAACCTTTCTCCCTAAACTTCCTCTGTATCATTTCATAATTTGTCTCCCACCCTTTTGGCCTGTTTTTCATCTTTCTTCTTGTATAACCATACCTAGGCCCACGACAAGGTTTGTCCTCCATATCAGAAGCACTCGTTGGAGACGAGGAATTTGAACTTGAATCTGAATCTGAATCATCATCATAATATGAGCTCCCATAATATGAATAACCACCAAGCTCGGAGGCTTGATCGAATTCCATGTCACTGAAAACAAAGATTGTCTTTATCATCTTATCTTCACTTAAATTCCCATCAACAGCCACATTCAAAATCCTATCAAACACTTCTGAAGGTCTGTATTCCCACCCCATCCCGTCTCTCTCACAAAATTAGTCTTCGGAAGAAGACTATCCCCTGTGACTTCATGAAGCTCGGGATTTTCACTGAATGTAATCATTTTTCCCTTCCCTGGGTCCTTACTTAGCTCTGAAATCAACAATCCCAATGGTACACAAACCTCCATTGGAATCCCATTCATGCTCCCAGAAACATTACACACAGCAATCCAATTCCTCAATATCCCTTTCTTTTTCAGGTCATCCACCATTCTAGCCCATTGAAGCTCTGCAACTTGTCCACCATCTCCATCCTTCAACGACGCGATAATCTCGTGGGGAAGCAATGCTCCGGCTGCAATTGTAGCCTTAGCAAGTCTCAAGATACTCCTTAAACCGCTTGTTGTCATGGCGCAAAAAGATTTCCTTATAATTCTTCATCGCCACTGAAGGAACACGGTTGTATGGAAGTGTCTCCCATTGTTTAGCACTCATTTACACCTCCGGTAGCTCCAAAACCTTATGAAGAGGAACTAGAACTTCCTTCCTCAATCTATCTCCAACCCAATAAGCATAAGGTGCCTCTTCAATATCTTGGTATTCAATATAGTCCTCGGGGGAGAACAATCTTCTAGCAATGTTTTCGCAGATCAAAAGGGACTTATCATAGGAAGAATCAGTAGTAGGACACCATTATCTTTCATGAGAAAAGCATGGAGTTTCCCATGCACTTCCACAACACTGTAACCAGGTACCTTCTTCATCCCGGTACTTTTCATGACCTTCCTCACCCCAGCTACTTCATCCCACTTCCTTGCTGCGGCATAAAAGTTTGAAACTAGAGTGACTACAGCAGTATTTCCCTTCTTCTACTAAACCAGAATGACTACAGGCGGAGAGCAGAGAAGCAATAGTTGCATGGTCTGGTTTTAAGTCTGTCTCTGTCATCTGGAGGAAGAGTGAGAGAGCCTCCATTCCTTGTCCATGGATACCATAGCTGGCAATGGATACGCCTTTAGTGCCACCGTAAAAGTCGAGCTGTCAGGTCTAGCTCCTTCCAAATTCATTTTCTTATATAGTTTAATCACTTCTAGTGGGCAAACTTTACGTGAATACGCAATGATCATGGCATTATAAGCATCTACGGCTCTGTGGGGCTATTTATCGAACACTAGTCAGGCTGATTCAATGTCACCAATTCGGATGTAAGATGCTACCAATTGGCCATTGAAAGAAGTTCCACGGTAGAATGTCCCAAATGATATCATGATAGCATGGATTTTAGCAATGGATGCCCTATCTTTGCAGCGTAAAAGGAGAGGTTTTAGGTCTTTTGGCCATTGAAATGGCCGCATAAATCAAAAGGGATGCTGAAACTTCACTTGTTCGTCATTCCAGCTTATACAAGTTGACAAGTTGGAGGGAAACAAGCAATTAGAGGGTTCGGTAGACTCATGGAGACTTTGCACAGTAACACAAGTTGAGGAGTTGAAAGCAGTCATACGTTTGCTTCCTATATGGGCCACTATTATTATCTTCAGTACTGTTTATGGCAGCATAATTTGCACAACGATAATGGTGTTACACGTGTCATTTTTTAAGAAATTATCGAAAGAATATTTCAGCTCAAATTAAATAAATATGCACAATAAAAACATATCTATTTTCTTATTTCTCGCATACCAATTAAGCTTCGTTTCAGAAAAGTAAACTTATTATTTGGGAGAAAGAAACAGTTAATCTAATGCCAGAACTTGAACTAGAAAACCAAGAAAAAAAATATAATGACTAACCGACAAGGTTTTTTTTTTTTCTTTCTTGGCCTCAAATCAAATCAAATCAAATCACGATTTCAAACCATAAGGAACAAATAATTCCTAGTCATAATATGAAAAGATGTAGTAGAGAGAGAACCTGGACACTGAGGAAGTATCTCTTCTACCTCAGTGATAGTGGGTGAAGAACCCTCTCATACAAACCACTAACATTTAAAGGTTGGGACGGTTTAACACTTTAAGCAATAGGTTTCGGTAAACAGGTGGAACCTAAGGTGAAACATTGACACAACTGCTCCAATTAATAGGCGCCAACTACTCAGTTCAAAAGTTTGGCAGATGTGTTAAATGCTCATGACCAACTAAGTTCAACGAACGCCAACCAGTTAAAAGTTATATGACTCCCTAAAAAAGTTAGTCAAAAGTAATTGAATTTATATTTTTCCAATGTGAATTCAAATTTAAAATGTTGATTTGAATGTAATATTCGTATTTTTTTTATTATTTTTAATCAATAATTCTCAATCACTTAAATTAAAATTAGCAATTCAGAAGAAATTTCAATATGACACCTACACCTGCACGGTATAGTATCCTTATCCATATTAATGACTTCACCAGTAAAATGAAGTCTTTGCTATAGAGTTAATTCACATCAGGCTTTATCAGAAGATTTAGAATTAACTAGACATTTTTTTTTATCAGAGGAAAACTGACTAGACATTAATGTCATAGATTATACAAACTATCTCATGCAACTTTCATCCACAAAACTTGATATGCACAAATCGGTCTTTGTGTGAGATCAACAGTCACGAGTGTAATTAATGAGTAGTAATGAGCAATCAATGACAATTAAATATGAAAAATAGTAAATAAAGGTAAACACAGGATTTATAGTGGTTCGGTCTCGGATGACCTACGTCCACTTTTGGTAATGGCAGCGGTGGCCGGCGTTCTTTATTGATGAATTTGGGTACTCCAGAGAGTTACAGTGTTTATAGGGAGAGAGAGAATAAGGTGTGTATACGTAAGAGTGTGGGTGTAGAGGTCCTGGAGGCGTGTCCTCAACATTCAGAGGTCTTACATTATATAGCTAGGGTTATGGCGGTGAGGCGGTGGTGTGATATAGAAGATCTCTACAACTTTGGTAAGTTCTATTTTAGTAGGACTCAATCTTCTCCGGTATCTTCTCCCTCGTGTTCCTATTCAGTCGGAGGATGATCCTGAGTTGGACTGGGCTCACCCTTGTTCTTGATGTTGGACTTATGTTGGAGTCAAGTGGTCAAGGAGAGGATCGATTGACACCATATAGGCGGCGCCCCTTGGAGAAGCATGGGCGACGCCCACCTGGAGTACTTGGGCGACGTCCACTTGCACCTTGGTGTGGACCTGGACCTAGACTTGAAGTGGATCGGACCTAGACTGGGCTCACCCTTGTTCTTGATGTTGGACGTATGTTGGAGTCAAGTGGTCAAGGAGATGATCGATTGAAGCCATATAGGCGGCGCCCCTTGGAGGAGCATGGGCGATGCCCACCTGGAGTACTTGGGCGACGTTCACTTGCACCTTGGTGCGGACCTGGACCTAGACTTGAAGTGGATCTGGACCTGGACCTTTGACCTGGACTTGGACTTGAAGTGAACCTGGACCTGGAGTGGACCTGGACCTGGACCTGGACCTGGACTTGAAGTGGACCTGCTCCAGTCAAATTCGGGCTCGTTATTTGCCCCCCATGCCCCAAGCCTCTGACTTTTTGCGAGAGGAAGGGGTCGTGGACATGTGCTTCGTCTTCATCGGGATGAGGTTGATTTTTCTTGTTTCCTCCGGTGTCTTTTCTTTCCCGGGGACTCATTAAATTTTTTGATATGAGATGAAAAATATATATATATATATATATATATATATATAAAGTAACATACATTTATATATATATATATATATATGCATAAAGTAACTTATATATATATATATACATAAAGTAACACACACTTTTATATATATATACATATATATATGGTTACTTAATATACTACCAATCTTTTGACTTTTTCTCTTTTCTTCTTTTTTTTTTATTTGTCTTCACTTGGCTGGGAACTCACCTAGGCGCCGCCTCATTGCCCTAGCTCTTCTTCCTTTTTTTTATTTTTTCTTTGTCTTCATTTAGTTTGCACTGGGCGTCGACCGAATGAATCTCTTTCCTTTTCTTTATTTTTTATTTGTCTTCACTTAGCCTTTACTGGGTGCCGACGACCGAATGGATCCCCTCCTTTTTCTTTTGTTGGTCTGCCTCTAGTTTCTTCTTTTCTTTCATTTTTTTTTCTTGGCCTTCTCTTGGTGTGCACTAGGCGCCGACGACCGAATGGATCCACTCCTTTTTCTTTTGTTGGTCTGCCTCTAGTTTCTTCTTTTCTTTCATTTTTTTTTGGCCTTCTCTTGGTCTGCACTGGGCGCCGACGACTGAGTGAATCCACTCCTTTTTCTTTTGTTTTTTTGTTTTTTTTTTTTGACTTCTTCATTATAAAGACTATTGTTTAGCTCATTCCAGGGGATTTCAACATATTTATTTTAGGAGGTCATTCTTCCCCTATAAATAGGGTCTTCACCTATTCACTGTCCACCACCATTTCTTTTTTCTTTGGGTCAAAGCTCAACACACATAGATGAGGACTAGGGGTGGTCTGAGAAATGGAGGAGGCGAGGCAAGAGGAAGTGACGTGGAGCTGGGTCTTGGCGAGGAGCTGGTTTTACAAGAGGAGGCGGCACTAAAGGTTTGGGTAACTCCCCATCGGGCTTCGGACGCTTGGGTCCTCCTCCTTGTGGTGGTTTTGGTGTGGCTCCAGTGGTTGATGAGAGACCCTTTGGGACTATTAGCGGCGGATTAAGTATCTGTGGGAGGACTTCAGATAATCCTTTTGGTGTATCCAAAGGGACTCCTGGCTCATGTGGGCAGCGGGGTGGATCATCAAGAGATACAGAGGGTGCCCACCATGGGTTGGGTGGCACCTCGGACACTCCAGGAGGTTCCCATGATACGCTGGGCAATGCCCCAGGCCCAGTTCGACCTCCTCTTCGTGAGAGCAAGAAACGACTGATAAGTGATGGTGACGGTACTGACTGTCAAGGTATGCTCCCAATATTCTTTTTGCTCTCCTGTTGGTACGGGTGCTTTGTTTTCCATTGACTTAGCTTCATTTCTTACTGGGTTTTCATTCAGACGAGTGGGAGGTTGCCAGGGATCTTGAGGAAAGTCCGATCGGTGACGGAGACGACTGTTCTAAGGTAACCTCTATATTTAGCTCCTTCCAGTGTGATGAAGATATTACGGAGTTAATTTCCTTGTACAGCATCCCACCTTCGGTATTATGTCGTCATGCGGAGGCCGATGAGTCGGCTTGTTGTGATTCTCCGGATGAGATAGTCCTTTACGAGGGAATGTTAGAGGCGGGCTTGAGATTCCCGATTCCTAGGCCCATATGTCGGGTCCTGGAGCATCTATCATTGGTTCCTGGGAGGTTAGCTCCGAATGGTTGGAGGGTATTATTGGCTTTCTTTGCACTGTGGCGGTTGACGCATGCAGCTAGTGTTCCAACGCCGTTCGAGGAGTTCTTGGCCACTTACTCACTTCGCGAGAATCCCACTCCCCACCGGGGATGGTATCGATTTTCCCCCAAGGCAGGGAAGTTTATCACTGGGCTTATCTCCAATCTTCACAAGTGGAAGAAGAAGTTCTTCTTTGTCGGAGGCGAGTGGGCTTCCGAGTTCGCTCGTGTCAGAGTGCCTACCCGATGGGACGTTGTCCCCAAGACCAAGTTGGGTAAGAATTTCATCTTTAACTTTTGCCTTTTATGTGCCTTTTACGTATTTGTTCTTGTGGTGAGAATGTTCTCTTACAGCCCCGCCGACCCTCACTGATGTACAAAAGAGATTACTCGAGGCAGTCCGTAACAATCCAACTAGGGATCATTCCGACATTATGTCGTCAGCAGGTTATCCCGCAGCTCCTTCGAGGCTGAAGAAGAAAGGTACTTGACTTCTCTTGTAGTTCATTTTGAAAAGAGTGTGTTGCAGGATTTCAGGCTTATAGGATTCATGGCTGACTCTTGGTTTAGCAGGTCCTCCACTTGACAGGTCCATGGTAGAAGAGGTCTGTGTTTCCAAGATAGCTCCTTGTCCTCCCCCTTCCAAGAGGGCGAGGATTGATGCCCCCAGTTTGGGTGGTCTTGAGGAGACAGGGCCGAGTGATGTTTCTCCCCTTACTCTGACTACTGTTATATCGCTCCCTAGGGGTGGTCCTCGTGCTGCGGAGGCCGCCGAGGTTCTGGTGCCAAGTCCCACTGAGACAGAGGGTTCGTCTAGGCGTCTTTCCTAGGGTGACGCCCCAGCGTCCATGCTACACGATGTGGAGTTGGCAAGAGTGAGATTCAGTGCTTTCGTGACCGGCATTGAGGCTCAAGAGATTGCTTCACGAGGTTCGGTTGGCGCGATTAACGCTACCATTGAGGGCTTTGCCTTGGTATGTCTTATACTCCTGCTTTGAATAGGTCTTTCTTTGTTGCACTTTGATTTAACTCTTTGCTCCTCTTTGCCTTTGAATGTTAATAGGTCGCAGCTGCCTTGCCCTATCTATTCAACAACACCTTGCAAGTAGAGGACGTTGTCCATGGTCTGACGATGGAGAGGTAGGCGCGTTTGGATGTAGAGGAGCAGCTTCGGCTTGAGCGACAGACGCGAGAGAACGCCACAGAGCTAGCTCGACAGGCGCGAGAGGATGTCGAGAAGCAGTTAGGGCTCGAGCGACAGACATGAGAAAGTGACACTGAGTAGTTGAGGCTGTTACAGGGGAAGACGACCCATCTTGAGGCTGATCTCCAGGTTACTGTTGAAAGGGCTACCAGGGCGGAGGCCCAGAGGGATGCTGCTGAGAAAGCCAGGGCCGTGGCTGAGAGGGCCAGGGCCAGTGCCTTCGTTGACGGCTACGAAGAGCTCAGGAGGAAGGCTTTAGCAACATTCCCTTACTGCGACCTTTCTGACCTCAAGCCTTATGAGGCCCTTGAGTCTGATGATGAGGGCGATTATGTGAGTGGGGGCAGTGAGAGTCAGTAGGGGTATGACACTTTGTATCTTTTGCTTGTCGGACTATGTTTAACTCTTTTGTAGAAGCTTCTAGTCTTGAATGAAGACTACTTTTGTAAAGGTCTCATGACTTTTAAGTGAAATATAACTTTTTGAGAAAAATATTGAGAAATTTTATTTCATAATTCAATAATATTTGAAGGAAAAGGACAAACATAGAAAATTGACTAACAAAGCGAATAATCTAAACGGTGGTCACCCACTCATGACTTACTGCTCCCAGCTACTGGTAGTATTTCTTTAGATGTTCTGCATTCCATGGGTGGCCTAGGACCTTCCCTTCAAAATTCTGAATTCTGTAGGTACCTGGCCTTACTACTTCCGTAACCGTGTAGGGTCCTTCCCAGTTGGATCCCAATTTCCCTTCTCGGGAATCTTTGGTAGACAAGATGACCTTCTTGAGGACTAGGTCCCCGGGTAAGAAGGCACGAGGTTTCACCCTCGAATTGTAGTACTTGGTCATGTGACGCTTGTACTCTGCATTCCTGAGCATGGCTATCTCCCTCTCCTCCTCCACCAAGTCGAGGTTGATACAGAGGCCTTCTTCATTATTGGTAAGGTCATGGTTCTGGACCCTAAGGAAGTGTACCCCGATTTCAACGGGTATCACTGCCTCTGTTTCATAGGCTAAAGAGAATGGGGTCTCTCTCGTAGGACCTCTTGGTGTGGTCCGATATGCCCATAGTACTCCTGAAAGTTCGTCTACCCACTTCCCTTTTACAGTCTGTAATCTGGCTTTCAAGTTACGGAGTATGGTCCTGATAGTGACCTCTCCTTGCCCGTTCGCTTGTGGATGGGTGGGGCTAGAGTGAGGTTGCTTAATCTGGAGGTCCGCAAAGAAGGTGTTGAGGAGTTTATTGTCAAACTGCTTAGCGTTGTCGCTCACAATGGCATGAGGTACTCTGAAGCGACAAACTAGACTCCTCCATATGAAGTCTTTTATCTTCTGGTCTGTGATTCTGGCTAAGGCTTCAGCTTCTGCCCATTAAGTAAAGTAGTCGATGGCGATGACTAAAAACTTGCATTGGCCTCGACTCACAGGGAGGGGACCTAGAATGTCGATCCCCCACAGGGAGAAGGGCCATGGACTCTGAATGGTGGTGAGTTCCTCGGGTGGCTGTCTGGACACGGTCGCAAAACGCTGACACTTATCACATCTCTTAACAAAGTCTTTGGTGTCTCAGATCATGGTGGGCCAATAGTATCCTTGTCTGACTGCCTTATGAGCTAGTGCACGCCCTCCGGAGTGGTTCCCACATATCCCCTCATGGATCTCCCTCATGGCGTAGTCTACCTCCTCTGGGGTGAGACAGCGAAGTAGAGGGAGAAAATGACTTTTCTTGTAAAGGGTGTTCTGTAGGATGACATACCTGGACGCTCTCATTCTCAATCTTCTGGCTTCCACTGGGCTATCTAGAAGAGTGCTCTCTTGTAGGTAGGCTCGGATGGGAGTCATCCAGTTGGACTCTGATGATGCACAGTGAACCTTGTCCTCCTCTGGCTTGGAGGTGCTAGGCTCAAACTGGTGACCTATCAACGTTGGTCCCATGAGTATGTTGGTAGAGGCAAACTTGGCGAGAGCGTCTGTCATAGCATTCTCCTCTCGAGGTACATAGTGGATCTCAAAGCGAACAAGCCTTGTGAGGAGTGCTTGGACCACTGAGAGGTACTCCTACATCCTTCCTTCCTTGGCTTCAAAATCTCCCTTTACCTGGTTGACCACGAGCTGAGAGTCACTGTAGGCTGTTAAGTAGAGAACCTCCATCTCCAAAGCCAGTCTTAAGCCTGATACAAGGGCCTCGTACTCAGCCTGATTGTTTGACATGGCGAAGTGTAACGAGATTGCATATTTCAAGGGAGTGCCATGTGGGCTGATCAGTACTAGCCCGACTCCACCACCTTCACTAGTGGAGGATCCATCTACGTAAAGTTCCCAAGATGGTATAGCGGGTGATGGAGGCGAAGTTTGGAGAGAGGGAAGAGTGGGGCGTGATGAAGGCTGAGGAAGTCGTCCCTAAGGTGAGGTGGGTGGCGCCCTGGGTTGTGGCTTTGCCCCATTTTCCTTCTCATGGTCATCGGGTCTCCCTGCAATGTTTTGTTGGATTGTGTCAACATATACTGAACAGGAAGGCTCTGCTACCTCCCCTTGTGACTTCTGTAAGGGTGTGGACTCTGCTACAAAATCTGCAAGGGCTTGCGCTTTGATCGCAGCCCTAGGCTGGTACTGCACATCAAATTCACTCAACTCTACAGCCCACTTGAGTAGTCTGCCAGAGACGTCAGGCTTCCCCAAAATTCTTTTGAGTGGCTGATCCGTGACCATCACAATGGTATGACTTTGAAAATAATGGCGCAGACGTCTAGCGACCGTGACAAGGGCGAGGGCTAACTTCTCCAATTCTGAGTACCTCACCTCTGCTCCTCTGTAGGCTCGACTTACATAGTAGATAGGTTTTTTGGATGCCCCTATCCTCTCTGATGAGTACAGAACTTACAGCAGACGGAGAAGAGGAGAGGTAAAGGTAGAGGGTTTCCCCTGGTACTGTGAGGGAGAGCAGTGGTGGTGTGGCGAGGTAAGCCTTGAGTTTTTGAAAGGCCTCCTCGGCGTATGGACTCCACTGAAAAGTCCTGCGAAGGATCTTAAAAAAAGGCAGGCATTTATCTGCAGATTTAGAGACAACCCTGTTAAGGGCCGCTACCCTCCCGTTGAGGCGCTGAACCTCCTTTATTGAAGCTGGGGACTTCATCTCCATAATAGCTCTGATTTTATTTAGGTTGGCTTCAATACCTCTTCTGTGAACCATGAAGCCTAAAAATTTCCCTGAGCTGACGCCAAATGCACACTTTTCAGAGTTCAACTTCATCTTGTAGGCTCTCAACACATCAAAGGTCTCTTGTAAGTGAGAGATGTGATCTGCAGCTGCTTCACTCTTTACTAACATATCGTCCACATAGGCTTCCATAGTCTTTCCAATCTGGGCTTCGAACATTCTGTTAACAAGGCGCTGGTATGTGGCTCCAGCGTTCTTGAGCCCGAAAGGCATCACCCTATAACAGTAAGTGCCTCTCGGGATAATGAATGAGGTTTTCTCCTGGTGCGGAGGGAACATGCTGATCTGGTTGTAACCAGAGTAGGCATCTAGAAAACTCAGGAGTTCATGTCCAGCAGTAGTGTCAATGAGTAGGTCGATGCGTGGGAGAGGATAGCTGTCTTTGGGACATGCCTTGTTGAGCTCTGTGAAGTCCACGCAGAGACGCCACTTTCCATTGGCCTTTGTCACCATTACCACATTGGATAGCCATTCTAGGTAGGTTACCTCCCTCACTGAGCCATTAGTTAGCAACTTGTCTACCTCTTCCCCCATGGCTTGCCCCCTCTCAGTGCTCATACTCCTCAACTTGTGGCAGACAGGCTTGTATCTGGGGTCAACATTCAGTCAGTGGGAGGCCATTTCGGGGTCAATGCCCTCCAAGTCCTCATGGGACCAGGCGAAGACGTCTGTGTTTCTCTTGAGGAAGTCTACCAAAGCAGATGCCAGCTCTTGGGAGAGCGAGGAGCCTAGGTAGACTTTCTTTTCTCGAAGGCTGTCATCTAGTATTATCGGGCGAAGTTCCTCTGCTGGTTCACCCCTCTCCAAGGTACTGTCATCTCTGGGGTCAAGGACCTCGACCTGGAGTGTCTCATTCGGTCTTTTAGCCCTCATAGACGCCACGTAACACTCTCTGGCTGAGACCTGGTCTCCTCTAATCTCCCCGATCCCATTAGGAGTAGGAAAATGGAGGAGGAGGTGGTAAGTAGAGGGTACTGCCCTTAAGGCATTGAGGGCAGGACGTCCAAGTATTATATTATAAACAGAAGGGCAATCAAGCACAAGAAAATTTACCATGATAGTAGAACTCATTGGTGCAGTCCTTGCTGTGACAGACAGGGTGATAGATCCCAAAGGTTGGACTCTCTCTCCTGAGAAACCAACCAAGGGAGTCCTGACAGGTTGTAATCTCTCTCTACCGAGGTGAAGGCTGTCATAAGCTGTGACAAATAGGATGTCGGCTGAGCTTCCGCTATCAACTAGGATCCTCCTGACTTGATAGTTGGCCACCATCAGGGTCAAAACTAAAGGGTCATCATGAGGGGTTTGGACCCCAACCAGGTATCTGTCTGAGAAGGTAATGACCTCCTCCTTCCCATATCGTAGGGTCTTCATTGGGCGAGAGTCATGAGACTCTGCCTGTCTGGCTTTACGGGTGTGCGCCTTCCTAGCAGAGTTGGAGTCACCTCCTCCTCCTAGTCCGCGGGCGATGGTTAGAATCTCACCGAGGGGCTACTGGTGTTCTCGTTCTTCGTGCGGAGGGACGGGTCCTCGACCAGTCACATACTGTCTGAGATAACCCCGTTGGATAAGCTCCTTAATTTGCTTCTTCAGCTGGAAGCAGTCATCCGTGTCATGTCCGTGGTCGCGGTAGAAACGACAATACTTACTAAGATTTCGGCGCTTGGGGTCAGACTTCATCTTTTTGGGCCAGCGGATAGCTGGGTCATCCTGTATCTGGAGTAGGATGTGCTCCACCGAAGCATTAAGTGGAGTGAAAGGTTGTCGGTCCCTCAGGGGTAGTGGTCCGAGACGGTCCTTTAGGGGGACCCTCTCGACTTTATTTCTCTTGTTCTCAGTCTCCCTTCGATCTTCTCGACTGTCTTTCCTTTTCTCCCGTCGAGAGGACTCACCTCTACGGGCTTTGGTGACGTCCTCGGCATTCATATATTTTTGGGCCCTAGATAGTAACTCAGGCATGGTAGAGGGCGGCTTTTTGATGACTGAGAACATGAAGCTGGAGGTGCGAAGTCCAGCGATAAAGGCGGCTAAGGCTACCTTGTCATCTGGTTCTTCAACTTGGAGGACCTCCTCATTGAAGCGGGCAAGGTAGTCACGAAGGCTTTCGTCCCTATCCTGCTTGATGGTGAGCAGGTGGGTCACCGACTTTTGATGACGGCGTCCCCCTATGAAGTGGGAGAAGAAGGATTTACTTAGATCTGCGAAGGATCGGATGGAAGAGGGCTTGAGCTTGGAAAACCACTGGCGGGCAGACCCCTTCAAGGTGGTAGGGAACGCCCTGCACATGATCTCCTCTGGCACATTGTGGAGATGCATGAGGGACTTGTAGGTATCCAGATGGTCGAGGGGGTCTCTTTTGCCATCGAAGGTTTCAATGTTGGGCATCTTGAACTTCGAAGGCAGTTGATAGTTGACAATATCAGTGATAAAGGGCGTGTCAGTGCGTCTTACCAGGTAGTCCACGGTCGTAGGCGCCTGTGCCTTGATGGCGTTGAGGGCATCGCCAAGCTGATTTTGCACTTCCCTTATCTTTTCATCCCACTGGTTGGGGACATCCTCGGTCGGGTGATGGTATTGGCTTTCGTGGTCTCCATATTAACTCTCTCCTTCGTCCTCCTATGCATGCACATGAGAAGGGGGGATGCGCGAGCTCCCTGCGCGTTGAGGAGGGACTGCTAGGCGAGGGGCGCCCTATGGTCGTAGGGCATTCTGGAGAGGGGCCCCATGGTGAGGGGCTGCTTGACGCTCATGAAGTGCAGGTTGTTGTTCCTCCCTTGTCGGAGGGATAGGGACTCCTCCTTCCAGATGAGGGGTAACACCTCATTGGGTGAGCATCAGTTGGATGATCTGTTGGTTTTGCTTCACCAACAATTGCATAGTTTGGAGGAGTTGATGTTGTTGACCAGTAGGAGTCGCAATAGTGGATGGTTCAGACGGTGCGAAGGGAGGCGAAGCCTCCTTCCGGTGGGTCGGGTTGTGGTCTCCCGGCTGTTGGCTCATCGATCGGGTGGTAATCGCCATGGATTGCGAAGGGGATTGAAAGGTAGTAGAAACTATGTCATTCCCATAGACGGCGCCAAACTAATGATGCACAAATCGGTCTTCGTGCGAGATCAACAGTCACGAGTGTGATTAATGAGTAGTAATGAGCAATCAATGACAATTAAATATGAAAAATAGTAAATAAGGGTAAACACAGGATTTATAGTGGTTCGGTCTCGGATGACCTACAACCACTTTTGGTAATGGCTGCGGTGGCATGCGTTCTTTATTGATGAATTTGGGTACTCCAGAGAGTTACAGTATTTATGGGGAGAGAGAGAATAGGGTGTGTATACGTAAGAGTGTGGGTGTAGAGGTCCTGGAGGCGTGTCATCAACATTCAGAGGTCTTACATTATATAGCTAGGGTTATGGCGGTGAGGCGGTGGCGTGATATAGAAGATCTCTACAACTTTGGTAAGTTCTATTTTAGTATGACTCAATCTTCTCCGGTATCTTCTCCCTCGTGTTTCTATTCAGTCGGAGGATGATCCTGAGTTGGACTGAGCTTACCCTTGTTCTTGATGTTGGACTTATGTTGGAGTCAAGTGGCCAAGGAGAGGATCGATTGAAGCCATATAGGCGGCGCCCCTTGGAGGAGCATGGGCGACGCCCACCGGGAGTACTTGGGCGACGTCCACTTGCACCTTGGTGTGGACCTGGACCTGGACTTGAAGTGGATCTGGACCTGGACCTTGGACCTGGACTTAGACTTGAAGTGGACCTGGACCTTGACCTGGACCTGGACCTGGACCTGGACTTGAAGTGGACCTGGACCTGGACCTTGGACCTGGACCTAGACTTAAAGTGGACCTGTTTCAGTCAAATTCGGGCTCGTCAAAACTTATGACAAAACTTTCTTACTGCACCCTCACTAATGGACCGCAACTAAACTTTATCCTTATAAGTTCTCAGCTTTTAAATAGGACCGGTACCATTTCCTTATCTCGCATATAATGAAGCTCAACTAAAATAAACCTGCATCTCCCAAAACCGAATTAGGCCAAAAGTGTAGTTCAATAGCATTCTTTTGGGTCCAAGTAGGGTACCGAAATATTATTTTTCAACATCATAATATTTTTTTTTCATGGATAAAAGCAAAGACATGTATAGGTATGATACCACGGCGATATTCTAGTGGTCTTTTTGGTGTGACCAAAAAAGACAAGAAATCAAACAATTCAAGAATAAGAAATCAAAGTTGAGGGGCAAAATGATTCAACAAACTGAAAAGGTATATTAATTCTTTTGTTTTAAAAGTAATATGTTACCCAAAAAATCCAAAATTTTAATATGAGATTGAAGAAAATTTTGGCTAAATAATTTTAATATGGATAGGTTTTTTCAATAAGTGTAAAAGGATAGTTAATTGCTCTTAATTTAGCTGCAAATTTCAATTACTTGGTGGATTTCATATCACAACTTGCTCACAGGACCACCATAAATTTGAAATTTAAATATGAAATAAAAACTTAAGAAATTTAATTTTTTTCAAATAGAAAAATATGACACACTCAATCAGTTGTCCACATTTAGACCAATTTTATCATACAATCCACTTGAGTTTATCAAACTTTCAAGTTGGTGCACCACTATATTGATTTAAAAATTTGTATCGTATTTTTTTGTCAATTTTTTTAACTCCAAATAAAGTACTTCACTGCTACGGTAATATATTGATTATGAATATTAATAAGTACTTTCCGAAGGAAAAAAAAAAACTGCACGACCAACTTAAAATAACTGGTAACGCGAGCTAGAAGGACATAAACTATTTTAAAAAATCATACATTTTCGAGGGTAAAAAAATGGTCCAATTAGGTTAGGGAATAATTCATTAAAGAAAACACTGAAGAATAGTATCATCAGATTTGGATCCTCTTTCCTACTTCATTCTCTCTCTCTCTTTTTTTTTCTTGACACCCATGTATTTATGAAAAACACAATTATATATGATGAATCACACTTGAATTCACATTAATTGATCTCTTAATAAGAGAAATAAGAAAAAAATGTTAAAGATAATTTAAATAAAAATATATTCTCCATGAGTTTTGATGGAAGAGTGGTCATTAATATCAATGTTAATTAAGTTTGGTTTTTGATACCGTATCTCTATTTTTATTCAATAAAAATATATCAAGTGTGAAAGATGTTATATTATTATTTTTTAATTTATAATTATAAATTATTTCAACCAAAATTAATTATTCAGATAAAATTTTAGACATATCTCCAAGATCTCGCAGTCTTATCCATACAAATTACTTCACCAGTTTTTTTTTTTAATTAGTCTTCACCGGTTAAATGAAGCCTCTGCAGAACTGCTTTACTACACTGTACTAAGAAGTTGAGTCATATCAGGCTTTGTCAGAAACACCTAGAAATTAATGCCGTACTTATAACATCTCATCCCACTTTCAACCCCCAAAGCGTTCTGACAGCTTTTTCCTACTGTCCCAAGGAAAAAAAAATAATGATATGCTTTTTAAATTTTTTTATCAAATTTTTTATTTCAAATAATGTGATATATTTTTTACTATTAAATATTAATGAAATTCACTTATTTAATGAGACTAAAAAAAAAAAAACTTTTCATTCGGTCACACTATTTTCTTGAAGAATTTGTTAAAAAAGCTCTAGAGAACGATAATATAGAGAATTTCAATCCCAATACATTCTCCTTAAATTCTGATTGAAGAGTACTCATTAGTATCAATATTAATTTGTCTGGCTCTCAAAATATTATTTTTAGTACAATATTTTTATTTTTGATCCAATAAAAATACACTGTAAAGTTTTCTTATTTTCTATTATCTTTTAATCAATAATTATAAATTATTCCAATTAAAATTTGGAATCACATTTACAGCAACCATATGAATTTCTTAACCGGAGCTGTCAACGGTACAAACATTTAGTTTTTTTTGTATGGTACCGAAAACCAATGTTCACCATTGATGCATCTAACAAGAAAAATGAGCCGTTGATTAATATGTCCTTTCATTTTTTTCCCAAAGAATAACCGGTTACCTGTTGTAAACGTTTAATAAACAAGACAAGACAGTGAAGTGACTTGTCAGATAGTATATCATTATTAGTATTATTAGTTCGATTAAAATATACTGCAATATTGTTACTATAATGAAGAGAATCTTTATAACTTCAATGAATAAAAATAGTAGAATTGTGGACTTATAGAAGAGTTTTGTCTACAACATTTGTGGGTATTTTAGTGTTAATTTGATTGATATTCTGAGAACAGTGGGTATTACATAATTACTATGCATTTAAAGGTAAATTTACAACGAAAAATGGAATTAATTATAGTTGATTTTACAACATATGTGGAAATATTTACAAGTGTGTGAGGAACTTTTACCACTCTTTGTCAACAATTCTGATACTTGAGGATAAAATTACAACAGACCTTAAATCGTTGTTTATCAGGTTACTAGTTTATAAGATAGTTTGACAATATTTGTGAATACGTTAAAATCGTTTAAGGCAGATTTACCATATTTGTGGTTAAAGGTGCGAGAGTTATAAATGTTTTTACAAGTCGAGAGGAACATTTACTAGTGCATGTTTTTACCAACGTAATTATTATATTTGATATAGATAAGGAAAATTTACATTCTTTGATGAAAATTAACATTTGTGAATAAAGTTACAAGTATTTGAGAAAGATTTACCTTTTTTGTGGTCCCAAATACCAGATTTGTGAATGAACTTACAAGTAGAGAGGAGTATTTACTACTTCTATTGTATATTTTATGACATTTGTGCGTAAGTTTATGACCCTTAAGGGTTTGTTTATAAGGCGGATGGGGTAAATTAAAACATATGAAGAAGGATTTACCACAAAAGGAGAGAACTCTAAGATGGTTAAGGTAGATTTTACTAGAGTTCAAGGGTTTGTTCCGATGGTTTTGGATAAGTTTACAAGTTTTGTACGAAAATTTTAGTTTTAGGTTGGTTAATGTTACCACAAAAATGGTGGATATTACAAAGGTATAGGTACATTTATAACATCTATGGGAGTCATATAGTAGTTTTTACCACGAATGTGGTGAAATGTGATATTCATAGTTTACAAACATAATGGTTAGATTTCATATAGGAAAGAAAAATTGACGTCATTTAACAAAATTTTTACAACTTTTGTAAATAATTTACAACTACTTAAAGAAGATAGGAAGCTAGAGAGAGACTAAGGTATAGTGCCGCTACCAGAGAAGGCTGTTTCATGCTAGACGTCCAAACCTACCACGCCCGAGCCGCATCCCCGACACACTTGTTATATCCACTAACGCTTCATCCTACCAGCTATACCTGATATAAAGCCGTTCTATAACAATTCAAGACAACAAGAAAGCAAGAAATGGATAGTGATCGCTTTGGGAGCGTCACGGGGGAGGAAGATAGAAAGGTAACCTATGACACAGGTAGTTACGCTTTTTCATATTTGTGGATAAACTTACAAGTGGATAGGAGTATTTACTACTTCTATGGTATAGTTTATGATATTTGTGGGTAAGTTTATGACACTTAAGGGTACGTTCACGAGGCATGTGGGTTAATTAAAACATATGAGGAAAATTTTACCACAAAAGGGGATAACTTTAAGATGGTAAAGAAACAACTTGCTAGAGTTCAAGGTTTTGTTCTGATTGCTTTGGATAAGGTTTGGAGTTTGTACAAAAATTTTATTTCTAGGTTGGTTAATGTTACGACAAAAGTGATTAATATTGCAAAGGTATAGGTAAATATATAACATCTATGGGAGTCATTACAGTAGGATTTACTACAAATGTGTTGAAATGGGATATTCATAGATTTACCACCATAATAGGTAGATTTCATATAGCAAAGGAAAATTTACGTCACTTAATGAAATTTTTACGACATTTGTGAATAATTTACAATTATTTGAAGATTATTTACCATTTTTGTGGAAAAGCTTACAAGTATTGAGGAGTATTTACTATTTCTATGGTATAATTTACGACATTTGTAGATATTGTACGACCCTTAAGGGTTCGTTTACGAAGGCAGGTGAGGTAAATTAAAACTTATGAGGAAGGATTTACCAAAAAATAGGATAACATTATGAGGCTTAAGGAACACTTTACTAGAGATCAAGGATTTGTTCCGATTTTTTTGGATAAGTTTACGACTTCCATTGGTAAATATATCACATCTATGGGAGTCATTATAGTAGGTTTTATTACGAATTTGGTGAGAAGGGATATTCATAGGTTTACCACCACAATGGTTAGATTTCACATAGCAAAGCAAAATTTACGTCATTTAATGAAATTATTAAAGTATTTGTGAATAAGTTATAAGCATTTGAGTAAGATTTACTAGTTTTGTTGTCCCAAATACTAAATTTGTTAATGAATTTACAAGTGGAGAGGAGTACTTACTACTTGTATGGTATATGTTATAATATTTGTGGGTAAGTTTATGAGTCTTAAGGGTATAATTACGAGACAGGTTAGATAAATTAAAACATTGGTAAAGGATTTACCACTCAAATGGATATCTTTACAAGCTTAAAGTAACATTTTACTAGAGTTGAAGGTTTTGTTCCATTTGTTTTCGATAGAGTTATGAGTTCCATTGATACATTTTAGTTTTAGGTTGGTTAATTTTATGATAAAAGTGGTCTATATTACAAACTTATAGGTAAATATATAACATATGTGGTATTCATTATAGTGGGTTTTACTACGAATGTGGTAAAATGGAATATTCATAGATTTACCACTATAATGGATAGATTTAATATAGCAAAGGAAAATTATGCCAGTTAATGAAATATATACAACATTTTTGAATAAGTTACAAGTAATTGAGGAAGATTTATCACTATTTTGGTCACAGATATCAATTTCTTGGACTATCTTATAAGTAGAGAGGAGTATTTAGTACTCGTATGGTATATTTTACAACATTTGTAGGTAATTTTATGACCTGTAAGGATTGATTTACAAGGCTAATGGGATTAATTAAAGCATATGAGGAATGATTTATGACAAAAGTGGATAAGTTTACGAGAGTTAAGAACATGTAGCAAAGAAAAATTTACGTCTTTTAATGAAATTTTTACAGCATATGTGAATAAGTTCTTAGTAATTGAGGAAGATTCACCATTGTTTTGGTGTGAGATAACCACATATGTGGATTATCTTACAAGTGGAGAGGAGTATTTACTACTTCTATGACAAAATTTATGACAACAGTCGATAACTTTACGAGTTAAGAACATTTTACAAAGATGTCAAGGTTTTGTTGCGATTGTGTATGTTAGCGATCAATCAATGCATAATGATCGATCGTTTATCATATTTTGAAACTTAACGATCAATCAGTTATTAATGCGATCAATTAAGAATGTGTATAAAATGTTCACACTCTGAAACCTAGTGATTGATCAATGCATAATGATCGATTGTTTATCATATTCTGAAACTTAACAATCGATCAGTTATTAATGCGATTGATCAATCAGGTGTATAAAATGTTCACATTCTGAAACTTAGTGATCAATCACTCATTAATGCAATTGATCAAAATAAATTTACTTTAAATGAACGAAATTTGCAAGCGTCGTCGTTTAAAATGAAAACCATGCCAACACTTTGACCGATCGTTGAGGTGAGCAACTGATCCATGTAGAGGTGTTGTTGTAGCAGAAGAGTAGTTGACCAATCCACCTCATATTAGCGGTATAATTGTGGGTAGTCTTAAATTGTTTGATCGATCTTGTATGAATGCGATCGACCAATTTTTTTTTAGTTGATGAATCCAAGTGATGTTGTTTAGGGTTTAATTCCATACCAACCAATTAAGTTGTGGCAACTAGCTAAACTAGCTCCCTCTTCTTAATCCCGCCAAAAATCAATGCCCAATTGAATAAATCCCTTTAAATTCCCAATACCCAACTCCCTCCTTCCACTTAACATTGAGGTCTTTCGTTCTCCTCTATCTATCTTCCAAAATCAGCGTGTCCCTATTAATCCCAATCCCTCTTCTTTCTTCTAACATTGGTTTGAGGTCATAAGTATCCCCTTTCTTTCTTCCAAAAATTGGTTTGTCTTGGTTCATGTAGAAGTGTGTAGACTCCTCATTTGGAGGTATTATCAAATTGTTGTGATTGACCAACAAGAGGAAATAGAGAATAAGGTATCTAGAAATTAGTAGTAAAGAGATGAAATGCTAGTTTTTTCATTAATGGTATGTTTTCAGTGTTTGTCATTCTTGCAAATGTTGAATGTTGGTGTTGATGTTATAGTTGTGGATGAATCATTTGGTGAGTGTGTTTGAGAAGGGTTTCCGAATGGTTTAGAGACGTATATGTGTAGCATAAGTTTATTATTTGACCTATACAACATATGACATTTGCAGGGAAGCATCAAGCCCCTAGAGTTTGCAATTTCTATTTGGCGATATTTTCTAATGTAAGATATGATTATATTGTTGAAAAGATTTTAGATTCATCACATTGTAGACTTGACAATGTTTCTTATTCCAATAGGAAAAAAGGGTCCCACGAGTCAAAGGGCGAATGCTTTAAAGCACAACGTCCACCTGGCGCACGGCTGTTTTTCTAGTATGAAAAATTAGTGTATTGTCGAGTCAAATTAGTCTTTGGTTAATGTTTAGATTCTTTATTTGATAATGTACACATTTTTTTCCTTCCAATACAATAAGGAACGAATTGATAATATCAAAGGAAATGCTGATAAAAATGTCACACGCGTATATGTTTTGACAAATTATCCAAGAGGACTCATGGTACAAGGTGTTCGCCTGAGAAAATTGTAAAAATGATATGGAAATTATGTGATGAGCAGAAAGATGCAATAAAAGAACTAGGCTTTGGAGGGTATTAAGCCTCAGATTTGAGGAATTGAAGCAGGGTTTATGTGCATGGTTGATTGAACAGTTTGATATTGTCTCCTTGACATTAAATGTCTAAAGTGAAGCTATTTAGTTATCAGCCATGGATGTAGAATGTGTCATGGGTTTTAGAAATGAAGAGTTGCACGCAGAGACTACTGCGCCCAGTGAAAGAATTCAGGGGATTTGGAATTCAATGTTCAATAGAGTGAAGGATATCCAGTTGAGACACGTAAGTGACAGACTTTGTGTACTTAAAGTGAATTCGGATGAGTTTAGGATATATTTTGTGTTATTTGTTATTGGACATCTTCTATACGCAACCATGAGGACTTTAATCAAGAGCATGTATCTTCACACTGTGGTCGACGTTCCTTCTATAGGAAGGAGAAATTGGGGTAAAATTTGTATTTGATGGTATGGTTAAAGGGGTAAGAAAATATCAAACACCTGAACAGAAAAATGTTATTGGCTGCTTACTTGTTCTTATGGTAAGGTATTGGTTTTTTTAGTTTATTTATTAAATGCTCGTTTCACAATATATTAACTAAATTACCTTTTTTTTTGTGCTGTAGATAGTTTATTTCGAGTGGGTCACACCCCCAAGGGGTATTTGTTAAACCACCAGCTTGCATAACCAACCCTCGCATTGTTGCATGGGGGGATGAGGCAATTAAGAAACATGTGATCATGTTGAAGAAGTCCAAATGACTAGCAAGTAAAGAGGATACTTGTTCTGTGTTCAACGACACCATAAATAGACCCCCCCCCCGCCGTTCCTACAGTTAACTTTAGGAAACGATCCACACCTGAAGTGAAGCCAATAATTTTGACATCAGATGGTATGCATATACCATGATACTAAAATCACCTTGATTTCAAATGTTTTTGGACACGTGATCATTTGTGTATATGTGCAGGCCTGGGAGGTTAGAATATCAAGGATGGAGAATGGGATTGTTAACCTAATTGGCATGGTCGGTTCAATGGTTAGCATGATGCAAATGTTTATGGGTTGTTATGCACCGAAGACATCAAATTATGAATTCAAACATAATCATGTTGATGTTGGACAAGTTGATGAGCAAAAAAATGATATTAACTTGAATGAAAATGTAAACGTCAATTGCCTTAATGAAGTGGATGTGGATTACCGGCTTTGGACACCCATTGTCACCCATTGTCACTGTCCGCACACCATTACAAAACCATTCTAGGAGGCACGATGACAGTCATTGAATACTAGTAATGTGGGTTCCAAATAGAGTAATGTTGGTGATATGCAAGAGACTTCATACTCGTGCACTCAAATATCGTTCCCACCAATGCAGCTACGAAGAGAATCTAAATGGAGGCCAAGCAAATATGTGATGTCACCATACAAACATCCAAAGGTATAGCTTGCATCAAACTTAAGGCATTACTTAAATAATAATGTTTCCTGACTTATATTTTTCTGACTTCAAATACAGCATCATGGGGGGAAGAAGGAGGATAACAAAGAGGGCAAGGGGGAGGTGCATAATCCGGAAGAACACAATCAACCAAGGGACGAGTAAATGCATAACCATTTAATGCATAAGGTTAGCACATCATTTTCAACACCAATGCATATACATGTGTAAGTATAATTTCTTATTGCATATGCCAGTGATGACAAAAACGGTTATGACAACAAGGAACCGATTGATGTGTACCAAACTCCGCATAATCCTGCTAAAACTGAAATTGCCTTGTAATAATACATCAGTTGCTAAAATTCATAAGGTATGTTTTGTTCTGTTGTTGGGTATGTGACAACCTTGAATGTAGTTTAACGCACTTTTAGTTAAACAGATTTCATATTCCAGTTTGGGTATCCCACAGCACGTTGAGGAGTATGCACATGTCGACATACTTTATCTTGAAGATAAGCGATTGATTTTGAATTACATATTTGACAAGAATCTTGACATGAGGTATGGTTATTTTAATTGTAACCCTACTTACATTTTAATTTTGTGTTAGGGACACGTAATCCAAAATAATTGTACTCATTTTTTGTGTAATTTTTTTCTTTTCTTTTTTTTTTAAACAGAGAGGTTTTAATTAGGTTTGAACACGATCATGCTGCACGTCATTCCCTTATGACACTATTACTAACACAGTGGTTACTTGATTCGGTTGGTTAAGTTGGGTTTTTTTCCCATACGTTGTTACTATAAATCATATAATTGCATTTTAGATTGATATTTTATGTGCAATATGAAAGGTTGTGGACTTGGCTCACAATCTATTATCTAAGGATGATAAGACAAATCCAAAAATTGGGTTAGAGAGGTGGTACCTACCCACATGGTTCTCGGTAAGAAACTTGTGTTTATTTGGTTTTACCTATTTTTTTTTAGCAAAATTACATATAATATGTATATGTAATATTGACTGTGTTGCATTTAGCAACAGGCATTGGCTCAGGTTGTGGCTAACTTTGAAGTTAAAAAAAGTTTCTTTCAACCTATGTGTGGTGTGAACGGAAAGTATATCAAGGACTTCACATACTGTGATAAGGTTTTTAATAATTGTACTCTTAATTTGTTTTGAAGTCCAAGACCAAACATTAGTTAACTTGATGTTGTGATCAACAATGTTTATGTCTACCAACAAATTTAGATATATATCCCGATCAACGAGAACAATGATCATTGGTATCTATGCGTGGTTTACATAACTGAACAAAATACTATTTTATTGGATCCTCTTCCATGTGCCGATATTGCGATTAGGATGAATGTTGTGCAGAACGTGCTCTTTGAATTAGATGATGTTTTTCAAGTTACATAGGATAACTATCAACCTTTTTTGTCTACATTCACTTTGTTTGCGCCGCCTTGGGGCCTATGTCAAGGGAGTGGATATGATTGTGGCATATTTGTTGTGAAGATGATCCAAGCTCCATTGCTTGGTCCAGACTTTAGCATAAAGGTGAAGTACTAACATAAGGCATGTCAATTGTAATTGTGTACAATTTTTATAGACCTCATCACTTCTCATTATGTTTACCAGTTGTATCATTTTTCCGCAGGAAGATTCTAAAGAAATGTGGATGAACTTCGCTTTCTCATTAGCTACTCACAAAAACAACAAAGTTAGAAACAAACTTATACACAAGGCCCGAGAATGAGGGAGAGATACGGTGAAATTTAGAAGCACACTAAATGATGTAAGCAGGTAGGCGGTACGTAGTACGACCAACCATTAAAGTGTTGTTTTGATAGTATAAGTGTTATCAAAGTTTCAAAAACATGTATATATTAGAATACAATGTTGAATGGTGAAAGGAATTTAGACAAGTTATTATGAATAAATACTAATAATTTTTTGGACCCAGGAAGATTCATTCAAGAACCCTGTTGTGTGAAAACACATGTTGCATATGCACCATTCTTGTATGAATTGGTTGTTGATGAGCCGGGGTTCAAAATACTCCATTGCATGATAGCTTGTTGATGAACTAGTGTACAAAACACTCCAGTCTCCACTATATGTACTTCATTTTGAAAATTATACATTGTGTGTCATGGGGATTCTGTAACCATTTTATGCACCATTAACTAGAGTAATTCAGTCCAATATTCGCTCAAATCACCTGCACCATTTCTTGACTAAAGACGCAACACCAATAATGTCAATTTAGTCCAATTAACAGTCATCAATAATCCACAAACACAATACAAACTCTAACAATATGCTTCTAAATTCTTGTCATACGTACAAGACAATGACCTACTAAATCTATTACAAAACTATATCAGCATAATAACATGTCCATATATGCCTAAGTAGAATCTGGAACAAAACATCCAAAATGATTTTGGATAGTGTCGTTACGCCTTCACCCTTAACAGAACTTATGACATATGTATGATTTTATCTTTCACCATGTTGTCCCCAGAGATAAACAAGTTAACATGCATGTCCTCACTTTTATCCTGCATTTCACAGTGGTGCTTCATTAGATAAACAATGTTATCTAAGGAAGATGAGTAAAGCACTTCACCAGAATCGACACAAGTTGTATGCTTTTTCACTTGGATTCTATTACAGGGCCCCAAATGTGATGCTCGCATCATCTTGACAACAAAAAGTCCAAAATCAAACCCATTGCCTTGTTTGGGCATCCAATCTGGTTCAACAACCTTCCAGCGACACAATTTTTGTTTAAATTCAAGAGCCCTCTGTGCAAGGACACCGTACAAAACCTCAATCTACAAAAAAAGGCATATAATTGCACCAAAATCGTGGACACATATTCATTTGTTAATAAAAACCATAAAGATCTTACAACTATTCTCATTTGCAAGGCGTATCCTTTTCCTTTTTGGAGTTGTTAGAGGATCGAATATGAATGTTTGATTGTTCTCTATATCCACCAATACTAGATACCAATGTGTGTGATTGTCGTTCAATGGGATATATATCAAAATAGAAATAAACATAGGTTCATTAAATCATGTAAAAGTAATGATATGAATCCTGGATTAACTTAAAAACTATTAAATAATGAAATTTTAACAAGGGATACCTTGGTAGTAGTTCTCAAATTAGGGATCATAATGCGACTAAAATTCTGCTTTTGTGGAGTTCCCTTTGCACCACGGCTGCGGGTGGTGGTACTTGCAATGGCTTATTGCTACATCGCATCAATTGACACACATTAATGTATTTGCTACATGATATGAAATTTTTAGTGAAGAATGCAACTCCCAATTACAAAAAATAAACAAATGTACTTACAAAGAAGATAATTGATAAGTAACATCTTCCCGTTTGGGGTGCAATGCACGCACACAAATCAATAACCTAATACATTTTACACACAATATGTTAATTTGAAGCTCATAATGTCACCACAAAAAATGCAACAAAGGAAGATTCACGAACAATTCCACTTAGCCATTGTGTAGGGGCTAAGGTCTGTAACACTTCTTATGTGCCATCATCATGGTCAGCAAATGACACAAGTATCTCACTGAAGATGCACTAAACACATTAATTTTGTGAACAGATGCATTGGACAATGAAAACATTAGCAGTTGTTAAGCAGAAAATATATGGTCAAATCTAGTGTCCACAGTCACATACTTAGATGACAGTTTGTTGTTAAATATGTAATTGTAGATTGCATGCTCAACATTAGCATCGATATGGGTTACTCATGGGAACACCACATCTGTCATCTAAAAAATAATTTATCTTTTAAGTGATTATAATTTTTAGGTAACTTAAAAGCTAGCATTTTTAATACACAACCCATTAATACTTACTTCTTTTGATCGGTGTTCATCTAAGTCTTTTGAATCATCTAATTCATCATACAAGATAAATGTCATAATCAATTTACGAAAGAAGTAGTTAGTAAGAGATCTGGTGATGACAAAAAAATGGCTAATGTACTCACAATCCTGTTATCAATTCCCTCTTCATCATTATGTCCTCCCATATAGTCTAGCGCATCCTTCTCAATCCCTGAGTACTAAAAAAAATGGGACACGATATGTCCAATCTCACCCAATCTTTGCTCCATCACAAAAAAAGATGTTGTGCATTGTATCGAAAAAGTATCAAACTTTTGTTCTATGCATTCAGCAACTAGCTCCAGTCTTGCAATGTTTAACCGCAAATCCTAAGATACCAGTGTCGTTATAATGGATTGGTTGTAATAATTTGATGCACCCAAAAACAACAAAGCATACTAAATCCTTCATATGCTATGGTCTTCTACAAAAAGACTTGGCAAATATATACAAGAAGATGGTACATATATACACTTCAGACAATGCTTGTTGGGTGGCAGTACCAATTGTTGTATCAATTAGCTCATCGTTAACGAAGACCGACAACAACATACATAACATCAAGAATATATGCACGTCAAAGAATATTTAAGACATAACCATGTTATAGTAAAGATGCAATTATAACCCTAAGTTTACCTCCCCCAGCTTGAAGCCTCCCAACTTCGATATTCACTCATTTGCTTACTCACATCATTGTCACTCCAATGTGCAATACGTGGGACATCCCGATACACCAAAGGAATGATTGTGTCCCCTCTAGGTATTACCAGTTCAAGATAAAAAAAACCTACATAAAATATAAAATCAAGATGAGCCATTATAACGAATTTTTCTAAATCCACATGTACATGAACAAACGTATTTGTTGTGAGTAAATTACCATGAGAACTAATAGACAACCACCCATTGATCCTTGTCCTGAACTTTGAAATTTTTGTATGTCTTCAATGACTCCATCAAGTACAAAATCACACCAATTAGTGTGTCGTAAAGAAGGCATGTCAACTACATAATGCAATGTTGAAGTACTTAGTGTAGTTCGCATAGTTAGGCGAAGCATATAACCAATAATATATAAAACAACCAAACTTGTAAATTTGTTAGACTCAACTTTGATTGCACTTATGTGGTCCTCTAAATATTTCAAAGAATCCTCCAGTTGTCCGTTAAATATTGACATACAAAGATTAGTAATGTTGTCTTTTGTTCCAATTGTCATCACATTTGTCCCAACACATGGCAACCCCATTATGTAGGTCACATCTTAGGGGCAGAACTTCACACATTTGCCATATATGTTGAATGCACACTTCAAGGGATCAAATCTTTCGGCCAACCATGCACACAAATCCCTCTTAATATACTTCCAGCATATGCTAAGCAATCCACCCAAACCAATTGATTTGATGGCTTGTTTCTACACGGCATTTAATTTTGCAAAAAATTTTGCAAGTTTTTGGGGAACATCTTGTCCCACAAAAATGTTGTACACGTAAGGTAATGGAACTATTATTATGGGTGTATGTGAAGTGATCAACAAACTGAATATTTGTAATGCTCAACATAACATAATGTAAGAATGTATAACACACTCGTCCAGGTGTCTCGCCATCACCACAGGTTCGTTTTCGGCGCCGTCATTTCCCTGCCATGGCCTCAGTATTCGTTTGTTTTCTCTTCACCCTACTAAAATTTGTTGTCATTTCATGCAAACTGAGAACCAATAACATACGAAAACTGTGTAAGACCAATGTTGCTTAAGATGTAAGTAGTCTTATCTACAATAGGCCTTCAAAAATGAATCAGCAACACCTACTAATATTGTGTAACATTACACGACATGCAAGGGATTTGTTAATTGTCCATGTAAATCTTCGATTCACACCATTAATTGAAGCCATATTCCATGTACAATAATAAGATTTGAAAGTGGGTTCCATAGTTACATGTAGGATTTTTGAATATGGTAGTGCACAACAACTCAGCCAAGAACTTGCAACCATTGACCATCATAATTTGTGACAAGCGCATCAATATATAGTGTCAGTTAGATCAGTTTATGTTAGGTCCTGAACCAATAGGTATGTTACCCATCCAATGGTGACCCATGAGTTTGGTATTGAGGGGGAATACCAAATATCACTCGGTAATTCACACACTTGTGAAAAATATGTAATCTGGGAAAGACCAACACTCTTCCTTACAGTTTGACTGACGAAAGTAGCTACAAAATTGATGCTGTTACCAAGAAAAACACATTATTCTCCACCTCGTACCAAATTTTTTTAAAAAAATCCACCAGAAAATAACCTATCATGGTTATCAGGGTCACCATTCACTAATTGAAAGGGGCAGTATTTTAATTTTATAGGGTCTTGTTGGTTAAAGAGAAACGTCTGTTAGGTCTCAGTCTCAAAGACCCTCTATAACTTCAGAGCTCGTGGATTACCCAAAACAGCATATACGAACCTAAATGAAGATCAAACAACCCTTCTTGCATCTAGGTTGGTGTGTCAATCTTTGGCATAAATGTGAGTTCTCCGCCAAGACTCCACATAATCTTGCATATTCATATTAAAAGACAATGATACAGAGAATAAATTGAGAGAAAGGGAGAGGGGGAGAGAGAGACAGAGAGATAGAGAGAGAAAATTCACAATAAAAAAATCCACTAACAAAATTGACAATAAACCCCAAACAATCAACAAAAAAATTAACACTAACAACATCCATAACTATTTCCAACAAACTTTGACAAATCCCTCAGAAAGTCAAGCAAAGGAAGATTACCTTTCACCAACAACTAGTTTCCTTTCAATGAGATTAAAGGAAGAGTGGCGTTCTTGCGGTGGAGTGATGGACTATAGCAAAAGATTAGTGAAGCATATAACGAAACATGACACCCATAGCGATCAATGATGAGAGAGAGAATCAGAGAGTTTCCTGATCTAAGAGAGAAAGAGAGTGATGTTCTTTTCAAGGGTTAGTTGTGCGGTTTTGGGGGGGGGGAAAGGGAAGTTAACAATTGGAAAAAATTGGGGCAAGGGAAATAGGCTGAATTTCAAGTGTCATTTAAAATTTGAATGAGGGTTTTTTTTTTCTATTTTTTCATAAATGGTATTATGACTTGGCATAAACCGATATTGCACAATTTGTTTTATTAATTCTACCCCTAATAAAAATTTAATGAAAATACTAAAATATCCCTAAAAACATAACATGTAATTTAATTCAACCTAAAAATATATATATATTGAATTTTATAATTTCACTACATGATTAAAAAATGAAACAAAATTGAAACCGTAACAAAAAAGTGTGAACAAGTGCCAATGGTAATACATTAAAAAAAAATTCTGAATGTTTTTACTAATGTTATGGGTTTTTTTGAACTCATTTATGGTAACTTTTTTACAAAAGTCATGACAATACTTTTTTTATAAACTTACCCAAAGAAATTGTAACACTATTTATCTTACAGTCGTACAAACATCCACAAATATAGTGATGCAATTCCTACAAATGTCATAAAACAACCACAAAAGTTTAAATTAGTGTTATATAGAAATGTAGTGGTAAATAAAATTGGATGACCAATGTTATAAAAACACCCACAAAAATGATAAATCAACCACAAAAGTGGTTAAATTTTTTATTATAAAATAACCCACAAAAGTTGTAAAAACATCCTATGAAGACATACATTTGTGACATATGGTGCGTCCAATTTTATTGGTGATACCGTACTCAAATTTTTAACTTAATGCATAGCAATAAAACCTGTCCACCTAATCTCATCCTCAATTTAATGTGCCTTAACTACTTGTAATTACCATTTGGTAGCTAATCCAAGCATTCTTAGTGTGTTTGTGGATTCCCATAAACTAACTCCAACAACCTTGAGGCTTCAAGAGAAAATTGTAAAAGTATGTCACACATGATCTTCACTATTTTGAATGTCATTTAGTTTGAATAAATTAGAATGATTTTTTTGTTTGTTTTCGTCATTGTATTACAATTATTTTTAAAGGTATGGCAAAAGATAATTTTTTTTCTGGTACTGCAATCCATTATTTCCAATATTTTCAAAATATTTTCACTATAAGCTTCACACATAAAATAGGTCATAGTAGCTTTTAGAATGGAAAGCATGTCGTTATAGACTCGAATGAGAATCCCATAGAGAGTGATATTTAAGAGTTTGGTAACTATAATGATGAATTTGGCCATCGTCATGGCAAATTCCTTCAAAATAAAGATAAATCAACTGCGGCTACCTCGAAACCCGTCGTACTGAAAAATACCTTACATGAGTTATTAGCTGAAGAAGTTCTTGACATGAAGTTTAACTTGAAAGATGAAGCGGGTAATTTTTATAACACATACTATAAGTTTGTTGGTTTTAGCGTAAAAAAATATGACAAAAAACACGCTCCGGTGTCAAGAAAGTGGGTATGTTCACGACAAGGGTTTCAAGCTACAAAATACTTAGACCGAGATGAAAGGGAAAGTGAACCAAGAGGACTAACTCGAGTGGGTTGTTTGGCAGTATTCCACGTTAAGTATGACAGTAAGTCAGAAAAATGGGTAGTAAAGGAGTTCGTGTAGGATCATAATCATTATTCGTTGGATCCACCGAGTGGTGTGTTGTTCCTTTGGTCACACCGTCGTGTGAAAAGCCCAGACAAAGAGCAAGTAACAACACTTCGCAGTGTTGGAATATGCACTTGTAACATCCCGCATTCTCTTTAATATATGTATATAACTATATAGAAACTACTTGTGGTAAAAGTGTGGATATGTGTAGTGATGTGTGTTTTAATTTGATAGGTTGAAAAAGAAGAAATTTCGAATGTCAGTGAGAATCATAGTTAAGGCTAGTTTAGCTAGTGAATGGATGACATAAATTATAAAAGAACCTCTAGCAACTATGTTTGGGGTACCAAGGTATGTTGTGAAAGTTTGGGTTAGTTTTGGAAGGGTTTAGGATGGATTGGAAATGAAAAATGGAGGAAAAAGGCAAAACTGGACAAAACCCTACCGGTACAGTCTACCGGTAGAGTGTTGTACCGGTACACTTTGGTCCAGAGAGTTCGAGCTATCGATACAGCCTACCGGTAGAGTATTGTACCGGTAGAGTCTACCGGTAGAGCCGAAAGAATTCTGAAACTTAAATGTCGTGATCTTGGTCCGATTTTAGCCTTATAAATATCCAATGTCGTCTATTTTGGCTCTATTTCGGCCACTCCAACATTAGAAACCCTAAGAGAGAAAGAAAAGAAGAGAAAAGAAGAAGAAAGGAAGAGAAAAACAAGAGTCTAAAGGGGTTATCCAAGATCAAAAACCTAGATTCTAAGAACACAAGGTAGGGGTTTTCTTCCTATTCGCTTACATTGAGACTAGGTTTATTTATATGTAATCTTTGACTCTAAATGTTATATATATGTTATCAAATATGTAATTCTTGATATCCGTGCAAATCTCACCTTGTCTTGAATAATGTTAGACTAGGGTAACCCTTAAATCTCATTCCTTGCTTCCAAACCCTAGCGTTCAAGGGGAATGCTCTTTCTCTTGATTTCTCCTTGGTTCTATATTCTCAACCATAAATATTAATGTGTTTTACCTATGTGGTGCTTGGGTAATCAATAATTCTCTTGGTATGCCTTGAAAACCCTAGTTTTCAAGAGAAATATGATTTTCTTTGATTTATCCTTTGTTATTGATTGCAAGCTTGATATTCGTTTGTTGTCGATTTCAATACCTAATTGTTCTTTAATTCTTGATTCCAACTCGATATTTGTTGTTATGGATTCAAGACTTGATTTGTCCTTTGTTCTTGAATTCCAAAACTTGAACATTCATTTGTTCTTGATTTCAAAACTCTAGTGATTTGTATTGAACAATAAAATAATATTTTTGAGGATCTCATGTACTTTTTCTTAAATATGCTTTATGGGAAATATCACGTGCGCAAGTTATGGATTTGGAGAATTGTTGGATATGTGTGATATTTGTTGGTATTGTAATTATGAAAGGTTGTTTGGATGAACATGGGTGAGAAGTTCCTTGTAAGGATGCTCATACCACAGAAAACTAAATTGTGGAACTTGCTTGTTAATGGAGAAAGGAGTTGGTATTGTATCCCTTGTATGGTTGCACGATATAAACATGGGCTACCATTGACAGGATATCATGGAGTGGGTAGACGCCTTCTTTGGTAAGAACTATTCCTACCACTCATAGTGGGGTTAGTGCTTTGGTAAGACTAAACTACTATTGCCCACGGGGTAGTATTGGTATGTACTTGCGTGGGACATGATATTTGTGATAGTGACCATGCGGGGTCTTGCTTCATACTTGAGATACGAGTACCGTCGTGTATCGTTCATTCTACCATAGATGGTTTCTACAAGAGTCCTGGGGTAGTATGGGATGCCACGAGAACTTGTGAAAATGGTGTATGGTGGAAATGAATTATAAATTATATATGAATTATGTTGTGGACATTTGTTGTCAACTCTACTTGGTTTCACTTCTTTATTTATCAATTTCAATTACCGTTGTTAATTAAACTTGAGAGCTGTATAAATGTCCCGGTTTTATTTCAAAAGCTATATATGTTATTTTTGAAATGAGACCGACCCGTTTTACCTGTTCTCTAAACCTTGTTTGATTTTGGGAGGATTTTCCTACAGAGCTTCGTGCTCACCCCCTACGGTTGAAACTTTTTCAGATGTTGGGCCGGAGGATTTACACGGTGCTAACGAGCCGTACCTTGGGGAGGCTTCACTAGAGGGATACTTGGATCCCGAGTTGGACGTCTAGAGATGTCGTTTACTTTTGTTCTAGACTAGAATACTATTTTGGAAAATACTGTATAGTCTAGATTGCTTTTGTAATTTCCGCTGCGCTATAATAGTAAATTTTTATTTGGAATGTAAAGGCCAAAGATGGCATATTCTTTTGGGATACTGATGTAATTGTTATGGATTGCTTTTCGAAAGTCTTTATTGATGGTTTATCTTAGTACTCTTATGGTATGAATGGTTATTGAATGTAATGTCGTCCAGAGTGTATTTTGGGGTGTTACAGCACTAGCCAAATACGAGATTTTTTGTTGCATCAAACAGGTGGCTACCAAAATGTTGGGTTTATGAGAAAGGATTTGTATAACACCGTTGTAACCCAACGAAGAGAGGAAATGAACGATTGGGATGTTGAAGGGGCACTAGCATACTTGACCGCCAAAAAGGAGTCAGACCCATTATTTTATTTCAAGTACAATGCATATGATGATAATTTCTTGAATTTCCTATTTTGGGGGGATTCAACTTCCCGTATGGACTATTCATGTTTCAGTGATATTTTGGTATTCAATTTAATATACAACACAAATATATACAAAAAACCATGTGGCATACTTGCAAGTGCAAACCACCACAATGCTACTTGCATTATTGGATGTGCATTACTTTCAAATGAGACCGTGGACACATATGTGTGGATGTTGGAGACATTTCTTGATGCAATGGATGATAAAAATGCTATATCAGTTGTCATCTATGGGGATAGGCCATGATCGCCGCAATCAAAAGATTTTTTTCAAATGCAAAACACAAACTATGCAACTGACATTTGGAGAGAAATGCGCTTCAAAATATTCATGTTGAAAATTTTGTACGAGAGTTCAAGAAATGTATGTGCACCCGATGTGCGCCTGATGTACACTTGAGGAATTTGACATGACGTGGGAATCAATGGTACATTCATTTGGGCTGGAGAATAACAATTAGATATCGGATGTGTACACAAAGCGTTAAAAATGAGCTGAAGCATTCTTGCGGGGTCATTTCTTTGGCGACATAAAAAGCACGTAACGCTAAAAAATCTTGAATGGTTACTTGAATCGTTTCCTAAAAACAAAGTTTTGTTTGTATGAGTTTGTTTGACAATATGATAAGGGGTAGCAAGAATCTGAGAGACTGAAGCCTATGGTCAACACTGGTGTATTGTTGACCACTTCACTGCGCTGCTTAGAGAAGCACATTGCCTCATTATATACCAGATCAATTTCTTTTAAAGTGCGGGATCATATAAAGGCCAAAGGACTCTTCTTCGTGGTCCAAAAAATTGAGCACATTACTCATTGGAGTTATTATTTGTCAAAGTACACACAACCAACATCTAGTTGGAATGTGATCTATGATTATCACAATCTCAAATGCAGTTGAATGAAATTAAAATTTGTTGGGCTTCCTTGCTCACACATCATTACATTTTTTAAAAATGAACACATTACAGAGTTCCCTCATAGAACTATTGTAAAGCAATGGACAATTAATGCAAAATCAGCTTGCCCAAATAGCATTGTACCTCAAACATCAAGAACCTTATTAATTTCTTGCCGATATGCTGGATTAATGTCAATGTGAGGCCGAATGTGTTACTACACCACACAATTGCCTGAGAACGCAGAGAAGTTTCGAAGTACCATAACTGTGGTAACCAGTCACTTGAAGCAATGTCATGATACACACGAGGCAACACTAATTTCATCCTCACATCACAAAGTTAATGAGACTGTGTCAAACTTAAATTTTGATGTTGTCGATCCCAAGACAGTGATAACTAAAGGAAATCTAGGGCATGTACGAAAGAACCTTCAAATAGCTCCGTGAAGATGTAGAAAATGTCGGGGCACCACGCATACTATTTGTAAGTGTCCGCAGCTTATGTGTAACACCCCGTATTTTTCCTTTTATATATTTGTAGAGATGTATCCATAATAAAATATTGTGGTGAATGTGTGGATATGTATGATAAGGGAAGGATAGACCATATAGATTTTAATACTAGGATAAATACTAGAGACGCACATAGATTGGCAAGTTTGAGCTTTAGAGACGTTGAAACATGAAAATGGGGATTAGATGAATTTTTAAATACTTTGAGGTCAAGATAAGGTTTCCATTGACTCCGGAAGGTCGAAAAACCTTGGGAAAGGTAATAGGAGGTGCATTGGAAACTTGGTAGACGGAGGAAGAATCTGTCTGCTGATTAGTACCGGTACAGGGTACCGGTACTAAATGGTACCGGTACTGGGTACCGGTACCAAATGGTACCGGTACCGGGTACCGGTACCCCATTTACAGAAGGTTTCTGGTACCGGTATTGGGTACCGGTACCGCTATTCCAGAAGGTTTGTAGTACCGGTACTGGGTACCGGTACACCCGATAAAAATCTGAACATTTTAAGTCGCGACCGTGGTCCATTCTTAGCCTTATAAATACCCAAGGTCGTCCCTTTTGACCCCATTTCAGCCACTCCAACCTTAGAAACCCTAAGAGAGGAAGAAAGGAAGAGAAAAGAGGAAGGAAGGAAGGGAAAAACAAGAGATTAAAGGTAGAGCCAAGGATCAAAACCCTAGTTCTTCAAGCTTCAAGGTAGGGGTTTTCTTCCATTTTCATTCAATGATGCTAGGGTTATTATATATGTACTTTTGGACTCTAAATAGTATATATTTGTTATGGGTACCTTGTTTCTACGTCTTGGTACAAATATTCGCATGATTTGAACAAAATAATAGTTGGAAATTCATCAAAACCTAATTTTTAGGGAAAATATGGATTTCCCTCGATATTTTCACTTCCTCTTGATTTCTAAAATGCTAGAGCTTTGTGTTGGGTATTAAAATGATAGTATGGATGATCTCATGCCTATTTACTTTAAACTTGTCTTTTGTAACATGAATTGTGGAATGAGTATGTTTTCTTAAATTGTTTTATTATGTATCTTGCTTGCGAAAATTGGGAAAAGCATGGAATTTGCTTGTATATGAGGTTGAGTATATTGTGGTATGTCACTCTTGTGTATGGTGTTGTGAGGGACTTGGATTACCTTCGAAAACTGCCGTAGAGCGTTAGAGGTTAGTCTATCCCAATGGGGGATGAGATGGTTGCCTAATGCTCGTAGTGGATCATTGTGGTGACAATGACACTATTGTTCACGGATACCGGGGAAAAGGGTTAGTATACTAGACACCTTGGAAGGATTTCGTCAATGCCGTATGAGACGGTACACGCCCTTCCTAAATTGGCCTGTGATTGTGACTATATAGATGGGTGAACGAGGTAGATTCGTTGGGTAGATTCATGAGAAGCGACAGCCTACTTGAGTGATACCTAATAGAAAGTATTGTTCATTGTACCAAACATTATTTCCCCAAGAGTTTCGGGTAGTATGGGATGCCCGATAACTTGTGGAAATGGTGTATGGTGGATTGGATTACGTTGAAAATTACTTGTCAATTAAAGTGGAATTTCATTCTCTTTTCATAGCTTTATTATTGACCAAACTTGAGATCTCTTTTAAAATGCCCTTGATATATTTCAAATGTTATATATGTTAATTGTGAAAGCTGACCGACCGTTTTCTATGTTTTTAAAACCTTGTTTGGATTTGGGAGAAATTTTCTACAGAGCTTCGTGCTCACCCCCTACTGCTAATTTTTTTCAGACTATGTACTTGAGGAGGAGGTAGGAGCCGAGGAGGCCGTACAGTGGGAGACTCCGATTGATGGGAGTGTAGATCCCGAGGTGGACGCATAGAACGACCCCTTTTCTTTTGTACTAGACTAGGATGTTATTTTGGAAGTTATAAAGTCTAGTTATTTTGTATTCCGCTGCAAGCTTACTTTAATATTCTTTTGGAAATGTAAAATGCCAAAGATGGCATATTCTTTTGGGATATTCATTTAAATGTTATAAATTATTGTTTGAAGTTTTTTTATTGATGATTTACCTTAGTGCTCTCATGCTTAGATGGTTATTAGATTGTAATGCCGTCCAGGGTGTATTTTGGGGTGTTACATTATGTGTCATGCGGATAACACATATGATGACATGCCCTTCTCACAACTCAGTGGCTCCCAACAGCCCATGCCACCATTGGAATCCTACTTATAATTAGAGTGTCCTCCAATACCAGGTTCATACACTATCATCTTTGCAATGTTAACATGTACATATATGGGATAACAAACCTTTTTCTCTATAACAGCCGACCACACAATGCAGCTTTCTTAAGTTGCATAGAAGGTGCAACCCCACACCCTCTTTTCTTGTATATATGACAAAGACAAAATGAAGGAAGTAGTCTAAACACCTCAATATGTTGTTTCTTCCTAATCCCACCTAATGTGCAAAGGTAAAATTTATCTGTAGCCCATAACATTATTTCATTGTTAAAATCAAATAAGCATGAACGTACGCACAAAACTCACATTCATTGTACCAAACTCAAAAACCATAAAATATAATTTGTTTATAACTACTAGCCAATATATTTAACAACCAGGCTCTTAACATCTACAACACACTTGCCAAAATATTCTTCTACTTTACAACAAAAAAAATAATAATAAAGCCAATGTGTCATCTGTTGATATACTATATAAAGTCCTTATAAAAACAATCTAACTTTGTCTCCAGATGCTGGAAAGACCCCTTCGTTTCATCCTCAAACTTTTCAAATTGGGCCTCCAACTTTTCAACCATGTTCTAAAGTGTTTGTCCAACCATACTAGTACCAGCAGCAGAACTAGCTTGGCCACCCACAACCAGAGACACCCCTGACAGCTGCTACACATGTTTTCACACCCAAAATAGCTCCCACACTTTTATTTAGTGTACCCATACCCATTGCATTCATAGGGTATATAAAATTATCATTCTGCTGAAATTCAACTCCACTATACTTCAAAATCGTGGAAATTAATATTGGAACTGGAAGACATGACTTGCTATCCTCTACCTAAGATGCTTCAAGAACATGGTTGAGTATGTAAAAAGGTAGATCAATATAAAATCCACGTTCACAATAGCATATAAGAGTTGGACTATATCATATCCAATCTCAGCATTATGTCCCTTTGGATGTATATTACAAGCAACAATATGGTTTAAGATCCTCAACATTGGTGTAAGGTCAATGTGAGCAATTTTGCTTTTCTCATTCTCCCAAGGGACACTCCTAATACAAATACCTCGAATAACCGTCGCCATTTCGAGAAACTGCTCGTTGTTGGATATGGAAAGACAAAGAAATTCTCAAGAATGTCTAGTCTATCAATTTTTAATATATTTGAAATAAGATCAGGTGAAATAGTGATGGATTTCTTCCTAACCAATGACTTAAATGTCAGCTCATTTTCCTTGTACTTATGAATATTTGCATAAAATAACTTAACTAGATCAACATATGTTTTATCTTCCATATTCATATGAAACAGAGGATCCCATTTTCGAGCACGAAGTATTTCAAGGCAATCCACACTGCCTACTACATCACCGAGGTAAACACCACGCTCAAGTAACAAATGATGTTTAACTATGAATGTATCATACCTCTTCTTAGCATGTTTGTCCACAAAGAGTTTTGCATTGCAAGAACTCCCCCCACTATCCACCTTCTTCAATTTCTTCGTCTCTCCACCCACCATCAACAAAGCTACAAATTCGTACACAATGAAAATTTCACTCTTCTTTTACTTTGCTTAAAGGAGATTTAGGGTCTTGGCAAACTCGAACGCATGAAGGAGATTTGGGGTGTTGGGCGATTTAGGGTTTATGGAATTAGGCTTTTTGGAATAGGTTTGGAATAAGCCAGATAATTTGAAGGATTGGGGATTTATTTGGATATCCTACTAACTTGATTTACGATAAAGCCTCCCATTACAACACTTCTATTACTTACTATTTGTGAGCATTTAAGTAAATACACCATAAATTGATCGATCAGATTTTATATCAATCGATCAAAACCCCACAGTAGATAATTATACTACTTCAACTACTAAATCTATAACTACTTGATTGATTCGTCCATATTAGTGATAGATCACTAACCCACATAATATAGTTCTGGTACTTCAACTAATACATCTGCAACTATATAATCGATCACTATATTTTATTGATCGATCGAATTCAATTACGTTTTTTTTTTTACACTACACGTTACTTTTAGAGGGCATTTTAGTAAATTTACTAATTACTGATCTATTATAATTTTTCCTCGGGACCTCCACATTACTTATTACTTTTGATTCAAATTACTAACTTGTAACAATTTGGTCGATCACTAATATTCGTGTTCGATCAAATTCTTTTTGTTTTATTTTTGTTCAAAAATTTGTTTTCCTTACACTACACGATATTTTTAGATGGCATTTAAGTAAATTACAGTATCATGATCGATCCTAATTTACATAGATCGATCAACATGTACAGTACTGACCAGAAATATGTTGTTGTCATAAATTTACCCACTTTTGTTATAAGTATACCTTTAGTTTTGTAATTTTCCTCATTACTATTGTACATTTCTTATTGTTATAGTAAATATCCCATTACCTTTGTAATAGTTTCCACTAATGTTCAAAATTTCTCACTATTGTTATAATTACACTAATATTTTTGTACTTGTACCCACTAATGTCATTAGTTTCGCAATGATTTTGTAAGAATACCATTATCTTTGTTATTGTGCCCATTATTGTTGTAAATCCTATAAAAATTATTGTAAGTATAACATTATCTTTGCAATTGTCCCATTGCTGCAGTACCTCTCTCATCCATCATTGTTGTAATTTTGTACAATATAAGTCACCAACAGGTCAATCCAGTTTCCTTGCTTTTGCTTTTACACGTAGCCTTTACTGGATCCTTCTGTAATGAAAATTCACCCTTTTGCAGGCAACAACATTTTGGTACCATACCGAAAAGGTTGTGGTATGTACCGTAGTCTACTCCTATTTCACCAATTAAATGAATCCTTTGTAGAAAGGCTTTATTAAGAAGCTGAGTCATATCAAGCTTTATCAGAAGCACCTAGACATTAATGTAAATTACACAACCTCATAAAACTTTCATCCACAAAACGTATTGACAACTCTGTCCTACTGCACTTTCATTATTGAACCTCAACTAAAGTTTGCCCTTGTAAGTTCTCAGCTTTCATAGGACTGATGCCATTTCCTTATCTCGCACATAATGGATGCCAGTCTTAACTATTTCAAAGGGCCACACTACATCACCATTTTTTTTAAATCTTTGAGATGATATACAAAAATGAAAAAAAAAAAACCTCAAAAAATAGCAAGTTTATCTCCATTTACCTAAAAATGATGGTAGGTGAACCCAAAAAATAAGTGTGTCCCCTAAATTAGTAAGTTCCACCAAAAAGGTGGTATAAATGCCCAAAAAGATTAAAAAAAATGGCACAATACCGGAAAATTTTCTCATTACTATAGTCAAGTGCCCTGTCTGAATTATGGGTTAGGCTTAACTACTTTTCAGTATTATACAACTTTATTCATACAATTAAAAGATAACACTGTGAAGTTTTTACTAGTTATACTAGTTCAATGTATTTAAATATTTTAATAATTAATGACAACAAATAACTCAAATCAATATCTAACAGTCTAAAATTATTTTTAAATATAACTGTACACATTAAATTTTTTTTTAACAAACTAATGTTTATAATTGGGCTCACATCAATTAGATAAATGAAATTGAGTTGGACCTAAATTCCATAAGCCTAAATGATACAAGCCTAAATTTAATTAAATAGGCTTGAGTTGGACCCAAATGATACGAGCCAAAATATAATTAATCAGACTTGTTAAATTAAATTGAAATGGACTTAAATTTCATAGGCTCAAATTAAATGCACTTTTAAATAGTAAATTGGGTCAGACTTAAATTTCATAAATTAACTAAAGTCCACAAAATTATGGATAACCAACTACCTGAAACTCATGTAACGGTATTTAGGGAAAAATACTCATATATGAATAACTACCACCCTTATATGAATAGCTACTTCTACCACTTTAAATAGAGGTCTAGGGGAGGGCAAAGGAAAAGAAAAAAAAGGAGTAGAAGTCAAGGAGGAAGAAAGATCTGCGAAGCTCTGCCCAAGTTTACTTTCAGCTAAAGCCCTGCAAGTTCATCTCTGAGAAGACGAGCACACTGACAAGGTCCTTCTTCGAGAAATCTAAATCATCTTCAAGTCATTCAAAATAAAGAATGGTGAGGAGATTCATCAAAAGTATTATCAAATTGAAGAATGAAATATACGCTGATCCAACTCTCGTATTCATCAAATTCACCAAAGCCACCAGCAATTGAAAATTGAGAAACATGTCGATCATGCCCTTATCTTTACCAAATCCATCGAGAATCAGAAGACAATACATGTGAGAAGCAACCAAAAATATTCAACACTACATCTCTTACTTGAAGTCAAAACTACCTAAAGCTTTGTACACATGACCACGTAAAAGGGTGTACAAGGACTCAACAAATGCTTCTTGATCCTACAAGTGTCAAGCATAGCTGAGAAACACACAAAAAAGTCCCAAATAAGAAGCAAGTGTTCTAACTTTCAAGTAAACAATAAGAGAGTACAAGTAACCAACCAAGTTTACCAATGGTGCGCAGGCATAAAGGGCCACCAGCCATGTCAGGACCAAACTCCCAGTCGCCCCTTACGATAATGGACTCGTCTTCATAACCCTTAGCCAAAGAGGCTAAGTAATGAAGAAAAAGGTTTTTCCTACTTAACGGGTAGTATTTGTTGTCTAAACTAGGGACGGCCTTCAGATAGGAGCAATCTAGTACTTCCCAATGGATAAGTTTGACATTGTAAAACTCAGCTAGTATCATCATCCCCCCAAAGATCCTAAAAGAGTTACTGCTAAGTTGTGATGCGTGAAGGCATGATCCATGTAGAAACACTCTCACTAAGCTAGAGAGCGAGAACATGATTCATCCCTCAGCTATAGTCAACACGGGCCACTTGTATCAACCGTCCTCAAAGTCACTAGCATCTCCGAAAGTAGCCCTTATCTTGATGCTCTTAGGTATATCAAATTCCTTTTTAAATGCTGCTAAGGGTTGCTCACTAGCCACTATGTCGTGGTAATGGCAAAAAATCAAGTAAGAAAACTTGATGTTTCACTCCATCAATCAAGCGTAAATTCCAATGTATGTTGTTGTGGTTTACAGATATAAAGAGCTACATACATACATAAAACATATTGAAGTCATATATGCAAACACATATTATTGTGAAAATGATCGATCATAAACATAGCAAAAAATAGAACTATATATCTTTTTTATAGGCCTTAAAATGTGAAATGAAAAACCTTTTGAAAAGCAAGCAACTCAACTACTTTTTTTGTTTGTCTTTAAATATCAAGCAACTCAAGTATCGCTCTCTCAAAGATTAAAATAGTTGGCGTGTAGGACCTGCAAAAACATAAATATATATGAATATAGGAAAAATTGGTCTTGGATAGAAATTTCAATTGCTTTTGTAACTTATATATGTTCATGATGCATGAATGATCTAGAAGTCTTTGATAGAAATGATTTTTGTGATGCACAGGGAGTAAAACAACAAAACTAGAATACAGTTAGGGGGTGTTTGGATTGTCGGTCAATGGGAGTTATCACATGGAGGATGAGATAGAAAAACTAATGGGGGCCATTTATATCATGCTTTGGAAGTAAATTTGAAGGTTGGACAACCCGATAGGATTAACTCCTAGACCGTAGTCTACAGTACTCTTTTAAGTGAAAATTAGGGGTGAGACCTCCAAGATGAACTTGTAATAACTTGAGTCTGGCAAGGAAACTTATTTGAGGTAAGTTCATTTTTAAACTGATATGTAGGCACTTAAGTACACTTTTTTTTAATTTCAAAAATACCGCTAATAGTGTTTTGTTCACTGAGATATATATGGATACTGTTGATTGAATATTCTGATGCTTGATTTACAACGAAATTGTGGGTCTATTAATTCAAATTCAGATCATAAGATTTCCTTAACAATTCAAATTCTTAATCAATTTTTGGTCTATTATACTTTTGAATAACTGGATTTTGTGTTTGGTAGGGGTTTTGAAGGCGATAGAAGTAATAATTGGAGTTCGAAATTGTTTGTAATTCGATTTCAACTTACTGGTTTTTGGATTTTGGGTTGTTCTTGATTTCATGTGATGGAACATTCAGGTTTATTGAGGTATTCATTGTAAATGGATACTTTATATACTATGAATAATAGTGTTGTTCTTTCCATTGCCAGAATTTGAATGTCACTTGCCGAAATTCAATGTTACTTTTTGGAATTCGTATTACGACGTACTTTACCGGAGTTCATTTTTTTTGAAATTAGGTTCTAATTTTATTTTTCATGTTATTATTCGTGCTTTATTGGAACTAGAATTGATTATTTCTAATTTTGTATATTTTTTCATTTATATTTGTTTTCTTGGTTGTAACAGATGAAGGATAACATATTGATTTGTTGCAAGTATTCCTATAAGACTGTTATGATTAAAATTTCAATGAATTCCACTATTGGTGACGTGTTACATGGTGTTTGTCACAATTGAAATGGGTTGAGTTTCAGTTAAGTTGTCCTGTCATACGCTATTCTTGGACATCCGCATTGTGCTTTGCAAAGTGATCATGACGTGAGAAACATGTTTTTAATTGTATGGTATGTTCAGCTAAGTTTTTTTGATGTTACAGTTGTTAACAAAGGGAATGAGGTTCCAAATTTTGAGGGTGGGGAAGTTGTGGAAAGTTTTGAATTATCAATTGACACTTTTGGTCGCGAGGATGATCTTCTCCCTCATTTTTTTTCTCACAATGAGAAGGTTTTGTTGACTGATGGATGGTCCAATGAAATAGTAGAGGTTGGTCAAACACTTGAGGGAAGAGTAGCTGATTTTTGAAATGATTTATACAAATATGCAATCGAGGTTGGGTTTCAGTTTAATTATGTGAAGAATGAAAAAATAAGGGTAATGACTGAATGTGTCTTGAAATATTCTGCTGAATGTGAATGATTTGTTTTTACTACCAAAGGATAAATGAGTGGTTTTACATTAAGAACTTAAACAATGAGCACACATTTGGTGTGACTGCACGTACAACAAAGAACAAAAAATTGACTTTTAACTTAGTTGGATGACTTATTATTGACAACGTGTGGCAAAAACCTGACACACGACTAGTTGATGTGAAAAGTATGTTTCATTTAGATTATGGTTTGACCATATCATATGACCAAGCTTGGATGGGTGTCGAAAAAGCAAAGGGATATGCTTTTTGGGGATCATTCGTTGTCATACCAACAATTACGGTGGTATGTACAGGCTACTAATGAAAACAATCCAGATAGTTATTTTGTGTTGAAAGGTGACTCGGACACACAACATTTTAATATGTTGTTCATGTCATTTAAGGCATGTATACATGGATTTAAGTATTGTCGACTCATCTTATTTATTAATGGTACATTTTTAAAGGGTAGATATAAAGACATTATTTTGTCTACAACTGCCAAAGATGGCAACTAAGGTGATTTTTTTGGTTTAATTTAGTGTTACTAAATTTATTTTATAGTTATCCTTTAATAATTGCTTGTATATTGCTGATTTGATATTACTATTTATGTTTTTGTATGTATTACAAGTTTGTTCCCCTTGGCTGTTGTTGTTGTTGTTGATTCGGAGAATGAGTGAAACTGACATTGATTTTTTGCAAAAATTAACTGAGATTGTTGATAATAGTAGGGACATTACCATTATGTCCGATCATAATGTTGGCTTGATGGATGCAATGTCAAAGGTGCAGTGCACCATTCATTCTGCCTATAACATTTAAAAGCAAATCTGAGAGATAAGTACAATGAGGGTCGCTTTACCCATATGTTTCGCGAGCGTATGCTTTTCTTGTTTACAATGTGTGTTTATGATCTGACATAAGCATTTTTCAATGAGAAGCTTGATGCGTTTCTGCGTGAAGAATGAGCCGTTGCTAATAGTTTGTTAGAAAACCTTCCAATTGAGAAATGGGCAAATGCAATTTTCAAGGGAAAATGTTATGGGGAGATGTCTTCAAATGCGGCCGAGTCATTCAATGCTTGGATCATGAAGACACGTCACCTACCTGTCACAAGAATGATTGACACAATAAGGGAGAAGATTATGAACCAAATGGGCTACCGGTTGAATATATCATCACAGTGGAACGACGTTAATTGTTCAATTATTGAAGCCAAGCTTCACACTACTTTCACTGAGTATCGTTCCTGGTTTGTCAGAGTGTCATCAAGTTATTTTTTTTAGGTTAATTCACATTCTTCCGTGACGGTTGACATTGAGAGATGCACGTGTTCATGCCATAATGGCAGATCATCAGTTTACTCTGTGCCCATGTTGTGACTGCAATTCAAAAGAGTGGAAGAAATATCAATGAGTCTGTTGATTACTTTTATCAAGTTACTACTTACCGACTGTGTTATTCTGACACTATACACCTCATTCCAACACTAGGTTGTCCTGACTTTTCAACGGTTGATGTTGATATGTTGCCTTCATTGTCAAAAACACAACTAGACCGTCCAAGGAAACGTAGATTTAGGTCTAGAGGTGAAGTTGTTAGAAAAATTCATTGTGGTCATTATGGCCGTTTAGGTAGTCATAATAAGAAGACTTGTAACAAGCCTTTGTAAAATTGTGGCTGTTTTGGAATAAGATGTTTTTTATTCAATTTTTTAGTTTGTCATGTTACACATTGGGAATATCAAGTGTTATCCAGCGTGATAACTTAATAATACAGTATTCTTCTCGCATGGACAAAATATGATCTATGTGACTATTAATTTGACCATATGAGTTACGAATACTATTACCGCCAATGTTACTATTTAATGATCATTATAGACAATAACCAATCGTGCAACAATATTACAAACTCACTTGAAAATGAAAAATTTAAATGGATTTTATGTGAACTTTTTTGGGTAGACAATCAAGACAGAGTTTTTAACTGTTTTTCAAACAATTTATACAAATAATACCCAGTCAAGTGTATAACAATACATCACTTCCACATACAACACCATTTTTCGATTCTACAATTGAATGGTTCTGTAAGTTGGAACATTTTTTAGCATGTTACTATTTGACTTACAACGTTGACCGAGTTTCCTTGATTCCCCAAACATTCCATTACAAACAAATACACAATACTACATCAACATACCAATTTAATATTAAGATGTAACACCAAACCACAATTCTAAAGGTTTGAATACACCATTTTAACCAATTATCAACTAACAAACAATTACTACCAATTTCTATCCAACCATGCAATTAGCTAAAAAAATTGAATAGTATTATAACATCACCAATTCCTATTTTTTGGTATCTCTTTTTCAATCTTGATCTTGTCTTGTAGTCTTTAACAATCCATGCATTCCTATGATTTATGAATGTAGACGCTATATCTATCTGTAGAGCAGTAAGTTTTGGTATCTATCTCTTTTATTTCCTGTCCACGAGCAAGCTATTGCATTAAGTAATACACATGCAACCCACAGTCGACCAGAATTCATGCAATTTGTTAATGATATTTAATATAATTTACTTAAAGGTATACTATTTTATTATTTACGTACGTGTTTGCTCTTTGTTGAGGACATTTTTCTTATGAATATATTGGACAGTTGATGTCCTACGTGCTGATAACAATTTCTTTTTTTGTTTTCAAAAACTTCTTTTGTCCTTCCTTGATTGGTGTCTCCACGTATTCTTTCTACCACAATAAAAGGTTGTTAATTTTGTCCAACGTGCATATGAAATAATGTGGGTTGTTCGCATTTAGATAACTTACCAATATTTTGGCATCCTCAAACTAATTATCCTTCATTCCACTGCGAGGTTTTAAGGAGTTGTAGTGGGTTCATTCCCCTGCATCTGTATCCAGTACAAGCAATGTCCAGTTGAATGGTTTGGGTTGGCTGCGCTACTCCATATGCAATGAAGACAACTTTCTTCAACAAAAATTGCAAACATTGATATGATAACTACTTTTATTATAGGCCTTTGTTATTGGAGATGGGTGTTTTACTGGATCAATTAAAAGATGTAAGATGTGATGTTATTTTTATTCTTCATCAATAAAATTCCGCAGTTGATATCAAGAAGACGGATAAAGCATATAATACATTGGTGAAGATATGTTATTTTAACATGCGTGATATTAATAAAAGTGATCACAAGTTTAAGTCTGTTGTGAGAAATGTAAGTTTTGAAGTAACCCCAGATTTAGTTTCAAAAATATTGGGAGTTCGCCAACCCTTCGTTCCTAACGATACACTTACATATCTATTTAAGAATTCTAAGGACATACCTAAATTGAAAGATGTTTATGCAGAAATTGAGGGTATACCTAATAATTTTAGTGAGAGTGTTGACAATCCAGTATTTTTTCAGCAAGACCTTACTCTCAAATATAAGATGTTAAACTTTATAGTGGGGTACAATATTAGTCCAAGAGGACTTACTGCTGATTTTGGACTTGATAGAGTTCATCTCTTGTATGTCATTGGAAAGGGTATATGTATAGATCTACCTTGTTTAATAGTTGATGAAATTATTTTGGTACAAGATACAATGGATAGGCGATGATGTCTTCCATTCCCAATTTTGATTTCAAAGATTATGAAGGATTGTGGAGTTGTGATTCACTCAAGCGACGTTTATTCCACTCCCATGAATCCGATTTAGGGTGGGAATCCTCATGCTATCACATATTTTCCTCACTCTTCTAATCCACTTATCTGCGTCCTAGAATAGTCCAAATAGCATTATATAAAACTAGCATATTCATCTCAAAATTTTCTTTAATTCCTCTAAGCTAGTTAACTCATAATTTGAACAAATAATTAATCTCTAACCCAACTAAACAACAAATCACACTTATCATATAAACATATAACTTCAAACAAATTCAAACCTAAAGTTTCTTCAACCTAACCTAATACTCCAATGATAGTCTACAACCTACAGCTCTCATGTAAGACTTATTCCTAAGCTCCGATACCGAAGTTGTAACGCCTCAAATCCACCCTGGAAGGCATTACTATCTACGCATCATTCAACCATGAGAGCAACTAAAAATAACCATTAGATAATAAACCATTCATCTACCTAATAAAGAATAAATACTAAAACCAACAAAATATTAAAACTTCTCCGACTTACAATTCAAAAACCAAAAAATATCTAACAGCAGAATAATAAAATTGACTGAAACATTGTTTCACAAAAATCTCTCCAAATACAATAATCAGAACTAAAACAAAATATCTCTAAGCCTCCACTTCAGAATCTTCATATTGACCCTTTCTAGCCTCGAGATCAACATGGTCATTTAACTCGCCATTCTCCTTGTTATCAAAATTTGTAATGTGTTGTAGGGGTGAGCAAAAGCTCATAGGAAATTCCTCTTAAATCCCAACAACGTTTAAAACAATAAAAGATGGCAAGTCACTTTTTGGAAAATATCATATATATATTTTGAGAATAAAACCATGAGATAAGTCGGATTCATGGGAGTGGAATAAGCGTCGCTCGAGTGAATCACAACTCCACAATCCTCCATAATATTTGAAATCAAAATTGGAAATGGGAGACATCGTCGTGTACCAAAATAATTTCATCAACTATTAAACAAGGTAAATCTATACATATACCTTTTCCAATGACATAAAAAAGATGAGCTCGATCAAGTCCAAAATCAGCAGTATGTCCTCTTAGACTAATATTGTACCCCACTATAATGTTTAACATCTTATATTTGAGAGTAAGATCTTGCTGAAAAATATTAAATTGTCAACACTCTCACTAAAATTATTAGGTATACCCTCAATTTCGGCAAAAACATCTTTCAACTTAGGTATGTCCTTAGAATTCTTAAATGGATAGATAAGTGTATCGTTAGGAACGATGGGTTGACGAGCTCCCAATATTTTTTAAACTAAATTTGAGGTTATTTCAAAACTTACATTCCTGACAAAGGACTTAAACTTGTGATCGTTGTTATCAATATCATGCATGCTAGAATAAAATATCTTCACCAATATATTATACGTTTTATCTGTCTTTTTGATATCAACTACAGAATTTGATTTATGAAGAACAAAAATAACATCACATTCTACATCTTTTAATTGATCCAATAAGACACTCATCTCCAATAACAAAGGCCTATAATAAAAACAGTTATCATACCAATGTTTGTGATTTTTGTTGAAGAAAGATATGTCTTCATTGCATATGAGGTTGAATGAAATTGTTGGAGTGGGTATAGGTTTGGATGAACTTGCTGTATTGAAGGAGGATGGATCAACTGGATTGGTGCAGGTGGGATCAACAGTGCGATCAACTGGATTGGTGGAAGTGAAATCAACTCTGGTAGACAAATCAATGGAGGGAGGATGATTGCTGTTCTTCTTCGAGGAGGGACCAATGGAGGGAGGATCATTACAGCTCTTCTTCCTCTTCATTTTTTCATTGTTATCCACAACTCTTGGCCTATACTTCTTTCTGCTTTCAGTCATTATACTCTGCTGTAACAAAAAAAAATTAGTCAAAAAAAAAAGCAATGACATGACAGATTATCTATTACTTTTGAGCAATAACAATTGATGGAAATGTGAAAAAGATAGGATTGCATTTCTTTTGAACCATCATTCACAACAACCATCATTCGTTCAACCACAAAAACATCCCTTATGCAACTATGTATACAAAAATATTACAAAATTGAGAGAGAGAGATAGAGAGACAACTATGTATACAAAAATATGATGAAATTGAGAGAGAGAGAATGGATACCTCGGAGAAGAGGAAGAGGGTGGCAGTGGCGATGGCACTGGCAATTGGGATTGATTTGGTTATTGATTTGGGGTCGAGGCCTTGGTGATGGTTGCTAATTTAGGGTTTTGAGTAGGGTGCAACTTGGGCGGGCTGGGTGGGTTAGACAGTCAACCCTAGCCCAACCCTAAATATATAATCTTCAACCCTAACCCTAACCCTAACCCTACCTCGGGTTGATAAACTTAACACAAGCACTGTCCGAGTTTAATTCAGGCGGGTTCGGGTTGAATTTAGGTTAATGATTTCGGGTTAATGTTATAAACTTGATACATATATTACATAATATTCAAATAATTTAACAACCAACAACTTCAATCAAGTTTTTATCATAAAAACCATAATATTAAGAACTCAATGCAACCACAACCATAAAGAATACAGTCAGATAGATCAATTTATCAATTTATGCGAGTTTAAATCAAAATAATCAATTTATGCAGTCAAAGATTTTCCACTGTAGCAAGCAGGCAAGACTTACAACCAGATAGTGACTTATTATTTACCAATGACAATCAATCTCTTAAACATGAATTTTTTCAATTCAACCCTAGTATAAATTATAAAATTGTATTTATATAATAGTAATTCGGTTTTGGGTTCAACCCTCGAGTTCGAGGGGTCAACCCGAGCCCAACCCAAATTAAATTCGGATTGAAATTTTTTGACCCAAGTCCAACCCAAGTATTAAAAACCCTAGCCCAAGCTCTAATTTTTTCAGGTTGGGTTCGGGTTGAAATTGGGTTGCTCAGCCCAAGTTGCACCCCTAGTTTTGAGCTTGTAATCAAGTTGGGTGAAATCGATTTGGGGTTCTAGAGTTGTTGGGGAGTTAAAATTTTGGTTTGGGGGAATAGGAAAAAAAAAAAAAAAGAAGTTGATCGCTATATGAGCGATCTAACATGGATTGCTTATGTAGAGATCGGGGGTTTCAATAGTGATCTTTGTAGCAAACCAATCTCGATCGCTTAACCAACCATCAAGTTGCGATCATGTCCAAAATAAATTTCACTTATAACCCTAAATTATCAACCTTTTTTAATTTCTCCCTCATATATTTCATATTACACCATCAACTAAGTAATTAGTTTCATATTATCTCAAATTTTTTTACCTATTTTAATTTAACACAAAAGGTGTACGCAAATATGATAACTTTGTTATAATTTTAGTGGAGAAAAACTTTGTTGTAATAATTTTAACTTAACCCAAAATATAACTCCAAAAAATGATAATTTTACCCAAAAAAACTATCGATAACTTTATTGTAACATTTTAGTAATAGCCAAAAAAAAATGTGATAAACTTTAGTTATAATTTAGCCTAAAATAGTGATGAACTTACTTTGATAACCTAATCCTAACCTCTAATATTTTTAACTTAATCTAAAATGGTAAATTTAATGTCACTCAATAACCCCAAATATTGTAAAAAAATTCTTATATTTTTATTTCAGGATTAAATATGATAAATTATTATCATTTTTTAAAACTAATTTTAATTTCTATTATCACTTAAAATAGTGGTGAACTTAGATAACCTAATCTAACCTCCTAATATTTTTAACTTATTCTAAAATGTAAATTTAATTTCACTCAATAACCCCGAATATTGTAAATTTTTTCTTATATTTTTATTTCAAGTTTAAATATAATAAATAATTATCATTTTTTAAAACTAATTTTAATTTCTATTATCACTTATTTTTAAATCTATACCGGTGAATTTCTATTATTACCTATTTTTAAATCTATACCAGTTTCACCGGTTACCGGTTTTGAGGTGTATATGTGGCTTCGATGCACCGTTTTTACTTTTTTTGGTGTTGTGCCGAAAAAAGTAAAAGCAATATTGAAGCCAACTCCAAAACTTATACATGTTCGTGATGCGCGAATGATCTAGAAGTCTTATATGGAAATGATTTTTCATGATGCATGGGGGGGAAAACAGCAAAACTAGAATATAGCTAAAGTCTTTTGCAGCAACGTTAAATTCTAGAAAATTCAAATAAAACTACAAAATTAATAAACTTTTCGCATTTACTCAGTTTAACTTATGTCATCATAAACAAGACAAAGTTGCAGCATAATTCACCATAAGTATAAAAGTAATTGCAAACAGAAAAGAAATCAAGCATACGATATGATAACATAATTTGCACAACGATAATGGAATTACTTGTGTTTTTTTTAAAATTATCGAAAGAATATTTTAGCTCAAATTAAATAAATATATATGCACAATAAAATATTACATATTTTCCTATTTCTTGCATACTAATTAAACTTGCTTTTTCAAGAAGTAAACCTATTATTTGGGAGAAAAAAAAACAGTTAATCTTATGTCAAAGCTTGTACCAGAAACCAAGAAAAAAATATAATGACTAACCAACAAGGTTTTTTTTATTTTTTTTTTCCTTTCTTGGCTTCAAATCAAATCACTATTACAAACCAGAAGGATCAAATAATTCTAAGTCATAGTATAAAAAGATGAAGTAGAAAGAGAACCTGGAGATTGTGGAGACAACTCTTCTACCTCAGTGATAATGGTTAAATAGTCCTCTCATATAAATCACTAACATTTGAAGGTTTGGACGGTTTAAGACTTTAAGCAATAGATTTCGGTAAACAAGTGGAACATAAGGTGAAATATTGACACAACTGCTCCAATTTATAGACACCAACTACTCGGTTCAAAGGTTTGGGAGATGTGTTAAATGTTGAGGACCAACGAAATTCAACAAGTACCAACCAGTCAAAAGTTATAACTCCCTAAAGAAGTTAGTCCAAAGTAATTGAATTTTATATTTGTCAAATGTAAATTCGAATTTATAAAATTGATTTGAATTTAATTTGATTATTTGACATGCACACATATTTTATGAAGATTAACATATTCGTATCAGATATGATACACATCGAATAATTTCCTAATTTTGCATATCAATTAAGGTACAGAAATATTATTTTTTAATAACATCTTTTTTATTTTTCTCGGGTAAAAGCAAGACATGTGTAGGTATGGTACCACAGCGATACCTACTGGTTTTTTTGGTATGACCAAGAAAGACAAGAAATAAAACAATTCAAGTATGAGAAATCAAAGGTTTTTTTTTTTTTTGGGAGGGGGAAATCAAATTTGAGGGCAAAATTATTTTACAAGTTGAAAAGGCATATTAATTCTTTTGTTTTCAAAGTAATATGTTACCCAAAAAATCCAAAATTTTAATATGAGATTGAAGAAAATTTTGGCTAAATAATTGTAAAAAGGATAGGTTTTTTCAGTAAGTGTAAAAGGATAGTTAAATGCTCTTAATTTAGCTGCAAATTTTAATTACTTGGTTGATTTCATATCACAACTTACTCACAGGATCACCATAAAATTGAAATTAAATATAAAATAAAAACTAAGAAATTGAAGTTTTTCAAATAGAAAAATATAACATACTTAATCAGTTGTCCACATTTACACAATTACTATCATACAACCCACTTGAGTTTATTCGGCTTCTAAGTCGGTGCACCACTGAAATTGTTTTAAAATTTTATATCGTATTTTATTTGTCAATTTTTTCGACTCCAAATAAAGTACTTCACTCCTACGGTAATATATGTATATATATATTATGAGACAACCTAATCACTGACTTTAACAGAGTCAGGGTCAGGAAGGGATATATAACTATACTCACACATCCAAAATTATCCGATGTGGGATAGTCTAGTCCCCCAACACCCTAACGTAGTTACCATTACTGCATGACCTAATCGCCCAAAGTGTGTGATTCCAGCCTAACACTGAACGCCCCCATAAAATAAGATGTTTTTTTTTTATCAGACAACCTAACCATTGACTCTAACAGAGTCAGGGTCAGGAAGAGATATATAACTATACTCACACACTTAAAATTATCCAATGTAAAATAGTCCTACGATAATATATTGATAATGAATATTATTATGTACTTTCCAAGGGAAAAAAATAAATTGCATGACCCACTTAAAATATATTGTAACGCGAGATGAAAGTACGGAAACTATTTTAAAAAGTTGGACCATTTTTTAGGAATAATTCAATAAAGAAAAGACTGAGAAATAGTATCGTCGGGTTCAAATCCTCTCTCGTACTTCATTTTCTCTTCTTTTTTTTCTTGCGACCCATGTATTTATGAGAAACACAATTATATGTAATGAATCTCTTCATAAGAAAAATAAGAAGAAATGTTGGAGAGAATTTAAATCAAAATATATTCTCTATAAGTTTTGACGGAAGAGTACTCATTAATATCAATGTTAATTGAGTCAAATTATTTAACGAAATATGATTTTTTAATATAATATCTCTATTTTTATTCAATAAAAATACATCATTTGTGAAAATTTTTATTTATTATTTTTTAATTAATAATTATAAATTATTTCCACCTAAAATAATTATTCAGATAAAATTTTAGACATATCTCCACTGTCTTGCAGTCTTATCCATACTAAATACTTCACCAGTTTTTTTTTTTAATCAGACTTCATCGGTTAAATGAAGCCTTTGCAGAAAGGCTTTACTAGACTTTGTTAGGCTTTCCTAGACTTTACTAAGAAGTCCTGTCATATCAGGCTTTATCAGAACCACCTAGAAATTGATGCCATAAACTATAAAATCACATCTCACTCTCATCCACAAAACGTTTTGAACTCCTTCTTGCTGTCTGAAATTAAAAAAAAAAAAAAGTAATTTTATGTTTATCAATTTTTTTTATTAAATTTTCAATTCCAAATAAAATGACACAATCTCTATCATTAAATATTAATAAGACCCGTTTATTAAATGAGACTTAAAAAAAAAACTCTTTTCATTCCGTCACACTATTTTCTTGAAGAATTCGTTAAAAAGACTCTGAAAAATGATATTATAAAGAATTTCAATACAAATATATTCTCCTAAATTCTGATTGAATAGTACTCATTGGTATCAATATTAATTGTGTCTGGCTCTGAATATATTATTTTTAGTACAATATTTTCATTTTAGATCCAATAAAAATACACTCTTATTTTTTATTATCTTTTAATCAATTAAGTATAAATTATTCCAATTAAAATGTGGAATCACATTTACTGCAACTTCACCCATATGAACTACTTCACCAGTTAAATGAATCTTTGCAGAAAGGCTTTATCAAAAAGAAGTTAAGTCATATCAGGCTTTATCAGAAAAAGAAGCTAAGTCATATCAGGCTTTGTACTCGCCAAAAAAATAAAAAACAGGCTTTATGAGAAGCACCTGGACATTAATGCAAATTACACAACCTCATCCAACTCCCATCCACAAAACGTACTGACAACTGTCTTATTGATGTTCACTAGGTGATGTTTAAATATCTTCACTTGTATTTCTCTTTTTAATGAATTGTGTAAGTATTGTGTTAAGAAAAAATAAAAAAATGCCCTTTAGGGTACATGTATGCGGGCGTTTTGGTGTTGGACTAGAATTCCACACTTTAGGCCAAAGGCCATGCGGTTATGGTAATCCACTGGGGTGTCGGGCGACTGGGCAATCCCACATCGAGATTGCTTTGAGTGTGTGTTGTTTAAATATCTTCACTTGTACTTTTCCTTTTAAGGGGTTGTGTAAGTGATGTGTTCAAAGAAAAAAAAAACTAAAGTTTGTCTTTGTAATCGCGACAATGATACACGAGCGTTAGATCAATTAAAGAGAAACTGTTTTAACTTAATTAAGGTTTTGAGTTCGAGTCTTGAGAACGCAGTTGTGTTTGGTAAGGAGAGCTTTGTCTCCCTTGTGGTCCTATCTGGCTCGAATCTAGATTAGTCGGAGCCCAAAATGACTTTCAAATATCGGATGGTCTGACTAAAATAACAAAATAAAAATCATATACGAAGGATGACTCTCTTTTGGCTGGAGCAGTAAGATCTTTTCTTGCCTCTTCCTCTTTTTCTAAGGCAGTGCGCCAAGCTTGTCTATTAACTGAAGCTATTTTGCTCTCAAATATGAGTATCATGAATGATTGTCTTAGCATTATTGAGTTAAGCTCTACTGAGAATGTGCCACCTTGGGAATATCATGTCTTTTTGGAGGATATTAGGTTTTTAGCAAGGGTACATAACATGTGCTTCTTACACAAGCCTAGAATCTGTAATAGGGTTGTTCATTGGGTGACAGTTGCTAAACTAACCACTTCTCTTCCGTTGGATTGGTTAGGCTTCCCGCCCCTCCTTAGCTTAAGACTTCTCTTTTGTCGAATTATAACTTGAACTTTCCTACTTAATTTTATGAGGTACATCCGTTTCTGATCAAAAAATAGGACTGGTACCATTTTCTTATCTCGAACATAATTGATGTCGGTATTAACCAGTTCGAAGGGCCACGCTGCATCACTATTTTTTAAAATCTTTGAGATGAGATACAAAAATTAAAAAATCTCAAAAAATAATAAGTTTTATATTCAAAAAGTGGTAAGTTTTACCTAAAAAAGACAGTTGGTAAACCATAAAAATAAGTGTGTCCCCTAAATTAGTAAGTTCCACCCAAGAGGAGGTATAAATGCCCAAAAAGATTAGAAAAAATGGCACAATACCAAAACAATTTCTCGTTACTATAGTCCAGTACCATGTCCGAATTATGGGATAGGCTTAACCACTTTTCGTTATTATACAACTTTTTTTATACAATCAAAAGATGACACCGTAAAGTTTTTACCATTTCAGCATATTTAAATATTTTAATGATTACTGACAGCAAATAACTCAAATTAAGATCTAGCAGTTTAAGATTATTTTTTGATATAGCACTAAAAATTATTTTTTAACATCGTAGTGTTATTCTCAAAACTATGATCAGATTGTCTTTTAGACACACTTATCTAAAGTACCGTTTATAGGTTCAATCAATTCTAATATGACACAATAAGAATTCGATAAAATACAATTAACTTTTAACACAAACTACCAATAATTCATAACATACTTACCAAATTGACAAAAACAAAAAAACAAAAAACTAAATGTGGTTTTAATCTTAATGAACTGGACCGGTTGGATGCTTCCTAACTAGGGCGTATACGAATTACCCAAAATTCAAGATGACATAATTTTGATTTCAACACTTAATAAAATACGATTTATTGCACTTTCACTTTCACTTGGTTTATCCATAATCAAAATTTTGTTTTGAAATGATCGAAACGATCAAAATGATTCTATTTTTACGAAAATCAAAACGAACCAGTGATTGAATTAAAATTCTAATATTTTAAGGTGTTTTTAAATAGTTCAAGATTTTTTTAAGTACTAATGTATATTTTGACTAACATTTCTGCTTTGAAAATAAAATTTTAAATTTTTTATTCGTTACCATTTTATTTCAAAAATATTTTTAAAATATTTTTATTTTTTAAGTGACTAAAATAATGGACTGCGATAAAATTTTTATTCTTGGTTGCACATCTTACGGTTTGTATTCTATCTATGGGTTGCCCACTGAGCAATATATTCAATGAACGAGGGAGTTACAACTTTTCGAACCTTCACAAATTACAATCTCTTCACTATTTTTTTTTTTGTCAGACCATTCGGTATTTGAAAGTCACTTTGAGTTCTGACTAATTCGGATTCGAGCCAGGTAGGACCACAAGGGAGGCAAAACTCTCCCTACCGAACGCAGCTGCGTTCTCAAGACTCGAACTCGAGACCTTGGTTAAGTTAGAACAGTCCCTCACTAACTGATCTAACGCTCTTTGGTATCTCTTCACTAGTTTTAACAAAGGAAACACCTTATTATGAAACTAACAATTTTAATATGGTTGTCAAAATATAATAAATTACCGATAGAAATTTTTTACCCGTTGTAGTGGCTCAATAAAACACTGCCAAAGTAGTTCTTAAGCATGCGGTAGTATACCTATTTCTTGTTATCTTTGATTCTGCTATCACATCTGTCTTTCTTTCTTTCTTTTATTTTATTTTTTGAAATAGCATCCGGCCAATTGAAGAAAAATGTCGCTTATTTAGGAAAAACCTTCATTATTTATTTTTTCGTTGTCAGCAATGAGAATAGAGCTCGTCATCTCACCTCTTTCGTGATGAGATTAAAACCTTGTTGCGGCTTCTTAGTGTTGGAACCAAGCAGTATTTTGAGTTTCAAAAATTAATTTTTGGTCAATTTTAAGTTTAAATTAAAGAGGGATTCACTCATTCTTTGAGTAAATTTTTGTAGGTTCGTATTCACAGGTATTAAAAATGAGTAATGTTATACTAACTAAAATTAGGGACCAAAAAGAGTGACCAAATGACAAGTGGCTGACGTGAAAGACTGACTGTGCAAATACTCTTCATTGTTGAATACCTATATTGTGCAAATCAAGGAAAGAAATGAATTAATGCAAATACTCTTCATAGTAGAATATCCATATTGTGCAAATCAAGGAAATAAGTGAATTAATCTTGCCTAATCAGTGTTCCACGTCAGTCGCGATATCATTTAGTCATTTTTTTGTCCCTAATTTTGATCAGTATAAGATTACTTATTCAAAATTATCCTTCACTTTTAGGGTGTGTTTGTTTGGGAAATTGCTATTTATAGAATTGGCTAATGTATTTCATATACTTCTAATATAGAGGAAAGTTAATATTGTTATAGAAAATAGGTATATAATTAGATTATATTAAACTGTATCAAGCCTAATTTATGCAATAACAAAATTGAACTTATATTTGTATATTGTTATATGCAACTTAATTAAAATAGATACTAAGCAAAATTAGTGCACTCACAGTGACACAGATCTGTACAAACAATAAAATTAGAAAATCAGAATATTCAATTTGAGTCTTGTGAAATACAATCTCTTTAAGATAAATTTGTTCATTCTCGGTGCTCATGGTTGATGAGCAACTGCCTCCCAAGATATAACATATTACGTCTTTGCAGAAATAACACTTCAATCTCCAAAGACTAGAAAACACAACTTGTGTTTTACACTTGAACCTTACAGAAATAATACTGCAATAATATTCACAAAGAGAGAAGAAATTCTAAAACTGGAATTCAGAATTGGGATGGATTGAAATGGCAATAGGACAGTCTATTTATAGACCTTTGGTGGCTATTTAGATTGAAGAAACACATTCTTTAATCTAAACAGGCAAAGGCACATCTGGAGTGAGCACAGTCTTTCTGGCATGAACCAGACCCATTTTCAGTGCTAAATTCAAAGTACCGAATAGGAAATTTAAAAATTTGATTGGATTTAAATTTCGGTTGGGAATTTAATTACGATCCATGTTCGAATCAGATTGGTTTGACCCATAACCCATACCGCTTCAAATAAATTTTGTCCAAAAAGATTATATCTTTTTTGCCTAAGCCCAAGCTCGACTGGGTTGGGTCATGTCGTGGTCATGGTCGCGGCGAGGTAAGACGAGTTAGTGTGGTAACCAAGGTAGTCTAGGCGTTCACTCCGCTGACAAAAGTGTGGTACCCCTTAAGACCCAATCTATGAAGCCAACTAGGAGTATATTAACTCACCAAAGTGTTGGTCTTCTTACAATGTGGGACAAGCCTTATTTCACTATACCAATCTTAATTTATTTCATCACTTCAAATGGGTCACTCTAAGACATAATTTTTCATTCAAATCTTAATAGTTTTGGAAAAATAAATATACCACATTAATCTTATCGTAGAGAACACGTTTAAACTTGGTCCCACTAATTTCGAAGTGTTGGTCTCACTTTTATTTAAATTTCAAGTTGCTCAAATAATCTTATTTAAAACTATTTTTTTCCAACAATCCCCCACATGAATGAAAATTCAATGAATTATAATGTAGACATTGTTTCAAGTACAAGTGAAAGGTTACTACATCTACATAAACAACCAGTGATCTTGAAATTTCCGTAGTGAAAAACTATTAAATTTATTTGGCTAATCAATGGACATGATGTCTTTGAACTGTCAGCCGTTTGTGTAAACCAAAACAATAGAAATCACACAATTTCCCTTCGAACATAATTGGTTGTAAACTCACACCTGTTTATATTAATATAGTAATGTACTTGTTTAGTAATTCTTACATATATAATAAAGTAAGAATAAACCATATAGATTGTAACAGTAGGAATAAAAACTAGGGAAGCAAATTGATTGTGAAGTTTAGGTGTCGAAGGCGTTTAAACTTGAGAATTTTATTAGATAAGTTTTTAAATATTTTTAGGTCAAAATAAGGTCTTTATTGAATCCGAAAGGTCAAAAAACATTGGAAGAGGTAATATGGGGTGTATTAGAAGCTAGGAAGTATTCCTGAGTGAAAGCACACTTTAGCGAGAATTTGGGTAAAAATGGATCTGGGACACTGCATGGTATTTTAGTCATAACTTTTTATTCTGATGTCCATTTGATTTGAAATTTGGACAGCAACTATTAGACATCTAGGGTTACAAAAGTGTATTTCATGAACATTTTCAAATTCGATCTCTAAATGGGTCAAAAATGCACTGGAAGTTACAGAAAAATTTGTTGGTCAAACTGTACCGATACGCGTACCGGTACGCCGAACTCCAGTACCTAAACCATACCGGCACGCGTACCGGTATGCTTTGTCTGAAGCTTACTAAAATAGTAAAAAATCAGAATTTTTGTGTTTTAAAACAATACTTCAAGCCCTATTTGTCTCATTCTTTCATTTTACTCTCACCACAAACCTCTTAGAACCCTAGATAGTCTTAAAGAAGAAGAGAGAAAGAAACACAAAGATCAAGAGAGATTTACACCTTATAGAGATCAAAACCTCGATTTCTCAAGAATACCATTCTCCACCCATATTTTTCTATATCTTCACTCTTCTCTCACCCAAATAATTTAGAACCCTAGGAGGAGATTAAAGGGAAAGGAAAAGAGAGGAAAGAGGTCCTTAAAACTTGGGTCTTTGCATTAAGCTTTGGATTAAGGTAGGAGTTTTTTCATATTCTCTTACATTGAGGCTATGGTTTAATTATATGAGTATCTTTTGACTCTAAATGCTATAGGTAAGCTATGAACTCCTTGATTCTAGATATTTTTTGCAAAGATGAACATGTTTTCAACAAAGCTATGGTGGAATCACCCTTAAATCACTATTCTTGTTTCAAAACCCTAGATTTCAAGAGAAGTGGATTTTTCTCTTGATTTCTCATTTATTCTTGATTTCAAAACTTTAGTGTTTCATATTGAACAACAAAATGGTATTGATGATTGTCTCTTGTACATTTTCTTATATTGCTCTTTGTACAATTAAATGAAAAAAATTGGAAATTTTGGTAATAATTTGGAATGGTTGGTTAATTGAGAATATTTTGGTTTCCTTATTTGTATGGTTGTTGTGATGGACTTGAATTGCCTTCGAGAGATGCCGTAGAGTGTAGAGGTTAGTCTATCTCAGTGGGAGTGAGATGGTTTCCTACACTTGTAGTGGGTTTTTGTTTGTGAACGCAACCACTATTGTTCACTTAAGTTCGAACTAAGGATGGTATACATTTCCTAGGAATGATTCGTCAATGTCGTGTGAGACGGTATACGCCCTTTTCCAGAGTGCTTGTGATTGCGATGGGTGGACTAGGTATAATTGTTGGGTAAATTCCTGAGAAGCAATCAATGTACATGGCAACGAAGATGAACCAATATACATGAGAATATGGTTTGAATTTCGTCATGACAGTTGCATTGGTATGAGACAATGCAACGACGATCACCCTTCCTAACCATTTTGGAAATGGTTTATTGTTGAGAAATGTATTTTATTGTTTTCATTTAATTATTTTTATTGTGTAAACTTGAGATATATTGAAATGTCCCTGTTTTCTTTCAAAATTGGTATATGATATTTGCGAAATGAGTCCGACCGATTTTATATATTTTTCTAAAACTTGTTCGAGTTTGGGAAGAATGTTGCTACAGAGATTAGTGCTTACCCCCTACAAATTACACATTTTTCAAATTATGTGCTAGAGGAAGAACTGAGCGTTGATGAGCAGGTACCCTGAAAAGCTCCAATAGACGGACACGTGGATCCCGAGGTGGATGTCTAGGGATATACTTTCCTATTAAATAGATTAGAAAATTTCTTTTGGAGACTAGGTGAAGTCTAACATTTTATTATTCCGATGCAAGTTTAATTTTGATTCTTTTGAGATGTAATTGACATAGTTTGGCATAGTGTTTTGATATTGTGGCCATGAATTGACTTATTCTTTTGGGATAATATTGTAGATATGATATATGATGAACGATATTTTTTTTTATGGAATTTATTTAGTCGCTCTCATGATGTAAATGATTTTAGATAGTAATGTCGTCCAAGGTGGTTTTTGGGGCGTTACAGGTTTGGTATCAGAGCCTAGGCTTTAGATCTTATATGGAAGGTGTATGTTATGGATTATCACTAGAGATGTAGGACTTGGCTGCATGAAATAGTTGATTTAATTTTTATACAAGTCTTATGCTAAGATCTAGACAACCTAACCATGTCTTGTACATCAATGAACTAAATTATAAATTGATGTGCAGGATGAACAGTGAACAAGGACGAGGACGTGGACATGGGCGTGGTCGTGGGGGTCAAGCAAACCCATCATTACCACCACCTCCCGATGCCATTAATGACATATATCAATGCTTGAGGAAACTAACCACTTTGGTACAACACCAGAATGGGAACAACCACCACAATGGGGGAGCTCATCCTTTAGCTCAAGTGCCGGGCAACGGGGACGGTAATCGAAGGATTGTAGTTCTTCAGAAATTTCTGAGGCAACACCTGCGTACCTTCCAAGGGAGCTTTAACCCCTTGGATGTGGATAAATGGATCCGCCGGGTGAAGAAGATATGTGACGGCATGGGGATAGCCGAGGATCTTTGGGTCAACTTGGCTACTTATCGGTTAGAGGGGGAGGCCGACCATCGGTGGGACTTAGTGAAAAGAAAAAGGAACACGAATGCTTTCACTTGCGAGGAGTTTGACCAAATCTTTCAAGACAAATACTTTTTTGAATCAGTCAGGGATAAGATGAGCACCGATTTTCTCGTTCTCTGACAGGGAGGCATGACGGTAGCCAAATATGAGAGAAAGTTTGAGGAGTTATCTCGCTATGCCACGAAGTTTATATCCACCGAGGCCAAGAGGGCCAAACGATTTGAACAGGACTTGAGGCCGACCATCAAGGAGAAGCTAGTGGCTCTCAAGATTCGGGACTATAGGGATCTTGTGGATAGAGCTGCACTAGTGGAAAGAGACGCAGAAGATAATCGACGATGACAAAACTACATGAAGGGAGGTCCGATTCGGATCGGTGCTAGCAACAGTGGAGTACAGAGAACAACACCTTACCATCGCCCTGATCAAGTAGTAGGACATAGACCTTAGATAGCTTGAGGAGTGGGAGGCATACTAGGGAGAACTGACACTAACCCCCGTCAATGTTTCGCATGTGGAGAGATAAGGCACTTCAGAAACAACTGCCCATCGCTTCCACCAAAGGCCAACCAACGACAGGACAAGTGGCTACAAACAAGCCACTATAACAGTAGAGGCCATTAGAAGCTTTAGCCCCAGGCGGCGCCACTCAGGGAAGGGTATTGGGTTTGACCCAACCGGAGGAAGACGTTTTCAATGCAGTTGTGGAAGGTATCATTCTTCTTTATAATTCTTGGGCCAGAATTTTATTTGACCCCGGTGCGACTCATTCCTTCATATGCTCTTAATTGGGGATTAAAATTTGAAAAGCTAGAACATGCCGTAAGTATTGATTTGCCTACGAGAGAATGGTTGGATACTAGAAGGGTGTATAGAAGTTGTGCGTTTCGAATAGGGGAGCACGAATTAATTGTAGATTTGGTTGCATTAGACATGAAGGGTATGACGTAATATTTTGGGATGAATTTGTTGTCCACTTTCATGTGATAGTGGATTATTTTTCGTAAACGGATTTCTTTTCAATTACCAGGAGGGATAGTTTTTAGTTTCTTGAATGATCGAATTTTTTTCCATCCATTTCCTACTATGGGCAGTAGATTCTTGAAAGCTAAGGCAGGGATTCATTTGAGTTTCTTAGCTAGCTTGATGGGAGATGATCCGGATAAATTCCCTACGAACGTGGTGTTGATAGTATCAGATTTTCTGGATGTCTTCCCTGACGAATTACCAGGGTTACCCCTACAAAGAGAGATTGAGTTCAAGATTGATCTCTATCCGGGAAACGAGCCCATATCCATTGCTCCTTATCGGATGGCACCTTTGGAGTTAAAGGAACTAAGGAATCAGTTGGACCATCTGTTGACCATTGGTTTTATCCGTTTGAGTACTTCACCTTGGGGAGCCCCGATCCTCTTTGTGAAAAAGCATGATAAAATACTTCAGTTAGGCACGGACTACAGAAGGTTGAATCGAGTGACAGTGAAGAATAAATACCCATTGCCACGAATAGATGACTTATTTGATCAGCTGAGGGGTTCTAAGTATTACTCTAAGATTGATCTTCGCACAGGGTATCATCAATTGTAGATCAAGGAGTAGGATATTCCTAAGACAGTTTTCCGTACCCGGTATGGTCATTTCGAGTATATGGTGATGCCGTTCAGATTGACTAATGCACCAGCCAAGGAACAAAATCTCGTGTCGAAACGTCCGAAACGTCCGAAACGTTTCGGAATTTCAACACTCCGATACGATACAGTAATAGAATCACAAATTTCCAATGTTTCGGTCGAAACGGCACTGTTTCGGACCGTTTCGGTCGAAACAGTACCGTTTCGACGAAATGATATATTCTCGGTTCACTCCAAGCCAAAACAAAAAAGATAAAGGCTCAGTCACAACTCCAAGTCAAAGAAAAAAAAGGCAGAAAGCAGATTCCTTATCTCAGAAATTGTTCACAACCCCAAGCAAAAAAAAAACAAAGAAGTGGAAGAGAAAGGAACCGGTCAGTCACAGAGATCGTTCACAACCCATAGCAAAAAAAAAAAAACAGAGAATAGGTAGAGAAAGAAACCAGTCGGCACAAGTCAGAAATCGTTCATAGCCCCCAAGCAAAAAAAAAAAATAGAAGAGGGAGTGAAAGGAACCAGAAATTGAAGGAGAATCTGTAACTTACCTCCTTGACTCCAGATTTGAGCAGATCCAAGCATTATCCAGGCAGATCAGATCTAGGGCTTGGAGTTCTCCGGTCTTCATCGCTGCGACCACGGTCTCAGGTATGTGCTTCGCCTCTTCCTCTTCTTCTTTTTCGTCTTCTCTCTCTCTCTCTCTCTCTCTCTCTCTTCGGGAACGGCAACGGCAAAGGCAGGCGATCGTGAGATCGCCTACTCCTCCTCTCGTCTTCTCTCTGTCTCTCTGTCCGTCTGTGTGTTTCAGCCGTTTGGCTGTGTACTGCTTTTATTTATTTATTTTTTTTGTTATAACTTTAAGTAATTACATTTAAGACCCCACTACCTACTATACTTACATTTAATACCATTGTAATTATATTTAATATCCTGTTATAATTACATTTAATTCCCCAATTTCCCATTGCTCTTCTGCCTTTTATATATATATATATATATAACACTTATATTTAATACTTTACTGTAATTATATTTAATACCCACTATAATTATATTTAATACACATTACAATTATATTTAATACCTACTATAATTACTTTTAATACTCCACTATTTTATAAATACATACTGTAATTATATTTAATATCTATTGCAATTATGTTTAACACCTATTGTAATTATATTTAATACCCTATATAATTACATTTAATTCCCCACCACTCTTGTGCCTTTTAATTTTTAATTTTTTTTGTTATAAGTATAACAATTATATTTAATACTTTATTGTAATTATATATAATATCCACTATAATTATATTTAATACCCATTACAATTATATTTAATACCTACTGAAATTACTTTTAATACCCTACTATTTTGCAAGTACATACTGTAATTATATTTAATACCTATTGTAATTATATTTAATGCCTACTGTAATTATATTTAACACCTATTGTAATTATATTTAACACCCTATATAATTACATTTAATTCCCCACCACTCTTGTGCCTTTTAATTTTTTAATTTAAAAGTGTTATGCATGTCATATTTAATTTGTAGAATGAATATAATGTGTTTGATAATGTAATGACATTTATCGTAGATATGACATCAAAGGGAAAGAATGTGGTTACTGAATCATCCCAAAAAAAGAAAAAAGAACGTGATATTGGATGGAACTACGGGGAACGAATTGGGGATAATCGACAACATGTGATGTGTAATTTTTGCCATAAAAAAATGATGGGTGGCGGTGTGTCACGGTTAAAGCAACACTTGGCAGGTGGTTATAATAATGTGGAACAATGTGATAAGTGTCCTATTGAAATTACGAGAGCTATGAGGGATTACTTGAATCGCAACAAGACTGAAAATGCAGAAGTGACTGATGAACGGAGAAAAATGAGACAGAATTTAATTGGTGGATCGAGGCGAAGGAGTGGTATTGAAATTTATTCTTCCGATGATAATTCAGATGATGATATGGATATAGAATATAGAGCTGATATTGAGTATGCAAAATAACAATCTATTCGTGATATACATATGGCTGAGCAGGGCTTTAGAAGAGGAAGTTCTAGACCATCTATCCAAAAAGGTGGTACATCCAGGAGTTTTATGCGCTTACATAGTGTGAAGGAATCTTGGGATAAATTCTCAAGAAAATCACAAAAATTGATGGGCAAAGAAAAAGATCTCCCGATAGAAGAAATGGATCCTTCAATGTATCGGAATAGAGAAGTGAAGCAAGCCAAGCTAACTCATATGTGGAATCCCAAAAAGTGGGCAAAGTCGGCAAAACATGCTATTGCAAAGTATTTCATTTATGAGAATATTCCACCAAGCAAAGCTCAAGGTCATTTTTATCAATTGATGATTGATGAAATTGCTTTAGCTGGAGTGGGTGTGAAAGAGCCAACCCTATATGAGATTGGTGGGCCATTACTAGATAATGAGATAGATGAGCTAAAAGAGTACATTGACCAGTTCAAAAAGAAGTGGGAGATTTATGGAGTGACAATCATGTGTGATGGATGGACATCCACCACAAGATTATCTATCATTAACTTCTTGATATATTGTGATGGAAAAGTTGTATTCCACAAGTCAATTGATAGTTCTGGTCATGACAAGGATGCTAACTATATTTTGGGGTTGATGGATGCTGTTGTTGAGGAGATTGGAGAGAAATATGTGGTTCAGATAATTACAGACAATGGCAGTGCGTACAAAAAAGCGGGTGAAATGTTGATGGAAAGAAGACCACACTTATATTGGACTCCTTGTGCTGCCCACTCTCTAGATTTGATTTTGCATGATTTTTCCAAGATTGAAACAGTTCAAAATGTGCTAGAGCAAGCTAAAAGAGTGACCAATTTTATCTATAATCATAATAGAGTCTTGGACATAATGAGAACATTGATTCGGCCTGGGCAAACAAGATTTGCCACTAATTATATTGCCCTACAAAGTATTTTGGAGCAGAGAAATGGTTTGCAAAGGATGTTTACTTCAGAAGATTGGTCTAGGACTGCAGCAGCAAAGGATCCAGTTGGAAAGCGAGTTCAAGGGACAATTCTAAATCCTAAGTTTTGGGAGACCGCAAAAAATGTGTTGAATATGCATACACCTATTGCAAAAGTTCTAAGAATGGTGGATGAGGAAAGAAAAGCAACAATGCCATATGTACATGAAGCAATGAAACGAGCAAGACAAGCTGTCAAAGACGCGGCTCCTAAATCGTGCAAAAAATATCTTGACATTATTGATGCCCGATGGAAAAAACAAATCATTCAACATATTCATATGGCAGGTAAACTTATTGTTTACGAATTTATATTTTAATTATTGATAAGTGTTATCATTTGGGATGTTATCATTTATAAGTGTTCTCATTATTTATGTTGTGCAGCTTATTACTTGAATCCCGCATACCATTATGAAGAAGATATTGGTGTGTTAGAAAATTTTTTGGGTTCGCTTCGGATCGTTGTGTCTAGATTAGAGACAAATCCAAATAAGGCTGCTGAAGCACTTGCAGAGGTAATACTTTAGTATTTCAATCTCAGTTTACAAATGTGCTAAATTAATATATAACATCAACATATCCATAATATTTAGGTAAAAATATTTCGGGAAGCCATGTATTGTTTTGCTGACCAAGCTGCAATTAGAGGAAGAACAAAAAGTGATCCAGGTAATTAAGTAGATTATTTACACACTTATATTTTGTTCTCATAATTTTCTATTTATATTTTTTTTAAGGTTTTAATATATTTCTTATTACTAACAGCTGAATGGTGGTTTATGTATGGTACTGATGCTCCAAATTTGAGAAAGATTGCTATGAGAATATTGTCGCAAACAGCCTCATCTAGTGGTTGTGAGAGAAACTGGAGCACATTTGCTCTCATTCATACTAAAGTGCGGAATCGACTCAATTATCAAAAGTTAGAAAGGCTGGTGTTTGCACAATATAACATGAGGTTGAAGTTAAAACACCTTATGAAAGATAAAAAAGGGTATGAATTCAAACCTATAGACTTAACCACTGTTTTTGAGGAAGATGAAGGTATTTCGGAGTGGTTAGATGATACTGGTGATGCACTTTTAGATGAACTTGATGATGATGGGCAACCAACAAGACCAAACACTTTCCTAACAACGTGGGCAAATCGTTTTTCCGATGACGATGTAGGAGTTTCTCTAAGTCAAGGTGTTGTGCCACCACGAAAATCAAGATCCAAAATAAGTAGAGAAGGATCTAGTAAAGCAATAGATGATGAAGAGTTCGACAGACTAATGAGAGGTCCACCAAGACCACGTAAGCAACCTGTCATTGTCACTAGTAGTACTGAGGATGATCATAATGGTGATGGTAGCAATGATGATGGTGGTGAAGATGATGATGAAGATAGTGGTAGTGGTGGTGGTGGTGGTGGTGGTAGTGGAGATGGTGACAGCGGAGGTGGTGATAGCCATGGACATGGAGGCGATGGAGATGGTGGTGATGGAGGTACGGGGAGCCAAAGTCCACATGGAATTGTATTCACTGTAGAGGAAGGATTTACACATGTTACACAAGATGAAGATCATGGCTCTCGACGAATGCTTCAATATGAACGACGCTCAAAATCAACTCGAGATCGTCAACAAGAGCGTACTCGAAATCCGACCACTCCACATGGTATGGGTACTATTAGGTATGGAACTGATATGATTAATGATGATTTTTCTACTATGAGTATAAGTGAAAGTGGAAGTGGAAGTGAACCCCATAATTATGGTTCATCGTCTTCATATGGTTATGGTTCTCGGCATGGCATTCCCTCCTATGATTATGGATCGGGGTATGACACACGAGGATACGGATATGGATCCTCAACATATGGTTATGGATCTGGCTATGACTCCCAGACATCCTCCTCATATAGACAAGATGAAGGTTGGCCAATGACTGATGCATTCGTTCCCCAACAAATTGGATGTAGTGTTGCAGACTATCAGAGGTTTGGGAGAGAATATAATTCACATTATCGTAATAATATGAGTTGGAGTAACTATTGTCATCATATTTATGTCACATATGGAGTTTCTCTAAGTAGCTACCCAGAGCCTACACCGATGTATGAACCTGCTCGACACTCCACAGGGGGATGGATGTAGCCATGTAAGTATGTACTCATTAGCATTTCATGTATATTATGAAACTTTAATATTATATAAAAGTGTGTTTATTTGATAAAAATTAAGTGTTTGAAACTAATTTAAGTGATTTTTGCCTCATGTCAAGCCTTTTATTCTCTCCAATTTAAATTTATTCTTGTATAAATGAATGTTAACGCAATAAATATGTTGAATTAATCAATTATTTAGCTTATCTTTATAGATTAATGGATTATATTTGTGTTTCCACACGTTTCCATATTTTTTCTGCGTTTCCATTGCGTTTCCGAAACGTTTCCGAAACGTTTCCGTTTTTTATCTGTCCGAAACGGTACTTCGAAACGAAATTTCGATCCTTGGCACCAGCAGCCTTCATGAATTTGATGCACATGGTATTCTGACCGTATCTAGATCAGTTTGTCATTGTGTTCATTAATGACATACTAATTTATCCATGGACACACGAGGAACATGAACACCATTTCACGATTGTGCTTCAGACATTGAGAGAGCATAAGTTATATGCTAAGATGAGAAAATGCGAGTTCTGGATGAAGGAGGTAAAATTCTTTGACCATGTTGTGTCAGAATAGGGTGTAGTTGTTGACCCTGCAAAGGTTGAAGCAGTAATGAAGTGAAAACCACCGAAGAATGTGATCGAAGTGTGTAATTTTTTGGGCTTAGCAGGCTACCACCGGAGGTTTGTGGTGGGATTCTCCAAGCTAGCAATGCTGATGACACGTCTTACGAAAAAGGGAGAAAAATTCTTGAGGATTCAAGAGTGTGAATGAGCTTTTTGTACCTTGAAGGAAAGAATAACAACATCTTCTGTCCTCATTATTTCGAGCAGTAGGGAAGGATATGATGTGTACACCGATGCTTCGCTACGAGGCTTGTGATGTGTTCTAATGCAAGGAGGTAAGGTAGTTGCTTATGGCTCGAGACAACTCAAGACTCATGAACATAATTATCCTACTCACGACTTGGAGCTTGACACTGTGGTCTTTGCCCTTAAGTTGTGGATGTGTTACTTGTATGGAGAGAAGTTCCAAGTGTATTAGGATCATAAGAGCCTCAAGTACATATTCACCCAGAAAGACTTAAATTTTCATCAAAGAAGGTGAATTGAGTATCTAGAAGACTACGATTTCACACTCAACTATCATCCGGAGAAGGCGAACGTAGTAGCAGATGCATTGCGTAGGAAGTCTCGGGGTGAAATTAATTTTCTTACAGTGAATAGGTGAAACATGATGGATACCTTAGAGGAATTCAATCTACGGGTGGATAGACGGGAGGATCGACTGTGCCTATTTAATCTTGTTGCCCAACCGATGCTTCGACAAATGATCGTAGAGTTGCAATGGTTAGACACCGAGTTGGAAGCTATCCAAGGTAGGTTGAAGAGAAATGAGAGTGTTGAGAATTGGTCGATAAAGGATGACGAGTTACGGTTTCGGGAAAGACAATGTGTACCCGAGAACAACCAAGTGAGGGAAGAAATGTTGGGCGAGTGCCATCGTTCAAAGTTCTCCATACATTCGGGTAGTACCAAGATGTATAGGGATATGAAGCATCATTATTGATGGAGAGGAATGAAGCGAGATGTGGCTAAGTACATTTCAAAGTGCCGGGTGTACCAGTAGATGAAGATCGAGCATAAAAAACCTGGAGGATTACTACAATCCTTGCTTATTCCAGAGTGGAAGTGGGATCACATCACCATGGATTTCGTATCGGGCTTTCCACGGACATTAGGAGGGCATAATGTTGTATGGTCATCATTGATAGACTCACCAAGTGATGAGTGGGTTTTATACCTACGAATTGTGTACTATCGGCTTTATGAAATTGCAAGTTTTCAATTATTTTATGTTTATTTTTATTTGTTTTGTGTGTTTTGATGTTATTTGGTAGGAATAATCATTTGGAAGCAAACATGATCATTTGGAAGGAAATAAGGTCGATTTGGAAGGATTAGCCCACTAGTTTCCCAAAATTTTGACACACTGCCGCTGTTTTTCCCATTTTTTAAAATGCTCCACTTCGAATCTGAAAAAGTTTAAAACATGAAAGTTGTAGATTTGGATGTCTTTTATTTTGTGTCAAAATTTCAGCTCAATCGGATGGTGGGATAAAAAGTTATGACAATTTTACGAAAATTGGTCTAGAGTAAAAAAAAAAGAGCAGCGCTGTTCCAGCGCTGAATCAGCGCCCCTGCACCCACTTACTATCCATGTAGCGCTGTTTCAGCGCCGTTTCAGCGCAGATGCGCGTGTGCTAGTCCGGGACGCGAAATTATGATTTGTTTTGACCCGAAATTGGACTCTAATACTTCATATATGCTAGGGTTTGTGTTGGATAAAAATATTCTGACTTTTGGGGGCTGAAAACATCTAGAAAAAACCAAGGAATTGGAAGAAAATTGAAGACAAGAATCAAGGAATCGACACGAAGAAGATTAGACTTGAAGGCTAGAGAAGGATTGAAGATTGCACCTAAGTTTTCATTCCTTTTCTCTTACTTTTAATTCTTGTTTTTCTGAGATGTTGTTTAATTTGAGAAGGATGTTTTTCAATTACTTTATGAACTAAATTTCTATTAAGATTGCAACGGAACTTAATGTTTAGTTAAATTGTTCTTCTCTCGTTTCTAGTTCTTGTTGATCATACATGAGTTGTTTGCCATATTTTGTGCTTAATGTATGATTATGTGGCCAACAATTAATTTGATTCTCTAGATGAAATTGAGAGATGAATTCTAGGGATAGATCTGAATATGATGACACGTGTCTAGTTTATTCTCCTTAGGGTTGAATAGCTGGGTTTGTGTATATGATAGGAATATACCTATACGCCGTGTGTAACTTTTATGAGAGTTTGAACTTAATGAATTTATTCCAACTTATTTTGCATAGAAATATAGCAATTTAATTGGGAGAGATATGCTTATCTAACTATTGGAAGAGGTTTGATAAATAATTTTGAAGTCTCAGTTAACAATTTCTTTTGATCAATTTACTAGAAGGAGAGTAGGAAGATTTATACGAAGCATTAGGAGAAATTGTAATCTTAATTTCTTTTATCCGAAAAATTCAACCCTTGATTATTAAGTTTAGCTTTAGTTTTAAATTAGTGAATTCTTAGTCCAACTTCAATTGTTTAAATAAAATTGGATTGATACAAAGTTAGTACTTGAAATTTATTAGCAATAATTCTCCGTGAGAACGATACTCTACTTATCACTTTATTACTTGTTAATCGTGTATACTTGGACGTAAATTGTCAATACCAAATTCGGACAACACCAAGTCTGCTCACTTCTTGAGTATGAAGACCACAGACATTTTAGAGACCTCGAGCAAGTTTTACATTCGCCAGATTGTCAGGTTGCATGGAGTTCCACTCTCTATCGTATCGGATCGTGATTCTCGTTTTGTGGTGCAATTTTGACAAAGTCTATAATGAGCTATGGGGACAGAGTTACACTTTAGTACTACTTTTCATCCCCAAACGGATGGTCAATCCGAGAGGGTGATATAAATTTTGGAGGATATGTTACGAGCTTGTGTGTTGGACTTCAAGGGAAGCTGGAGTGATCATCTGCATTTGGTAGAATTCTCTTACAATAACAGTTTTCAAGCTAGCATTGGCATGACACCATATGAGGCATTGTATGGGAGACCATTTAGGTCCCCAACTTGTTGGTTGGAAGCTGGAGAGAGTAGCTTGTTTGGGCCAGAACTTGTTTGGGAGACCACGCAGAAAATTCAACTCATCCGGGAAAGACTACGCACGACACAATGTAGATAGAAAAGCTATGCGGATAGAAGACGAAGACCATTGGAATTCCAAAAGGGGGACTATGTGTTTCTCAAGGTGTCACCCAAGAAGGGAGTGTCTAGATTTGGCAAGAAGGAAAAATTAGCTCCAAGGTACATCAGACCATTTGAAGTGATCAAAGCGGTGGAAAAAGTGGCATATCAACTTCGGTTACTAGCTAAGTTGTCAGGGGGCATGACGTCTTTCATGTGTCAAGGTTGAGAAAGTGTCAATCAAACACAACACATGTTGTGGATTTGGAAGATATTGAAGTTCAAGATGGAGTAACATATGAAGAACAACTGGTGAAAATTCTTAATACCAAGGAGAAGGTGCTTTGAAATAAAATCATCCAACTGGTGAAAGTTTTGGGGCAACATCATGGCATGGAGGAAGCTACCTGGGAACTAGAGCTAGTGATGCGAGAGAAGTACCCTAATTTGTTCGCTACTTAAGGTAAGTTTCGATGACGAAACTTTCTTTAAGGGGGTGGATTGTAAACCCCCACCTGTTTATATTAATATAATAATGTACTTGTTTAGTAATTCTTACATATGTAATGAAGTAAGAATAAATCATATAGATTGTAACAATAGGAATAAATACTAGGGAAGCAAATTGATTGTGAAGTTTAGGTGTTGAAGTCGTTTAAACTTGGGAAGGGTTATTAGATAAATTTCTAAATATTTTTAGGTCAAAATAAGGTCCCTATTGAATCCGGAAGGTCAAAAAACATTGGGAGAGGTAATATGAGGTGTAGTAGAAGCTAGGAAGTATTCCTGAGTGAAAGCACACTTTAGCGAGAATTTGGGTAAAAATGGATCTTGGACATCGCCTGGTATTTTGGCCATAACTTTTTATTCTGATGTCCATTTGATATGAAAATTGGATAGTAGATATTAGACATCTAGGGTTATAAAAGTGTATTTCATGAAAATTTTTCAATTCGACCTCTAAATGGGTCAAAATTGGACTAGAAGTTGCAGCAAAATTTGTCGGTCAAACCGTACCGGTACGCCGAACTCCAATAGCTAAACCGTACAGGTACGCGTACCGGTACACTTTATTTGAAGCTTGCTGAAATAATAAAAAGTCGAGTTTTTTGGGTTTTAAAACACCACTTCAAGCCCCATTTGTCCCATTCTTCTATTTCACTCTCACCACAAACCTCTTAGAACCCTAGATAGCCTTAGAAAAGAAGAAAAAAAGAGAAAGAAACACAAAGATCAAGAGATATTTACACCTTATAGAGTTCAAAACATCAATTTCTTAAGAACACAATTCTCTACCCATATTCTTCTATATCTTCACTCTTCTCTCACCCAAATATTTTAGAACCCTAGGAGGAGATTAAGGGGAAAAGAAAAGAGAGGAAATAGGTCCTTAAAGCTTGAGTCTTTGCTTTGAGCTTTGGATTAAGGTAGGGGTTTCTTCCCATTCTCTTACATTGAGGCTAGGGTTTACTTATATGAGTATCTTTTGACTTTAAATGCTATATGTAGACTATGAACTCCTTGATTCTATATATTTTTGCAAAGATGAACATGTTTTCAATAAAGTTATGGTGAAATCACGCTTAAATCACTTTTCTTGCTTCAAAACCCTAAATTTCAAGAGAAGTGGATTTTTCTCTTGATTTCTCCTTTATTCTTAATTTCAAAACTTTAGTGTTTCATATTGAACAAAAAAATGGTATTGATGTTGATCTCTTGTACATTTTCTTATATTGCTCTTTGTACAACTAAATGAGAAAAATTGAAAATTTTGGTAATAATTTGGAATGGTTGGTTAATTGAGAATATTTTGGTTTTCTCATTTGTATGGTTGTTGTGATGGACTTGAATTGCCTTCGAAAGATGTCGTAGAATGTAGATGTTAGTCTATCTCAGTGGGGGTGAGATGGTTTCCTACACTTATAGTGGACTGTCGTTTGTAAACGCAACCACTATTGTTCACTTAAGTTCGAACTAGGGACGATATACCTTTTCTAGGAAGGATTCGTCAATGTCGTGTGAGACAGTATACACCCTTTTCCAAAGTGCTTTTGATTATGATGGGTGGACTAGGTATAATCGTTGGGTAGATTCCTGAGAAGCAATCAATATACATGGCAACGAGGATGAACCAATATACATAAGAACATGGTTTGAATTTCGTCATGACCGGTGCATTGATATGGGACAATGCAACGATGGGCACCCTTCCTAACCATTTTGGAAATGGTTTATTGTTGAAAAATGTATTTTATTGTTTCCATTTAATTATTGTTATTGAAATGTCTCTGTTTTCTTTCAAAATTGATATATGATATTTGCGAAATGAGACCGACTAGTTTTATATATTTTTCTAAACCTTGTTCCAGTTTGGAAAGAATGTTGCTACAGAGCTTAATGCTCACCCCTTACAAATTACACATTTTTTAGATTATGTGCTAGAGGAAGAACCGGGCGTTGATGAGCAGGTACCTTGGGAAGCTCCAGTAGACGGACACGTGGATCCCGAGGTGGATGCATAGAGATATACTTTCCTATGAAATAGATTAGGAAATTTCTTTTGGAGACTAGGTGAAGTCTAAAATTTTATTATTCCGCTGCAAGTTTAATTTTGATTCTTCTAGGATGTAATTATCATAGTTTAGCATAGTCTTGTGATATTGTGGTCATGACTTGACTTATTCTTTTGGGATATTGTTGTAGATATGATATATGATGAACGATATTTCTTTTTAATTGAATTTATTTTGTCGCTCTCATAATGTAAATGATTTTAGATAGTAATATCGTCCAAGGTGATTTTTGGGGCGTTACATTGGTTCTCACGTTTGTGTTCATTTTTTTTCTTAAACACCACTTGGTTTCATGAGTAATTTTAGACTAATCAGTCTACGATTCTCATAGAAGCGGTCATTTCTTTACTCTCATAGGTGATTTTTGATTAAGAGTATCATGTTATACCCCATTTTTACATCTCAAGTCGTAGAATATCATTAAAAGCATAACTTATCCTAGTTTTCGGAATAGATGTGCATTGTCTCGTCATAGGAATGAAAAAGAGTTGAAAACCTCCTCGGTGCGTCTCTAAGCTAAACATAATTTGGTTGTTCCTTTGAACTTAGATTTTGAGAACTTTAGTTAGTTAAGTTGGGTTGCTATTATGGTGACTCTTGATTAAGTAACAGGCTTAAGCCCATTCCCCTTGATTAAATTTTCACTTGCACTCTAGTCTAACTTTTTGTAAGCGGATTCGCAATATTATCCTTTTACTTCACACAGTCAATGAATATAACGTCATTAGAGAGCAATTGTCTAACGGTATCGTGTCTATGACGCATGTGTCTAGACTTGCCATTATACATACAATTTTGTGTCATTCCAATCGTAGATTGACTATCACAAAGAATGCATATTCCAGGCACAGGCTTTGACCAATTTAGAATATCATCAAAGATGTTACAATTATATGCAATGAATCACACTTGAATTCACATTAATTGATCTCTTCATAAGAGAAATAAGAAGAAATGTTAGAGAGAATTTAAATCAAAATATATTCTCCGTGAGTTTTGACGCAAGAGTACTCATTAATATCAATGTTAATTAAGCCAGATTATTATAACAAAATATTATTTATTATTTTATGATATGATATCTCTATTTTTATTCAATAAAAATACACCATTTGTGAAAATTTTTATTTATTATTTTTTAATTAATAATTATAAATTATTTCCACCTAAACTAATTATTCAGATAAAATTTTAGACATAACTCCACGATCTTGCAGTCTTATCCATGTTAATTACTTCACCAGTTTTTTTTAATAAGACTTCATCGGTTAAATGAAGTCTTTGCAGAAGGGCTTTACTAAGAAGTCCTTCCTATCATATCAGGCTTTATCAGAACCACCAAGAAATTAATGCCATAAGTTATAAAATCTCATCCCACTTTCATCCACAAAACGTTCTGACAACTCTTGCCTACTCACATTTACAGCAACCTTACCCATATGAATTATCTCACCAGTTAAATGAATCTTTTGCAGAAAGACTTTATCAAAAAGAAGCTAAGTCATGTCAGGCTTTATTAGAAGCATCTAGACATTAATGCAAATTACACAACCTCATCTAACTTTCGTCCACTAAATGTACTGACAACTCTGTCCTATTACACTTTCTCTGATGAGCGTCAACTAAAGTTTGTCCTTGTGAGTTCTCAGCCTTCAAATAGGACTGTTATCTTGCATATAATTGATGTCGGTCTTAACCAGTTCGAAGGGCCACGCTACATCACTATTTTTTTAATCATTGAGATGACATACGAAAATGAAAAAATTATCAAAAAATAATAAATTTTATATTCAAAAAGTGATAAATTTTACCTAAAAAAGATGGTAGGTGAACCCAAAAAACAAGTGTGCCCCCTAAATTTGTAAGTTCCACCCAATAGGCCAAAAAAGATTAAAAAAAAATGGCACAATTCCAAAAAAAAATTCTCCTTGTTATAGTCAAGTACCTTGTCCCAATTATGGGTTATGCTTAACTATTTTTCGGTATTATACAACTTTTTTTATACAATCAAAAAATGACACTATAAAGTTTTTACTATTTCAACATATTTAAATATTTTAATGATTAATGATAACAAATAACTCAAATTAAGATATAACAGTTTAAGATTATTTTTCAATTTGCACTAAAAATTATTTTTCAGCATCGTAGTGTTATTCTCAAAACTATGATCAAATTGTCTTTTAGACTCACTTATACAAAGTTCTGTTTACAGGTTCAATCAATTCTAATATGACACAATAAGAATTCGATAAAATACAATTAACTTTTAACACAGACTACCAATAATTCATAACATATTTACCAAATTGACAAAAAAAAAATTAACAAAAAACTAAATGTGGCTTTAATCTTAATGGGTTGGTCCGGTTGAATGCTTCCTAACTTGAGCCTATTCGAAATACCCAAAATTCAAGACGACATAATTTTGATTTCAACACTTAATACAATATGATTTATTGTACTTTTACTTTCACTTGGTTTCTCTATAATCAAAATTTTATTTTGAAATCATCGAAACAATCAAAATGTTTCTATTTTTTAAGGAAATCAAAACAAACCAGTAATTAAATCAAATTTTTAATATTTCAAAGTGTTTTGAAATATTTCGAGATTTTTTGAAGTATTAATGTATATTTTGACTAATATTTTTGAGTGCTTTGAAAATAAATTTTTAAATTTTTTATCCATTACCATTTTATTTCAGAAATATTTTAAAAATATTTTTATTTTTTAAGTGACTAAAATGATGGACTGCGATAAATTTTTTATTCTTGGTTGCACATCTTACAGTTTGTATTCTATCTATGGGCTGCCCACTGAGCAATATATTCACTGAACGAGGGAGTTTCAACTTTTCGACCCTCGACAAATTTCAATCTCTTCACTATTTTTAACGAAGGAATCACCTTATTGTGAAACTAACAATTTTAATATGGTTGTCAAGTTTATAAATGTCTTTCTTCGGAGTATTTTGAACAAACTTCTACTTTCTACATTCTCATGTAACTTGCACGGGAATGATCCTGCAATTGTCTCGAGACAGTGATCGCGTGGCTGATGATCCCTGGAATAGAAAAGGTTAGGAAAAGGGAGCCAGGCGTCTGCCCGGCTTATCCCCTCCAAAGCTTAAGTCAGCAAGTGAAGGAGGATGAAACTCTAATTCTTTAATTTTTGGGTCTGATTTTGCGTACCTTTGTTCATTTTTCTGAAGGGTATTTATACCTGGGCTTGAAATGATTGCTCTGACACAGAAGTCCTCCCAGTAGTTAATGCTCTCCAGACTTGTCCAAGCGTAATGATTGATTTCCCACTTGCATTCCCATCTCATCCATGCTCGGCGCCTCGGACCCGACCTCGGGGCCACGCCGAGTAGTTGAGTACCTATGAACGGCGTCTGACGCCTATTTCATAGCAGTCGGCGTCTTGAAGGCTATTATTTGTAGGCATGTGCCTAAACTTCTAGCCATTAATGCGCCCATTCTTGGTTGTCAGTCTGAGTCGTGGTAGGTACAGAGGCTCATTAAATGTCCTGTCTTAGTCACTTACATCGCCATAAATGCTGGGTCAAATCGCATTTATTGCACGTCAAAGGCTGTACTCGGCTCCGCGAAAATATCCGTCCTCGGCTTATCTGTTCGGCTACGTTAATGTCCTCGGCCTTATGCCTCGGCTCTCCACTACTTGCCCCAATCCACGTGTCGTCCCGGGGGCTGCTGAATCCATCATGAGTCCCTTCATAACTAATCCCTAGAAAATATGTTGAAGGAATATGTAATAAATTACTGATATAAATTTTGTACCCGTTGTAGTGGCTCAATAAAACACTACCAAAGTAGTTCGTAAGCATGTGGCAGTATACCTATTTCTTATTATCTTTGATTCTGCTATCACGTCTGTCTTTCTTTATTTTATTTTATTTTTTGAAATAGCATCAGGCCAATTGAAGAAAAATGTCGTATATTTAGGAAAAACCTTCATTATTTATTTTTTCGTTGTCAGCAAGGAGAATAGAGCTCTTCATCCCACCTCTTTCGTGATGGGATTAAAACCTTGTTGCGGCTTCTTAATGTTGGATCAAAGCAGTATTTTGGGTTTCAAAAATTAATTTTTGGTCAACTTTAAGTCTAAATTAAAGAGGGATTCACTCGTTTTTTTTGAATAAATTTTCGTGAGTTCGTATTCACAGAGCCAACCAATAGTAGCATAAGTTAGATTTGTAGATCCAGTGCCCCATTGCCAATCATTGTTCTAATTAGTCACCATTCTATTTATAAAACTTATTCGATTTGTAGACCTATTTATAAAACTTATGGTTAGTGCACCAATCACTCTTCAAATCATCAATTAATTAATCAAACCTTCGATTAATCACGGTATTCGACTACAATATCCAATTTAGTGAAAATTAAGTCGATTCTGAAAATTAATTCAAACAAAAACTACTCTAGCTCAATGCTATACTCAATTTTGTGAAATTCTCACTTTGGAATTTGGATAGCAAATCTACTCGAGTCCTGAACTACCGCAAGTTGTAATGGTATTCAAAATGAGTAATGCTATATTGACCAAAATTAGGGATCAAAAAGAGTGATCAAATGACATGGCGGCTAACGTGAAAAACTGACTGTGCAAATACTTTTCATGGTTGAATACTCATATTGTGCAAATCAAGGAAAGAAGTGAATTAATGCAAATACACTTCATGATTAAATACCCACATTGTGCAAATCAAGGAAAGAAGTGAATTAATCTTGCCTAATCAGCCTTCCACGCAAGCTGCCATGTCATTTGGTCACTCTTTTTGGTCCCTAATTTTGGTCAGTATAGCATTACTCATTCAAACTTAGCCTTCACTTTTAGGGTGTGTTTGTTTGGAAAAATGGTATTTATTTTCACGCTCCAAATTTCACAAAAAGCATGATTAACAAAAATATTTTGTTTATTCCAAAAGTACATGCCGATTTCTTATAAAAACATCTAGAAAAATATCTCTTTAGTTTAAATAAATTATTTTTTTTTAGAAAATTTCAACAGAGTTTCCTTTGAATATCAGACATCTAGATAATTGGTGAGAGCTACTTGTGAGAGCATTAAACATAATAATTATACCTAACTAGTCAGTCACATCATATCAATCATATACATCACTTCTCATGATATCCACAAATAAGTCAATACCATTCTATACCAGGGTGGCAAATAGAGGCCCACAAAATCCTCCCAAACTCGAGTTATAATCTAATTATCCAAAATTCTGTCATTAACATAATATACAAAAAATCTAAAATCATTATAAGTAAATCATTTAAAATGTTCCAATCTATACATATTCTCTACAATTAACCAAGATATAAGTCACTTACAAATCATCAATAATATACATCATCGTACATTGTTCTTTACATACTCTAACTAAATATATAAAGTCATAACAACTATCTTCTGCCTCGATACTCTCACTATGCAATCCACCAACATATGCCCATAACTGAAAATGTTAAATGATAGGGGTGAGCAACTACACACTTAGTAGAACAATCATTTTCTTAGCATATACAAGGTTTTTAAATACCAACAGTTCATAATCATAATGATAGGTAATGAAATAATTTATCAATAAGTCTAGGTACATGATAAGCAGTAAGCATTTTTGAAAGTACACTGCGTACTATCATTTGAAATACATAAGTGAAACATCAAGTAATTTACCCCATCAAAATCAAATCGTAAGGTACCCTATAAAACATTTCTTCTTAAAACATAATGCAACTCCATTGATTTTATAAACTATGAAGTGAGAAATCTTTATACTAATATATGTATAATAAATCTAGTAAAATAATCATTTCTTATTTTGATCACAATTTCATAAACTTGCTCTTTCTAGGGTATTTTTAAAAAATATTAACTCAACATACTTTCGCCTTAACCTCACCTTACCTCACCCCACTCTAGAGATTTGTTGGAATATTGACTATTGGTTTCTTGGCACCCAAAATTCATGTATGTTACCCATACAAACAGATATCATCAAACCAACACCGGTTCACAAATGAACCATTCCCGAGAAACTTTTTGGGACTTGCACCTTAGGGTATCATCGCCCTTCTTGATTTTCAGGGAGGATGTGTAGGGCACAACTTGTGATGCCACACAGGCTATCACCGAAAACCACTACCATCACCAATCCCCCCTAGAACTAGTAGTCGCTTTGGTAACCCCCCCCCTTAAGGGCCCCAACCGTCTACTAACCCTCTGTCTGTCAATACCTAGCATACAAGTTCAAACTATAATTTCATGATCACCTTCCATTGCCAACACTAACCACAACTTTGACACTTTTAAAAAAATATATAGTTTTACAAAATCTCACATTTCTATTTCCAATATTACACATTTTTAAAATAACTCACATACACACCAAAAATACAATTTGGACAATTTTATAGCAAATTTCACAAATTAAATGATTGAGAAGTTACATAGATCAAGACCACCCTTTTCATACTTTAAAATAACTCAACAATACCCCAAATCATGGTAAAATATACTCAATCATATCATAAAATCAATATATTTTTTCACAATTTATCATTTCAATACTTATAGTCACTTTGACATTTTACCAAACAAATGATAGACATAAAATCTCCAAATATACATTTACAAAGGAACATACTCATTCTTAAGAGACAAATCAAATACATTATATACAAAATCACATACATTCTGAAGAATCCAAAATCTTAAGTTCAATCAAACACCCATAACAAAAATCAAGTTAGAGTTTTATTCGAAAAGAAACAAAAAAGCCTTCATTTTATACCATCAAATACAACCAAAAGACGAAAAAAGTTAAAAACGAAAAAAGTTTAGCTTTTATTCGAAAAGAAACGAAATCACTTATTTGTCTTTCACATGCATCTCATTTTATTTGAAAAAAGAACACACAACAAGCTAGAGCTCTTAACCGAAACCAGCCTCTCCACAAACTTTATTTCCAAACCCAGTCAGTTTTAAACTTATTTCCTAAATCTAGTCTATTTTTAAAAACTTCATTTTGAATGACGTCTTCATGGTTTTTATTTAAATCATCATTTCTAATGACGTCTTTAAAGGCGTTAGTGAAAATGATGTTAAAAAAATAAATTGAAAACAACCATACATAACAGGCGTTAAAATTATTTAATATTTTTTTAATAATGCAACTATACGAGTTTGTTAATTATTTTAATGATATTAAATTTTTTGTTCAGTAGTGTTTTTTTTTTAACAAAAAATAAATTATTGAAGCATGTTTCGCACAGAAATTTATAAACTTTGAAAGCTACTAAGAAATCAAGTTATGAATTAAAAAAAGTTCATTGCATTATCTTACCAAAAAATGCTTAAAATATTGTTTGTGTGTACTTGAATTTTGTGACTAATTTTGAGAATTTTATTTTGTATATGTTAAAAAATTGTCTATTTCAATTTTATATTATAAGTTAATCGAACAATGAGATTTGACCTACAAAAGTGCACAAAACATGCAAATATGGAAAAAAAAAAGATGCTTATATATTAAACAAAACAACGTTATTACATGAGACTGTAAGAAATACAGTGTGTCAATATTGTGGTTGATGTAGAAAACAATATAGAGTGTTATCAAGTACACATAAACTTGAAGGAATAAAAGTGTCAGACGCATTATCACTTAAATCGTAATAATCAGAAAGTTCAGGATCGAAAACAAGTAACGGATCCTGTAAAATTGAATCTCAGCATAGTTAGGATAGAAATCCTCAATTTTTGCATGCTCGATTGCATGCAAACGACTAAGCCGACGTTGCATCTGATCATTTTCACGTTCAAGCTTTACTATGATCTCGTTATGGATAATAGAGTTTTGTGGATCATATATATCAGCCGAAAGTGTCTTCGGTATCATTAGTTCATGCCAACGACATTATATTTTAAGCTTCATAACATTTGTCATATAATTGTCGTCATCTTAGTGTATGTTTGATATGAACACTCGGATGTGGATAGTCGGTCGCAAGCCCAACAAATACGTGTCCAACTTGACTGAATGAGTGATAAGGGCCGACGGGTTCATTAAGGAACTCATGCTTTTGTCCATACCATATTATACCGGCAGAATCTGTATAGAATTTCATTGAACGAACTATGTTCGACGATGCTAATTGGCCAGTCGAGAGTTTACGTTTGTTGGATGAAGATGAAATTTATTATTCATTGTGTGATGAAGAACCTTGGGTGGTACGATTGGATTTCCTATTTGATGTGCGCCTAGACATTGTTTGGGTTATGATATACACAATTAAGAATAATAGTTTATATAGATACATAATGCAATTATAAACAAATTTGACAAGGCACACTACGTACGACTAACATAACTTGACACTGATAAAACAATGATATGACTTCACAGTGACAAAGTAATGACATAACAATTCAATGACAAATAGGCAACCATGGCTTAACAACACACTGATTACATTGATAAAGCAATGATATGGTTTTACAAAGATAAAGTAATGTCATAACAATTCAATTACAAATGACTGACATGACTTGACACTACACTGATTTCACTGATTTTCTATCTCACAAATGAACAATACTATTCAATATATGACATTGAAAAAAAAATTGCACACTTAGTACATTTTGTTAAGCTTCATCGGACATATAATCATCTGATAAGTATTGTGCATTAAACAATATATTATTTTGTTCAACTGGTGTCTACTCTCGTCCATATGTAGTTACCACTATGTCTTTTGCTTGTTGGAGAATATAATAGAGACACCTACGCACCAGCATTATATTATTCTCTCTTTGAACATGTTTTATTGTTGATTCATAGTCCTCTCTATTCCAATGTTACATTGTTAGGGATCGTCTACAAGGCACTGGTATGTTAAGTTCTCTTAGTTGTGTGAATACTTCATTTGATTTTTTAGCACGAAAAGTCCACTCTTATCATACTCCTGCATAATACTCTTTTGGATAAAAAATCTCTTATTTTTGTAATCATCGTTTCTCTCTTGTAACAACCAAACCCGTTCATGTTTGTGATTGTTAAATCTCACAATGAAATTTGATGTAGACATTATTTTGTGTTTGCCATATCAACCACAAATAAGATATTTAAATAGTAGTGTCCAAACTCTAGTGTGTTAAACAGGTCACATTAGTTAATAGTAAGACAGTGTAGTCATGTGAGGCTATGCATCAGACTTGTATAAGATCATTTCACTCGTTGGTCTTATCAACTGTGTTATTACTTCAGCACATGGTTTGCTGAAACCCATGTAGGGTTTAGCCACTTTAACAAATTGTCTGCTAAAACCCTGAATGAGTTTAGTCACTTCAGCACGTAGTCTGTTGAAACTCATTCAGGCTTTAGTTACTTCAACACATGACATTAAGTAATTACGAGCAGTCACTTTTTCTTCTTTAGCTTTATCAAAAGGCAGTTAATTGTCACTTTAGCACATTGTTTGTATTGATATGCTCAGTAGTTGGAAGATGTGTGTATTCATTACAACACATGGTTGTTCAACAATTGCAGAATTTTGTCATTTCATCAGCAAATTCATTGATTCAGTGGGTTGTCAATTCATGGGTAATAGGAAAATAATTAGTGTATTGTCAAAGTCATGACAATCCTTTCTTAGTGAATTGATATGTCCACCGAGACCTTGATTTTTCAAGACTATATGTTCATCGTGTGTAAGCAACTATTTGAAGAAAACTCATTTCCAACATGAATTATATTGTGAGAACATTATATGAAAATATGGATTATCATTGGGCCTTGGAGGATGAGTTCTTCTATCCAATGAATCCTAGTTTACGGTATTCAAGTAGGACCATAAGAACCATGAGGGCTAAATTGTAATATCGTTTGACAGAGTGAGAAAATATTAGTGGAGATATGCAAACTTGCAATTTACGAAGGCCTCGACAAATTGCCATCCATATGCCAGTTGAGACACCTCAACAACTGGAGCGAGCATTATATCGTTTTCAAGCTGAGAACAACTGCATTACAATCCGTCAAAATTGTTACAACCTCCATCACATCACTGGAGAACATGCTGAGAAGGTTTAATGGAAGAAACGCGTATAAATTTTCTCGTAAGTGAAAATGTTAGATGTATTTTTGATGTCGAGATGTCTGATGAAGATGTTGACCCATGAAACATGTTGTGTGGAGAAGTGTTATGTGGAAAATGTTATGTTAGTGTTGTGTGGAGAATTGTTATGTTAATGTTGTATGGAGAACTATTATGTTACTGTTATGTGGAGAACTGTTATGCCAGTATTGTATGGACAAGTGTTAGATTAGTGTTATGGGAACAAGTGTTATGTTAGTTTTGTTATATCCAGATTATGTTGTTGTTGTGTCGAGATTTACATGTGAAGTGTTATGTAAGTATAATGTTAAAGTGAATTAAATGTATTGTGTATAATATTGATTGTGTATGTGCCAACTTGATTAAAGACTGCAATAAAAGAAATTGATTGTGCATGTGACAACACATTTACAAAAGATAAACTTTGTACAATTCACCAAAAAAAAAAACAGCCAAAAAATACATCAAAATCGTGTCCCATATGGAGGTGGTCATATACGTCGCTTCGGCTGTCTATAAACCTCCTGTTCAATATCCTGTGGTGCAGCTTGGGTCACTGGTGATCACAGATGTCATCATGATGATGTACATGTTGTGCACGACCTCGCCCCTATCCCCTAACCTTGTCGTCCGCCCGGAACTCGAGGTCCGGGTCGCACATGACCTACACCTACAAGTGTAGCATCTTATGTCATGCCCTCCTTATCCAACAATAGATCTGGTAAGGGAGACTGTATAGAAGGGGTAGGAGGGAATGTATGCAATGACCCCGTGGTAACATCTACTGACACTACTGGTGGAGTGGAAATAAGAACATCCACATGGATAGGACAAGGTGTCACTGTAAATGTAGGGGTTCGTGCTCCTAAGACTGGTGATGGTGTTAGTGCTGGAGTCCGTGTCACTATTGGAGTCGGTGTTGGGGTGGGTACTGGTGTTAGTGTGGATGCCAGGGTCGGTGTGGGTGCTGATGTAGGTGTTGGTGCAGGTGCTGATGTTAGTGTAGGCGCAAGTGCATGTGTCGGTGTCGATGCCGATACCGGTGCTGGTGCCGAGGTGGGTATTGGTGGCGATGGGCTGCCTGGTAATGACAGTACAAATATGGACGATGATATTGAATAAAAAGGAGTAGTCCAAATACCAGAAGGGGGTGGTTGCGCTGATGTAGACAGAACATTAGCTATCATGACTGAAGCGTTGACAAGTCATCGCTGCTCACAGATGGATGTCAAACATGAGGAGCTCAGATCTGTGATATACCCAAGAGTGTCCATGCAAAGTGTTAAATCTGGGTTGTCCTCATTCGTATAAGCGTCTCTTCCTACAAAAACATTATATGATATTATTAATTATAGTAAACAATTCCATTTTTTGCCTTCCAATCCAATAGTAAATCATTTAACATCTTACCAGCAACTCTATGATGCTCCCAACTGGTTAAAAACAGATAGTAGGCCTAGCTATGGGTAGGCCGCCAAGCAGCCGAGTGATGCGACGATACCGTTGCATGTATGCGTCGATCGGATCCATCGATGCAGTAGTCAGGTCTTCAGTAACAATGGTATATCGATGATTTGCACACATCTCCATATACAGTTGATGAACGACAATCCAATCCCAACCCAATCTACCTCGACGGTTGACAACATGCAACGCCCTGCTGGCATCGCATAGTTGTGGTATGCGCTGAATAAGACCAAAATGTCGAGTAACTCAATCAAGAAAATGCCACTCTACGACATCAAAGCAAATCAATATGGTGCGTGTGCACCAAATATCTTGCCCAGTAGGATAATAATCTGACAGGTGACCCATTACCTTAACAGTATACGACTCCCATATCATCTACAATACAAATTGTGAGCACTCATTAATATTTTTTTTTTTTAAAGTGGGCAAAGTATCCTTTAAAAATTAGACATTTCTAAAAATTTTCATCTTGTATACAACACACCAAACTTAATGAAAGACATAAAGTAATATACATAAATATCCCACCATCTCAACATTTATTAATGCCACCCAACTCAATGCGATCAACCCAACACACAATAAAAAACTTGAAAAACTAACATCCGGGCAAGTAAGATATGGTCAAACTGATATACTTGATCATCTCGTATCTGGTCAAGCTGTCCTGATAGTGACGTAATACATGGGTAGGAGTGTACTGCTCCAAAAATGTTACATGTCATCTACAAATTTCAACAAATTTAAAAAGATATAATAATGCGTAAAATATCTATTTAACATCTGATCTTTATTACGCACCTACAACCAAATGGACCATCATGTACTACATGCGCATCAACATCATCATGTGCAGCGCCCCCATCTGCTAATGCATCAGCCCCATCAGCCCTATCGTGCGCAGGCAGAACATCCTCTTGCCCATGAAATGCAGCTACACCATGGGCCACATGTTGTCGTAGCAGCTCATACTATTGAATAATGTGTGACAAAAGCTCCCATGCCCACAACTACATATACAATATGTTGATTTTATATATATACAGTTAAAAAAATATTTTGAATGACAATGAAGAATGTAAGCCATTACCTGAATCATAATAAGTGGACCGCTAATATTCTTCGCGTCCCGCTTAGTACCGAGACACATCTCTCGATACAACCATGAAAAGGCGGCAGTGCCCTAACTAAAAGTGTCCACCGCATCATAGTCCGCAAGCAATGGTAAGAACATAAGCTTTACCCTACTCGATGACTTATCTCCGAACAAAAACCCTTCAATCAACAATAGCATGTACGATTATGTGTAACATGCTATAAATTGCTCAGTCGCATCAGCTGGAATTGTGTGACCCAAATGCTCGGCCAGCGCACTAAGTCGTAGTGTGGACTTATCTATCGCTCCATCTACTAGAGTGAACCCGAGCAACTCAATGCACATGACATGCCACTACAATATATCACGCATGGTGTCCACACTATATACAGGAATCCCATCAAATGGCAAGCTAAATAATACAGTTGTATCTTGAAGTGTGATGGCAGCCTCACCAACTGGCAGATGAAATGTGTGTGTCTCAACGCATCAACGTTCAAAAAGTACGGTAATAAGATGTCAGTCCAGCTGAATGTACCTAAGGCGATATGCTATATAAAATCTAGTTGTGTGTAGATGTTGAATAATTCGCTCTTTAGTGATGGTAACTTGACGAAGTGGAGTCTCTGATCGTCTATAATGTAACAGTGATAGCTCAATGCCCTCCCAAATAGCAGTCGTGCGATGGTCACACTGTAATGATAGTACGAATGCATCATCGGGACCTGGATGTAGTAATAAACACGGATCATGATCCATGTCTACAACCTATATCATCATACAATATATAAACGTGAGTTAATATATATAAATAAAATCGTTAATATTTATATATACCAACGTTAATACATGCTACACATGAACATTTTGGTAACATTAATAATTATCATATGAATGAATAATGTGCTCTAACAATATATAACACAATACAACTTACACACAACATTAGAGTGCATTGTTAATACATAAATAACATCACAACGTACAAAGTTTGGAATTCACTTATATATTACATAACACAATAAGTCAAAGTTAAATAACAACATCGACAAAACATATTTATAGTGGATGACCCATTGCAGAAACTGATTGATTCTTCACTGGACATGTTTGATTATCGTGCCCTACTTGCAAACAAATACTACAGTGGTTTATTTTGCACCCTTATTTCGAGAAATCCATTTCATTGTGTGTGTGTGTGATGTCTATGAATGTCCTCTAATTTCTCGATGCAATGACCTATTAGAACATATTGTAGGGTCATCAGTATCATCCCAATAATCTTGGTGGTGTAGAGGATGAAGTTTAGGTGCCCAAGTCGACTCAAGTGTCTGGATGCTAAATACTGAATCGATTAAATGCCAAGAACAAACATGAAAAAGCGAGCAAGTGGCCATAACATGAGAACAAGACATTTTATAAATTGTAAATTTTCCACAAGTGTATTTTTGGGCATTAATACACACTTGTATTACCATTATTAGTGACCACCTCTGCAACTTACCATTGCATGTGAAATGGTGTAACATTACACATTCCTACTTTGCTCTAGTTGGGATGCATAAATTCGATTGCATCAGAAGAGTACTCCATACCATTGTCTATGCAGTGTTATGCATGGTCACAACCCTCACAAAAGTATTTTACGAGTTCATAAAATATGAATTTCACACATGCAATGATGGGAAACTTCCTTGCACTTTTCAGTGCACCATTGAACACCTCAGAAACATTGGTTGTTGTTCCATATCGCAGCCCACCATCATGGGCAATTGTCCACTGTTGTCTTGCAATCTTGTCTAACCACTCCAACTCCTTTGAGTCTGCATTTTTAATTTCTTCTATTATCAAATTAAACTTGCAAATCTGATGTGCTGCTTTAGCCTTACACACTTGATCTTTCAAATATGTGTTTTTGAAAGTTGTGTGGAAATTACTTTGTACATGCCTAAGACAAAAACAGTGATATGCGTATGGATCATTCCACCAGAATCAGCTTGCTTAACCGCTGAGATTATATCTTTATGTCGATCTGATATTAAGCATATACTAGCTCTATTCGGCACAACAGAGTGACGTAGATGATAAAGGAACCAATCACAGCTTTCACGAGTCTCCTGAAGAAAAAATGCAAATGTCAAAGGAAAAATCTGCTTCTGGGCATCAATTTTAGTAGCAATCAGAAACTTATGCTTATACTTGTCATTTACAAATGTGCCATCGATGCTAATTATAGGCTGACAATGAACAAATCTATCAATAGAAGTTTTGAATGCCCATAACATCTTCCCAAATATGTTGAATGTGAGAGCACGAACTTCGTACTGCCACCTTACAATCGTTCCGGGGTTGTATTTCACAAGAACACCCATAAACTTTGGCAAGATGTTGTAAGAACTATTCCAGTCACCGAAAACCTTTACTATAGTCTTATTATTCGCATTTCATGCCTTCTAGTACGTTATCAAATATTGATACTCTTTTTTCACAATTTCTATGATGGCAGAAATTGTTACATCTGGTGTAACCCGAATCAAACCCTCAATCCATCGAGAAATAAAGTCCGCATCAAGCTGACAGTGGTCCTAGTTCAACCTTGGGTAAAAACAAGTGTAAGGTTTCTTATATTTTGTGACCTCAAACATTCCGTGTTTCATCTTCAAAACTGCCCGTAGGGTCCATTTGCATCCACATTGTACATGCATCTTACACCTCAAAACTCAACCCATTTTGTTTGTACCGACAACATATTGCTGGTGCATCTTCAATGAATACAATTTCACTGCCATCTCCAACTCTGTTTTATTCCTGAAAACCATACCCTTCAACAATTCATGTCTTGTAGGGTCTCATATTTTAAAAACATGCAAATTGCACAAGCTGTTAACTTCATTCTGAGTTCCCGGTTCAATGTTTGTGAAATTTTTTTACTCTGGCTCCTACATAGGAATCTCTCCATCATCCTCAATAGAATTACCTTCGGCATAGTCATCATCAAACTCAGTAGTTAATAAATCTTCTGAAAATTCTTCTTGTTCGTAGTACTCATTCCGATCAGAAGCACGTATTCCTTTATATGTATTATTAGCAATACGATGCATTACAAGTTCTTGGACGGGGTCCACTGGCGCCAAACCCGGGGTAACTGCAATCATTTCCATCCGCTCGTTACCCATGGTAGCACTGTAGTTTTGCTGGGATGAGCATTCGGGAAAAATACTAGGCCCTGTTTTTAACTGTGCGCGTGCATATCGATTGTATTCTTCCATACACTGCATCGTTACAGGGGTGTAATAATTTTCCACCATTGCTGAAGGGCCAAGCACTAGGATATATAGTTGTTGGTTGAGTAGGGAAGAATATGAACCACCATCAGACCAACCTTCATTACTTCCACCAATGTCATCAGAGCTAACCTTTTCGCTCACATACATATCCACTTTGTTAATACCTTGATTGTCAAATACAACATTCATCATTGTCTCCACACCATCATTGTCAACAACTTCTAATGGAATATATGTAAAGAGGTTAGTTTCCAATGCAGTAGGAAACCTACAGATGAGCTTGAGGTTGTATTTATTCCTATCATCCTCATCACATCATGCAACTTATCCACCAAAGCAAAGTGACTTGTATCATGAGCAACATTTATCACACACTTATAACCATTATCGTACCATAAAACATCATCGTTCTTGGATATCTTACTACCCCAATAAACCATCACAGAAGCACGTCTTCCAGCTATTCGTAATAATTATACAATAAAAACATCAAAAGTAACATTAGATATCTTTTACGTGTATAACTTCAATTATATATTGTTACTCTAACAAATACTAAGACAAACAAGTTAGGTTAATTTCATTATTAGAACTTTTGAAATATAATTTTTGGATCTCTATTTCCCAGGAAACATTCTAGGTATCAATGGATTCCTTGAATAATACATGTTTTGTTGTTGGAGATGACACAAAGTATCTTAGAATAATGACAAAATTATACGTAATTGGAAAATTAAATAGTTCTGAAATGAGATTTTTGCCAATACACTAATAAGTAAGCCATGTTACTTTCTACAAATTCACATGCTCTGTCAGACCAAATCGCGCATGTAGGAATTATGAAAGGACTAGCTACAATTTGAGATAGAGAGAAAGAGAGACAACGCTTTTTATAGAATAAAAATTAAAGATAATATATTTCTAACATTTTTGAATGGTATTCTCATAAACAACTCAAAAATTAAAAAATTATTATAGATGTTGACGAGATACAAAACACATATTATATTCAATGGATATAATCTACTGTCATCTTCCTCTCTTCCAACAAACTGCAAACTAAACCACACTAATCCACCATCATTTTTTCTTTCTTCAACACCACACCCTGTAACATCATTATTCTCTCTACCACCCACCTCTAACAAACCACCCAATAATCAAAACAACTTTACCTAAAATGTTTGGTTCTATATGCATTTCACCACCACTAAAGCCTTCCAATCAATCTCAATTTTAATCATGACAGAAAAGCATTAGCACGTGACCACCATAGTTGAAACCAAGAATTAGGGACGAACCAGCCAAATAATGGCATAATCAACAAATTTTATCCAATTGGAAATTCAAAAAGTTATTCTGGTGCAGAAAACCAATCAAAATCAACTTTCATAAGATCATAGCATCATAAAAAATAGTTTGTCAGACATATGTTGGTCTCTTTTAATCCCACTTTTATTCGTTTAAAATTCAAAAAAAAAATGGTCACACTATTTAGTCTCTGAATTTATTTTTCATTTCTTTGTCTGTGTAACGACACCCGTAGGAGATTAATGTATGATATACAAGACTCTATGTCAATATATGATTCTCGGGTCTATTAAGGGTACTCTAGTCATTTTGGATATTTAGACGAGCCGTGTCTCACATATTATAAGGTATTATCAGGCGATATGAACTTAATCATTAAGCCCAAGCCCTATAATATGATTCAAACTTGATATTATGTGACTACAAAACATTGAACAATCTCCCCCAATAAATGAACCAAATAATTTTTCATTAGATCTAGATCACAAAAAAAAAAAAAAAATCAATTAGATTGAGTTTTAAGAATCAACCCAGTTGAACAGTCCAACTATATCAATGAGACTTGTCACTTGTGCTCTTGCAATGCTAAAATTTATATGCAGGCAAAACCAAGTAAATACATCCTATTTCTATAAAGATTCATTTAATGCTTGATCCTGAAGTAAAAGAATAAGGCATTTTTTCTGTATAATACTAGTTAAGTGTTTTGTCGTAGCGAAATTGTGTTAATCGCATGTGACTCATTTGACCTATTTATTATCAGTGTTACTAAATCCTGTTATTTCTTTAATTGATTGAACATTTTTGTAAGACTAGGAGGATCGATAGTGATAATAAATCGTACCACGTATTACGAACGTCTAAGAAATAAGTTTGTGACGTGTCATGATTGACTTGACCAATGCATGATCAGAATATTAAACTGTTGTGATTGGTTAACTCTGCACACATTACTATGATTACAATCATTAAACATCAATCTCGTGTTTTTCTTTTGGCTGTGCGCATCAATATCGTGTTGAGTTGTGCTAAGAGTTACCCATTGTGGTTAATTGTAGTTTGAATTGTATACTATGTATGTGAGAAGTGTACTTTCGATTATAACTACAGCAAACAAAATTGATATTGAGAAAACAAGATAAAATAATGTAGCCCTTTTAGCAAACAAGATACTATCGCCTTTTTTTTTTCTTTCCTGCTACAGGGTGCTTAGACTAATCAGCCCATGATAGTTGTTCTTTCACTACTCTATTTATTGACTACAGTTGACATTCTGCTACTACTTTTGATATAAGCCACATTATTAACCCAATTACAGCAATTTCCCCCTTTTTTCATTAATTCAATTGATAGCACATTGAGCAATTCTACCATAGTTTTGTTATAAGAAATTAATTCAATTCAGAAATTCTGCCGTACTTTTGACATAAGAAATTAATTCAATTGATTCATAGAAATCTCATTTGACTGATTGAATCAAGTTTTAATCAAAAATCGGATAAGTCTTTTTCTTGCAATTGTTGTCCAGTTGAGGATCATCTTGTTTTATGTAAAAGTAAAAATAAAAGGACAAAACATGAGAAACTTGTGTTCATGTTCAAATCATAACCTTTCCCCTTATCTAATGCAAAATCATATAATTTGAGGTTAGATCTGAGAAGCACTAGCTGAGGGAAAACACCGAATGTTGTAAAGCGAGGAAACCTATCTTCCTTACCATTACAACAAAAAATATTTTCTGCGACGAATTTTTTTGTCGCTAAATTAAAAATTAATGCAATAATGAATTTTAAAAAAAAATAATACCACCTAATGCCACAATCAAAGTAGAAAACTATATATCGAGTACACAACAGTGTCATTTTTACCAAAAACAGGGAAACCAGACATTCTTGTACAGTATGTACATAATAAGATTACTTAGTTTTCCCCCCATCTCTACCATGCTAGTGCAGTAGTGGACCTCACTCTAGACTTTGACATTCTGAAACCAATAATTTTCTTGAATGTACTACGTATCATAATAAATGAAAAGATTAAAAATATGGATCAATATCATTTTACCAAAATATGTTCATAATCTAATGAGAACATCAAAATCAAAGTGTTTTCATCTCACTTTGAAATCTCATAATCTCTGTCAATATAACAACATAATAAACAATCCACATGTGCTATGAATCAACAACATTTAAGTAATGTCAGACTATCAACAACATTTAAGCAATGTCAAACTATTTACAACATTTAAGCAATGTCAAGCTGTCGCACGACAACTACGCAGTGTCCAAATCAACAACATGTAAGTCATGTTGAGCTATCAACAACTCTAATACAGTGGATACTACTTAAATCACAAGTTTTTCAACAAACCACAAACTTTTCAATAAATCACACTTTTCAACAACATATATTTGATCCATAGTTTAAAAAACTCAACTCAAATCAATTCGGCAAGATTGATTTCTCACATATAAGAGAATAACTTGATATATCATATACTTTTATTTCTAAGTATTATGAAGAAATACACTTCACATTTACCGCTGACAGATACTCTTCATTTCTTTACGGTCGATCTATGTGTAACTGAAGTAGTAGCCTCCGACTCTAACAGTTAACACATGGATTAATGCAAATGAGTATCAACTCAAAAATAGCTTAACTAATGCAAATTAATGTATCATTTCGGACCACTGTGAGTTACCGCACTCAAAACCCTAATCCGGATCTATAATTTTCAGTCCAAATTCAAAATCATCAATCTTACGTTTTAAAATATGTTAATAATTCATAAAGAATGTAATAAATGATTTCAAAATAAATTTGAAAAGATTCGACTGTTCCAGAATTGCGAAATCCTATCATGCGTTGCTTTTCGATCTGAAATAGTCAAAAATAAAATGATGTTATTTTTCAATAAAATTCCATACACATACTCAAATAACCTACCTAAGAATAAATATAAAATTTATTTTTCTAAAATCACCCAAAAACTGAGTCAAATTGGCCCCGGAGGTCAAAACAGTCATTTTTATCATCACTTTGATTCGGTCGACGGATCAACCTGAAATTTTACTGAGACCTCCGCACGGATGTTACGGAACTTTTGGGACCAACCATAGGTCGATTGAAGGTCATACGCTCCCTCACTCATCATCGAGGTGCACTGGGGTAGCTCTTCCTCCTTCATCTTCTTCCTTGATAACTTTGACCAAAACCCTAGGTTCCTCCCATCAACCTTAACACCCCTACTTCTCACCCTTATTTCTCCCTACTCAGTACATATTTTCACCTAATTTTTGAACCTAAACACTCACCACATATGACTCTAACAAACCCATAAGTCTCAAGCTTCGAATTAAGCTTAAATCCATAAAACAAAATGGTCAAAGTTAACCAAATATAAAGTTTTTAGCTTATGGCCTGACCTACAACTTGCATTTTAACCATCTTAACAACCTCTAAATCCATTTCTAAGGTCACCAATGGATTCCAAAGGTCCATTTTAGCTAGGAACAACCTTCCCTCCAAAGCTTAACCCTCAAAACAAAAATATCAAAAACCCACCATAGCTGAAACTTCATCACCACCACCCCCACCCCCACCACCTCTGACCTTGGCAAGCTTTGAAACCACAAAAAAAATACTCCTCTACCTCCCCATAACAAACTAACCAAAATGACCTCAAACTCAAAACCCATTTCATAAAAACCTAGAACCCAAAAATTTAAAACATGAATTCGAACAATTGTAGTACATGATATGAAATTCTAATGATATCAGGAGATTCCTAGCCCTCAAATTAGCCTAGTAGCATACTTTTAATAGTTTGAAGTAGCTTCTTCCACAAATTCAAAATTCAAAATTTAATTTTCTCTCTTACTTCTCTCTTCTCCATCTCTCCTCTCTTGGCGGTTTTGCCTTATCCAGAGAGTTGTTAATGTCTTAAAACACCACCTCAAACACTCTAGAATCATGGAAAACGCTGGGGAGAGCTCTCTTGCTTCCAGGCAACAACTTGGAAACAAATGTCATGCAATAGCATTTTCGTAAATACTTCAACTTAATTTTTTTTTAATTTAATTCTAATTTATTTATTTATTTTAATTATATTAATATTTGAACATGCACTAAAAAAAATATTTTTCTATACATATATTTTTTTCGTACACATGTATGCTCGGGTTTTACACTTTACAAGTTTGAGTAAAGCTTAGAATAAAACTTTGATTCCAAAGAAAGTTAATCCTGCCTCTTTTTTTTATTTTAGGCCTATTAGTTTATGTAATTTCTTATACAAGATTTTTACTAAACTTTTGGCCACAAGGTTAGCTCATTTTCTACTTCCTTTGGTCTCTTTAGAGCAGCATGGTTTTGTTAGTGGGAGGTGTATTGGAGAATGTGTGTCACTAGCTCAATTGGTAATGGGGGAATTGAATAGGAAGGTTGAAGCTGGTAATATGGTTCTGAAGTTGGACATGATGAAGGCCTATGATAGGCTTGAATGAGACTTTTTGCTGCTCACATTATCCAAATTTGGCTTTTCTGATTTGTCTGTGAAATTGATTGCTAATTGCTTGGACAAGCAATATTTTTTTGTTTGTGTTAATGGAATGAGGAGGGGTTTTTTTCCTGCTTCCAGGGGTCTAAGGCAAGAAGATCTTATGTCACCTTGTCTTTTTATTCTTGATTAAGAGGTTATGAGTAATTGAAGAGGTTTTACCAGGATGGTATGGTGAAAGGTTTTCAATTGGGGAGAGGGTTTGTGTTGGTAAGTCATCTGCTCTTTGCAGATGATATCTTGGTGTTTCCAAGAGGATATAGGAGATCTTTGCTCAACTTAATGAATTTTCTGAAGGTTTATGAGTTGAGTTCTAAACAGAGAGTGAGTTTGGGAAAGAGCTCTATGTTCTGTTCAAAGCATATATCTATGGAAAGAAGGCATGTGTTGACTGTCATAGTTGGGATTCCAATTAAACAATGTCTTTTTGTTTATTTGGGTTGCCCTATAATTGTGGGGAGAACTAAAGTTAGGTGTTTTGAAAGTTTGATAATGAAATTCAAGCAAAAAATGGAGGGGTGGTATGCCAAACTTCTATCTAATATGGGTAGAGTGTTGTTGGCTCAGGTTACTTTGTGTGTTGTTCCTATCCACCTGCTTGCTTGTTTGAATTTGCCTGTAGGTGTGATTAGGAAGTTGAATTCATTCATTGCTAGTTTTATTTGGTCTAGTAAAATGGGTGTTAAGAAGAGGCATTGGGTGCAGTGTTTTAAAACCCGGCCCGGATATCAAACCGGTTGAGGGACGGGATTAATGGGTTACTGGTTCAACCGTTAGGTCACTGGTCAAACCAGTAATATAATAAAAAATAATTACAAATAATAATAAATAGGCTAAAATATCACAATAATTATAAAAATAACATCAAACATGTAAAGTTAAGCTAGAAAATCATCATACATATATCCAATTTCAATGTATTTAATTTTCAATACAACTTGTAAAGTTAAGTAGAGAAAAATACTTCTATTGAAGTTCAAGACTCCAAGTTTAAATCCAACTCTTTGACAATGTATCAATCTAAGCATAATTCATGTAATTTGCACTCTTCAAAGTTCAAAGTTCAAACTCAAACTGTAATAAGCAAGACACATGAAAACAAAACAAAGCACAAGAGCATAGCATAAAACCTCAAATAAACGAAAATGAAAATAAATTATCCAACCACTGCCTAGTTCCACTTGAAAATACAAATATTACCACTACTATCAATTAACTAATCTACAACCTAATTATATATAATAAACAATAAGAATCCCAAACAAGCCACAAGTTCAATATCACAAATCATAATGCTCTTACCGCAATAAACAATCCACAAGTTCACAATCTTAAACAAACATAAAGCACACAAATGAAAAGTACAATTCTACAATCCATAAGTTACAAGTACAAAAACCCATATATGAAATAACAATGTTCATAAAAAAAGCAATGCAATAGATATATCTATTCATTCTCATTTTCCCAACAAGCGCTCCTACTCCATGAACTCCAATTCCTGCCAAACTCAGGAAGGATTCTCAACTCCAGGACAATTGAAATTTTCAGCATTACTTCTTGTTGCATTACCTACACCTCCCTCATTACACTCCTCATTTCGAGGGTCCACAAGATCATCATCGTCATCATCCAACTCAAAAACCAAAGTTTCATCTACATTATATCCAAACAAACATTATTTATTGACTAATCAAAAACTAATTTGAAATAAATAATTGTGAAGGAATAAATTACCATTATTCGGGCTTGTTTGGAAATTGTGCGCAACTAGTTCACCACGAAAAGTTTCTAATTCATCCATTGTTAAAGTTGGAGGCTCATCTTCCAAAATCCATGAGGCATTATTTGTGAAATCTTCAAAGTCAATAGAATCATAATTTCTATCCCTCAAGTAATTCCTACACACCATTTACAAGGTGAAAATTACACACGTAAATAAACTGACCATAATTATAGTCAAATGCTAATAAAAATTATGTACCTTTGTTGCAATCTATAATTGTAGTGAACATAAACAAGGTCATTAAGCCTTTGATGCTCCAACCTATTTCTTTTCTTAGAATGGATGTGTTCAAATACACTCCAATTTCGTTCGCAACCGGAATAACTGCATGTTTGGCTAAAGACACGAATGGCTAATTTTTTTAAGTTTGGCGCGCTACTTCCATAGCACAACCACCACTCATCTGCATTTAATAATGTAATGCATCACAATCAAATATTAATAACAAAAATGAAGTATATAACTTGAATTAGAATACTAAATATATTAAATACCGGGAAGCATTCTCTCTCGATCGCTTATAGCAGTTACTCGCCCAAAGTCTCCTTCTGCATTTCTGATCAATTTCATCTCATTTGTCAACTTACTACTCAAACTGGGATTTCCATGAGCATATCTCTCAATTACATCCAAGGGCCCTGAAATCGTTTGTCGATGATTTGCCATCTCATCTGACTTATGTTGATTACTTGGGTTCAACCAATAACCAGCAACATGAAGATTTTTATGAAGTTGACGATCCCAACGACTATCAATGATTTTCAAGTAAACATCTACTCTTTTTCTCCTTCTCTGAAATCTTTTTAGCAACTTCTCCTTAGCTTTATGCATAACCATATACAAGTAGCCCATTGAAGGCCTATCATCACTATCAACAAGGCATAACACGCGCACAAGAGGCTCTGTGAGTTGGACAATAATAGCACATTCTTTCCAAAAACTAGAATCCAACACACTGTTAACGAATTTTTTTCCCTTGCTATCCTTCGCATATGCTGACATAGTCCATTCCCTTGATACCACCATAGCTCGTAAGGCATCCTTTTAAGCTAAAATACTTTGCAATGCAATGAAATTGGTTGCAAAGCTTGTAGGAGAAGGACGAAGTATTTCCCTTCCACAAGTGTGTTTCCTCATCAAATGTAATAGAAAGCAATGATTACATATATATTTTGTAATCTTTGAAGCCTGGGAGACAACATGGTTTACCTCATCCAACTTGCCAATGTCTTGTAGCATCAAATTCAAACAATGAGCAGCACATGGTGACCAAGATATTGTGCGAAACTCCTGCTCCAATAACCTCTCAGCAGAAACATAATTGGTAGCATTGTCGGTCACTATGTGCACCACATTTTCTACACCAACTTGTAACACAACTTCCTTAAATAACTTATATAACATACATGTTGTCTTAGAAGCATCAGTAGCATTAACAGACTTTAAAAACACCATTCCTCTAGGGCAATAAACCAAGAAATTAATCAATGTTCTCCTACATTGATCTGCCCACCCATCAGCCATGATAGTACAACCAGTCTCTTTCCATGTGGTTTGAAAATTCCCGACAAATTTTTTCACTTCTTCAACTTTTTTGTTCAACAAATAACCACGCAAGTCATGAAGGTTAGGGCCCTTATAACCACCACCAAAACCAGTAATTGCATCTAACATAGGCTGATAATACATGAAATTCACAACATTAAAGGGAATGCAAGCATCCATTATCCATTTGGAAACCGCAAGATCACACCTCTCTTTTGCCTCCTTACTTTGCAAAACACTTTTGATAGTACGCTAAGAACCAGGGGTAATCCTTGGTACAAAGTAAGAGCCAATTGTTTTACCTTTTCTTCCTGCATCCTTGTTATGTATTGATTTACCATGACCTCCACCAATGGAAATGACTTTTGCTTTATAAGAGGATGGAATTTCTTGAACATCATCATTTTCTTGCATATATTTCTGTTCTTCATAATTTCGAAACTCTGGTCCATATGGATTCATTTCATCATAATGTTGTTGTGTCTTTCTTTTCTTGGTCACAGTACTTTCCAGAAGCGATCTCATCTCATAACTGACATTGGGAGGACTTCTAGTACATTGTTTTACTTCTCCTTTAATCCCCGCCAAATGTTGCTTGAATCTATTGATGCCACCTCCCTTAATTATCTTGTGGCAATACATACAAATCAAATTCTTTCCTTTTTTTTGAAGACACGGAATCTTCTTGACAATGTGCCCATGCATGATCAGTCTTTCCTCTTACTGCAACTTTTGTAGTAGAAGAATTTGGTGTAGCACTAGTTGGTGTAGAGCTAGTTGGTGTAGATTGAGATTCAATTGGTGTTCCGAATGAAGACATTCTGATATGACATCGAAAACCAAAAAGCCAGAAGTAATTAAACCTCACAACACAACACACTAACTTTAAACTTTAAACTTTAAATTATAAATTAACAGTCTAAGATACAAGACAATAAATACAATAGAAATGATGAATTGCCCAGTTCATGTCTATATAAAACCCTAGCATCATCTTCAACAAATTATATAAAAAAATCATACTTCTCCAAAAGTAATGTCTTTAGAACAAAATGACTCAAAACTTTGATATTCACAATAATATAATTCATGCAATACTCTTTTAAAATTGTCCCATTACTTTTTTCATAGAGTAAGCACCTACCTATTAACAAAATTAGGATTATATATAATACAACATTAAGATAAATGTCTAAAGCGTTAAAAAAATATCTTTAAAATTTCAGCTAAGTGAACCTATAACCCTCCCACAATACCCTCCTTATCTCTCTCCCTCTCTCTCTCTCTCTTTATCACACACACACACAGAGAGAACGAACCATAGTTTTTTTTTTCCACTACAGACCCACATACCCCCCTTTCTCTCTCTCTAGAATGATAGTGCATTTTGGCTAAACAAATGACAAACAGATTGTGCCTAAACACTGATAACCATCACAGTATCTAAACTTCTTATTAAGTTTTCCAACTTGGTCATCAAAACACACACACACATGCAGTCAACACAAAAGAGAAAAGTCAGAGGTAGGGAGAAAGAGAACAAAAGCTTCCTCAACCCCCAAACACCCCGAAAACAATGTGTTAACCCCTCCCAACAAACACACACCCAACATACAGAGAGAAAAAAAAACAAAAGAAAGAAGACAGAGAGAGGGAAAAAGAGAGAGTAAAGCATACCTAGAAGAGAAACGGAAGAAGATGGAAGCTGAGAGTTAGATAGATAGAGAGAGAGACCGGTGGACTGGACTGTAGTCGACTCGACTCGATTGGATTCCTAAAAACTGGACTCAATTGGTGGTAGAGGTTGTGCTTATCGCTACTGTCTGGTCTGGAAAATCGATTTAGGGAAAATCAAAAAGTGAACCCCGCTTCATCGCTGCTGCCTGCTGATCGTTGCTGCCTGCTGCTCGCTCGTGGAGGCTGGATTGGAGTCATTCGTTGGTGGTGGAGGCTGAGCTCAGTCGTTGCCGTTGGTGGTGAAGGTGGAGGCTATGCTTCAGTCGCTGTCGCTGGCGTTTGGTGGAGGTGGATCGATTTAGGGCAAAAGACGCAAAACAAAAGGGGGAAATACACAAAATGGCTAAAGGATTAAAAAAAAATCAGATTTGTACAAATGAATTTAAACCGTCCGGTTTGGTAAATTCGTCCGGTTCTCACTGGTTTGCCGATTTTTGACCGGTTCTTCGATTTTTCCCAAGGGGTCCTTGCTTAAACGGTCTTTTGTTAGACCCGGACCGGTTTGCTTTGAAAATATGGTTCTTAATTCTAAGATGCTGGTTGGGAGAGGTGACTATGTGGACTTTTGGTGTGATAATTGGTTACCAGGTGGTCTCTTATTAAGTAGAGTTGATAGGGTACCTGTGATCTATCCTAAAGTTGTAGATGTGTTATTGGGTGCTCAATGGCAGCTTGACAGTGTTAATGATTGTTTGAGTACTGAGCTAAGAGAGCAGATTTTGAGTTCAGGTATTGGTCTGGGAAATATGATGGATAGGTTGATATGGCAGCAGACTACTTATGGTGAGTTTTCTACTAAGATAGCATGGAAATTGCTTAGACAGAAAGATGCAAGAAATGAAATAGTAGCTATTATTTGGGGAATGTGCACAGCTCCTAGTGCTCAGTTGGTAAGCTAGAAAATTTTGATGGAAGCTTTTCTCTTGGATGAAAGAATTCAACACTAATGCATCAGATCCCATCAGAACTCCACAGTTAAGCGTGCTTGGACAAGAGTAATACTAGGATGGGTGACCTCCGAGAAGTCCTCGTGTTGCACCCCTTTTTAAGAGAAAAAAATGTAAGAATTCAAAGGTTGGGTTTTCCAATTGTTAGTAGGTGTTATATGTGTTTCAAACATATAGAAACTGCTGAGCATCTTTTTCTGGATTGTGATTATACTGGGGCTATTTGGAAAAGCTTGGCTGTTATGATGGGCTTTCCGCTAATTGGTAATGAGCATCCCATGGTTAGTTTGAGAAGGATGTGCATGGTATTTAAGAAGAGATCTGTGGGGCATGGTTTGATTAGGAGTGTTTCCTTGCTTACTTATGGTCCTTATGTAGGATCAGAGAAGGATTCTAGTTGCTAGGGTAAGGAGAATGATAATATTTGATGATAAAGGTTGTGTTGGTCTGACAAGAGATATATGTGAAGAAGTCACTGGAAACCTGATCACTGGTCTCCACAAACGATGGAGTAACAATATCATTGCTAACCTTCTCTCGAAGAAAATGAATATCGATCTCTATATGTTTTGTCCTCTCGTATAATACAGAGTCCGAAGCAAGCTGAATAGCAGATCGATTATCACAATATAATGTAGATGAAGAAGTCACTGGAAACCCCAACTCGTCAAGAATCAATTGTAGCTAGATAATCTCACATGTGCCAAGTGTCAAGTATCAGTGCCCGATACTCTGTCTCTACTAACGAGCAAGAGACAACTGACTGCTTTTTACTCTTCCAATAGATAATATGAGCCCCTCGAAAAGCATAGAAGCTCGTAGTAGATCAACCTTTACACGCTCTCACATAATTTGAATCTGAATAATAAGCTAGAGAACCAGTCTGAGATCCTGATGCATAGAACAACCCAAGTCCAGGACAAGACTTGAGATACCGAAGGATATGATAAACTGCATCAAGGTGAGGCTGACATGATCTGTGCATGAACTGACTTACTCGGCTGACAGCGAATGATATGTCTGGCCTAGTGTTCGCTAGGTAGATAAGTCTACCTACCAACTTCTGATAAACAGTACGATCTCTCAACTCCTCACCTTCAGCAGTAAGCTTCAGGTTTGGAATCATGGGTGATGATGTCGGTTTGCACCCTAGCATCCTACTGTCTGAGAGAAGATCCAGAACATACTTTCTTTAAGAGAGAACAATACCTCTACTGCTACGGGCAACCTCAATCCCAAGAAAGTATCGCAAAAATCCAAGGTCCTTCACATCGAAGGTCTTCCCAAAGTTTTTTTTGACCTGTGCAGTCCTTGAAACATCATCTCCAGTAATAATAATATCATCAACATATACCAAAAGGATGACACACTGCGCAAAAGTATGATCAGAATGAAGCAGGTATGATCAAAATGACATCTGATGAACCCCAAACGTATGACTACATTACTAAAGCGAGAGAATCGAACTCGTGGTGACTATTTCAGTCCATAAAGAGACTTACGTAGACGACATACCTTTCTAACATACTCCCCCTCACCACGAAAGTTCGATGGTGCATTCATATAAATAATCTCGTCTAGATCACCGTGAAGAAAGAAATTCTTCACATCTAACTGATGAAAAGGCTAAGAGTACTCCGCAGTCAGAGAAATAATCAATCGAACAATAGTCAATTTTGCCACGAGGGCAAAGGTAGCACCAAAATAACGACCTGCTACCTAAGTAAAGCCCTTCGTTATAAGTCTAGCCTTGTGACAATCAATAATACCATCCACAAGAAACTTCAAGGTGTAAACCCAGCGACAGCCAACAGGCTTCACCCCTAAAGGTAAAGAGACAAGATCACACGTATGATTATGCTGAAGAGCATCCATCTCCGTCTATATGATAAGAACCCACTGGAGCTCTTGCATAGACTCTAAAACAGAGCGAAAAATCGACATATCGGATAAGACCATACTATAAGCTCGAAATGTAGGAGACAAGTCATCATAAAAAACATAAGCAGAGATCGGATATAAAGTCCTGACAGTCCAACCATAACGAACAACTGGACGGCGATCACGTCGCAGATAAAGATGCCTTAAATCATCATCATGCACTGACAATGTCTCATAAGGTAAAGTAACTAGCTCAATATCTGCAATCTCACCAGTACTAACAACATGTGCATCAATATGCTTAATGAACTGAGAAGTATTACCTTCATCGCCTGAAGTAGAAGGGACATTAGCAGGGAGATGAAAACGAGGGCAACGAACATAAACTTGTAAAGGACGAGAGACTGGTGACTCGGTACTGACAGGGATGAGTGACTTTGGAGGAAAGAGACTGATGACTCTGTAGTGATAGTGACCAATGGCTCTGGCTCCTGTGGTAACGAAAAATCAAAGAGAGTATCATCAACGAGAAGGGAAGACACTAGACTGAAAGAAAAATATGAAATATGCTCAAGAAAGGTAACATCTAGACTGTGATACATACGTCGCTTGACAGGATCATAATACCTATACCCCTTAAACTGATGACAATAGCCCACAAAGACACAATGAATCGCTTTATCATTAAGCTTTTGACGATTAGGAGACCAATCCTGAACAAAATATGTGCAGCCAAAAACACGAGGGGGGACAAAAAAAAATTTCCGCTCAAGGAATAAGACCTGTAAGAGAGCCCTATGCTGAAGAACACGACTTGGTGTACGATTACACAAAAAGGTAGAAGTCAAAATAGCAAAATGTCAATAAGATTTTAGTACCCCCCATACCTCTAAGCATACAACGTACCATCCCTATCAGACTTCTATTTTTCCTTTCAATAACTCCATTTTGCTCAGAAGTATATGGACAAATAAGCTGCTGAAGAATACCCTGAGAACAAATATGAAACACTAAGACATCAGACACATATTCTATGACATTATCCGAACAAAGAGCACGAACAATGACATTGAATTGTGTCTTAATCATCTAGAGAAATTGAGTGATGACTAAGAGTACATCAGACTTTCTATGCAAAAAGTAAACCCAAGTACAACAGGTATGATCATCTATAAATGTCACATAATATCGAGCACCTGACAGAGCAGTAACAGAAGAGGGTCCCCAAATATTAGAGTGTATTAGATCAAATGGTTTGAGTGACTGGTGCATGCGAGGAATATAACTGATCCGAACATGTTTTGATAGGGAACAGATAACACAGTCAAGTTTACCACTAACACAAGTTTTTCTAAAAGTAGGAAATAATATATATATATATTTAAAATTTGTATGCCCAAAACGATCATTCCACAACTGAACAGTTTGTGATGAAAAATCATAATGACAAGTACTAGGTAAAATACTAGCATGCAAGTTAGGAACAGAGAAAGACAAAGCAGGTGCTCAAGGTAGAGGTGGAGAAACTGGTGAAACCACAGATGGATCGCCTAGATAATACAATTCATTTTTCTCATGTCCCATGATAATAATCGTCCTAGTACTAAGGTCCAGCAAATAACACGAATCAGATAAGAACACAACCATAGAGTGAAAATCTCTAGCTAACTGATGTACATATAATAGACTCATGGCCAGCTTTAGCGCGTGAAATACCGAACGTAATGTAAAGTCATCTGGGAGACGAACGGTACCCCTACTAATAATAGGGGCATGTGTACTATCTGTTAACTGAACTTGAGTATGTAATTGCTCGTCAAAAGAGGTAAAATGATGGGCTTCACCTGTCATATGACCATTCGCATCCGAGTCCAGCATCCAAAAGGGAGACAAACTGGCGCAAGTATGAAAGACACGAGGAATACCTGTAGTAATCGCAACAGTAATAGTCGAACCTTGAGAAGTCAGGGCTGACATAAGTATATCCAAGCGAGAAGTGATAACATCCATATCAATTTGCCAAGGAGGAGCAGGAGCAGGAGTAGTAGGAACAATGATTGTAGGTGGTGGTGCCTCAACAATGGTAGCAGTACAACTGTCAGGAGACGGCTTAAGCTCCAAATGGAACTTCCAACAAGCAGTCATGAGATGTTCGAGTCAGCCACAATAATCACACTAATGAGAATCCCTATGTCTACACTTATGTGGGATACTCTGAAGGCGCTGGGCCAAGTGCTAACCACCCCTATACCCGGTGATAGTACTAATAGATGTCTCAATGGTAGAGG
>CM042187.1:18210384-18221646 GCA_023539305.1 Ilex asprella
TGACGTTTTTATGGTGGACTGGACTCCGGTTTTAGCTGTTGGGCTTGGGCCAAAAAACGTCATTTGGTCTGACGTTTTTAGGCCAAAAACGTCATACCGACTGACGTCTTTTGGCTTAAAAGCGTCAGACCAATTGACGTTTTTAAAAGTCCCTGGGTCTGGGAAATACTTTCAAAACAGCCATTTTTTGTGAATAATTTTTGAAAACCCCTTGGGTTGGGGTAAAACCTCGCTACAAATATGTGTGGTTGCGAGTCATGAAAAGTATCTTGGCTTACCATCAATTTCTGGGCATTCCAAGCGAGAAATCTTCGATTCACTTTGTCAAAGACTATGACAGAAAATCCAACGCTGGTAAAATAAAATGCTTTCTGTTGCAGGTAGAAAATCCAAGGTTGGTAAAATAAAATGCTTTCTGTTGCAGGTAGAGAAACACTTACTAAAGCATTGGCTCAAGCCATTCCAACTTATGCCATGTCGTGCTTCAAGGTTCCCTCATCCTTGTGTAATATGACGCATAATTTAATGGCTAATTTTTGGTGGAGAGGTACAACTTCAGCTAATAAAATCCATTGGCTTTCTTGGGCCAAACTTTGCAATCAGAAATCTGAAGTAGGGATGGGATTTCGGAATATGGAGGCCTTTAATTTATCATTATTGTCTAAACAAACATGGAGGATAATCAAAAAACCAAATTCTCTGTTGGCAAGGGTTCTTAAAGCTAAGTACTTTCCTTCGTCGTCTTCTATGGAAAGTCGGTTGGGTTCTTGTCTTTTCTATACATGAAGTAGTCTGACATCCTGGAAGGTTATTCAAGCTGGAGTGAGATGGAGGACAGGAAATAGAGAATCAATTAGAATTAAAGAAGATAGGCGGATTCCTTGGCCATTCACGTTTAGAGCAATCAGCCCCCTTCATAATATTCCTGATGATATGTTGGTGAGTTCACTAATTAATCCTGAAGCAAAATGCTCTGTCATCTTTTCCTGGATTTCGAAGTGAATCAGACTATGTCTCTTCCAATATGTGAGGATCTCCCTGCTGAGGTTATCATCTGGTTATGGATCAAGGTTTGCACAAACATCAAAACTCGCATATTGTATCAAGCAGCAGGTCGAAGGAGGAAAGCGGAAATTTAATCTGGAACCTTTCTCTTCCAGGTAAAATCAAGATCTTTGCATGGAAATTGTATCAAAATATCTTGCCTATTCAATCCAATTTACTAAGCCGAAGAGTCCCAGTGGAGAATGTGTGTTTCTTTGTTGCAGTCAAAATGGCTTTGGATATTCTTTTGGAAGGAGATTCAAAATCTACCATTGATTTTATATTCAAAAGATGCAAGGATATCTATCAGATGTTGGGCATTTTCTGGATAAGATCCATGTTTTAATTGGGAATTTCTGTAATTTTGGTAGTTCATGAATTCGTAGAATAGGCAATGGTGTAGCCCATAGTTTGGCAAAAGATACTGAAGATGTTTTAGATTGTATTTCTGACATTTTGGATGCTCCTCTTCTCTTTGATTTCAAACTTAATTAATATATGCAGATGCTCGTTTCCTATCCAAAAAAAAAAAAAATTCTTTCATTAATTTCTACTGTTAGATCAACATTGAGCTGGATCAAATTGAGCTAATTTTCAATTGATCTAACAATGAAAATTGATATAATTGACTTAATTAAGATGAAATTGATAATTGAGGGACTAAATAGAAATAAGGCTCCGTTTAGGAACGATTTTGTTATTTGTTTTATGTTTTTATTTTCAGTTTTTGCCAAACTAAAAAACAAAAATGCATTTGGATTGATTTTCCTTTTTTGTTATATTTAATTTATTTTGCAAACAAGGCCTAAAAATGCAAATAAAAAAACTGATGTTTTAAAAAAACCCAAAAATAAAAACACGCATGTCCTTGGGGAGAGTGTAATGAAGTTAAGCCTTCGAACTCCCTTAACAACAAAAAAAGCCTCATTTTTTTTGGAACTATAAAAACCCATTCTCTCGCTCTCTCTCTTTTCTTTTTTTGGCTAGTTATGTCTCTCTTTCTCTCTCACAAAGACAAAACGTTGAATCTCCTCTCTAGTCTCCATCTTTGCTCCTCTTTGTTGTCTCTCTCATTTGTCTCTCTCTCTCTTTTTTTTTTTGCTGGTTATATCTCTCTTTCTCTCTCACAAAGATAGAACATCGAATCTCTTCTATGCTCTCTATCTTTAATCCTCTTTGCGCGCTCTCTCTTTCTGATCCGATATCATCTTTTTTTGAAACCTTAACACTCAATCTCACCATCAATTGATTGATCTCTTAATCAATCGGTGATCTATGTTCTTCTCTGTTTCTCTATCTTTGATGCGTACAAGTACGGGTAAGGTTTGATGCAAATAGAGTCTCTCTCTTGAATTCAAGCACTTCATATTTCTATAGGTGTATATTTTTTGTATGTATAGAGCTAGATTTGTGTGTGTGTGCACATCTGTGTCTGCCCCCGCCAGCAAATCCTGTCTCTAAACCACAACAAAAGTTGTTAGAGACTATACAGTTGTTGGTGAATCAAAACCAATAGATCCTCCAGTTGATGCTCATCGACACCCTCAAGGAGTCGTGCCCCATCACCCAAGAGGGAAAACACTCTAGGCGCCAGGGTGCCCACTTGCAGTGTCAGGGCGCCACCCAACGCCAAGGCGCCTCTCCTTAGCGTCAAGGCACATCGGCTCCCTCTCCTCATGTACCGGCTCCATCCTCCTATGCTGGTGAACCTCATTTCCAAGAAGAAAAGAGGAAAAATTAGTATGTGGACTATGAGAGCCACTAAAATAACCATTCAAAAAGTGTTCCCAACCACTGGAAAAAATAATCAATGAAGTGTAAAATCAACTTGACGACGTCTTTAACGTCATAAAGGCGCAAGGGCCTGAAACGGTCGTGCATCTTGTGAGGCATACTGACAAGCCCTTTGTAGTTGATGTGGCCAATTACCCTCTCCCCCCAAAGTTCAAGATGCCAATTGTAGAAGCTTTTGATGGTTTCAAAGGTCCACTAGAATATGTTAACACCTACAAATCTCTGATGCAGCTTTATAACATACCAAATGAGATCATGTGTTGAGTCTTCACGTGATGGGCAATACAAAAAATATAAACAATCCTAGTAATTTCAGCATCTGATGGTACAAGAGATAGTACTCACCTTGGAGCCGTCATCATCGGCAACTACTTTGTCGTGATGTTGGCGTGGTCGAAGACGCTACGTAACATTACTTTTACCACCTCTAGGCACACCCTTAGAGCTTCGATTGTTTGTGCCTCACTTTTTTTGCCATCACCATCACCATCACCCATCACCTTTGGAGTCAGCTGGCAGTGTTGAGGCCACGTCTGCACATCAGTGTTCACGCCGCGCCTAGAGCCTACCGTCTAGCGTCCAAGTGCCAACACCCAGGCGCCAACCAATGCACCCAGTGCTAGCCAACGCGTACCTTGCGCACCCCGTGCCGCATAACCATGCACCCAGCACTAGGCATCGGTAGAGCAGTGCCCGGCACCATCTAGCGCGCCTTCACACTCAGTGCCCACACACTTCCCCTCCCTTGTCTTGGTGCCCACCTCCTCGTTCACCTAAGCGTATGTCTATCCTACCTAGGCGTACCACCCACGTCTACTTTGTGCGTGCCTATTTTGTCTAGCAACGCCCCTCAGGCACCATCGCCTCTCGCGCCCAATGCATTTACTCCACTGGCTTTGTCCCGTCGGCACTTGTGCCTCCCTATACAACACCTCACTGTCCGCACTAGCGTACGACACCTACCGCTGGTGCCGTCTCGTTACTCTCATTTCCATTTCCCTCTTCCTCTCCATCTTTTGGGAGTGAGCTTCCCGAGTCGTCAAGAGCTCAACCTAACTCAAACCTATACTCTTATGCAAGCAGCCTTAGTCTCCAATTTAGCAGCTTTCTCGTGAGTCACCAAAAGATCGGTCTAACACTATTTCTACTCTCATACAAGCAGTCTTAGTCTCCAACTTTGTGGCTCTCTCGTGAGTCACCAAAAGCTCGGCCTAACTTTGCCTATGCTCTCACACAAGCAGCCTCAGTCTCTAACTTATCGGCTCTCTCAAGAGTTGCTAGAAGCTCAGCCTGACTTTGTCTATTTTCTTATGGAAACAACCTTAGTCTCCAACTTAGCAGATCTCTCATGATTCGCTAGTAGATCACCCTTTCTCTCACACGAGTAGCTTTAGTCTCCAGCTGAGCGGTTCTCTCAGTCACAAACTCTTTCTCATGCTGGTTGGCCCTCACAAATGTGTATGCCTCTCCCTTATCAGAGTGCCTTGAGAACTATGATTTCATCCATTTAGGATGAAGGTTATCATTTCTAACTAATAGAACATGGCACATGAAAATTCTACTTCTTCATTAATGTGTGGTTAAAATTCAAATTTATTGAAAAATAGGTATTTTTTAGGGAAATTTGATGCCCAAAGCATTGTAAGCTATTTGATTCTGGTAGATCTAAAAAAAATATCCATATTCAAAAAACATTCACCCCAAATGGACAATCGAGCGCAAAGTTATAGTTGTTCAAAGTTTTGTCACTTCTTCATGTTTTTCTCATACTTCACTAGCACTCAGCGCCAACCACCAACTAGGCGCCTAACTCCAGTAGCTACAGCCAGTCGCCCGGTGCTAGCAACCATAGAGCGAGCAGCTAGGCACTCAGTGCTAGCACCTAACGCCCAGCAGCTAGTGCCCAGTGCTTAGTGCCAACAGCCAACGCCCTCGCCCCCTCATTCCAGTACCCACGCCTCGTCCACGTGCTAATGTTTATGCCCTTGGTTCCCTACAAGGAGTGTCTAGGCGCCCCAACTCCTTCTGTTCCTCACCTCATGTGCCCTCTACTCCACCCTTGCCCATAGTCAGCCTGATAAAAAAAGATACCCATGGATTTTTACTAATGTCCTCTCCCCCAAGTTTGATTGGACTCTGGGCATAGGAGCCAAATGACAGGCCTGACCCATACTAGGCCCAGATCACAAATGATGGGCCCAGACCAGGCCCAGATTAGAGATGCAGACTAGTTTCAACTCAAATATACAAGCCAAGCTCACCATAAGATCAAGGAAACTCAATCAAGTCAGTCTCGTCATCTTGAGAGACTGAGTCCACAATTGGCACACAAGGAGATCTCTGTGGAACATATTCATCGGGTGCACATTGCCACCTCCACACAATTGCCTCACCTGTTACAAGAAAGGTGTCACCTCCATCGAACTACCTTACTTGTTACGAGAATAGCTTCAATCTATTAGGAAACGCCTCTAAAATTATAAGCCCCGCCAACACATGGGGAACATCACACATATCTGAGCACTCTATACTCCTTGAGAAATAAAATACTTAGGCCTCCATAACCCCTCATATTTGAGTAGGACGTCCTAATCTAACCTGTGAAACCCGGGTAAATTTAAATTTTTATGAAAAATAGTAAAACGACACAGGTTAAAAATACAAATTTCCACTTCAGTACAGGTTAAAAATACAATTTTTTTTGAAGTTTGGATGACGAAATGAACCTCATCATTGGATTCGTCTCGCGAAATCTAGTTACTTTGTCATGTTTTGTAGAGTTATAAGACAGTCAAATTCTTCATGTTTTACGAGGTGACTGGGTATCGAAAGACCTCAAAAACGAACCCGGGACTTAAATTTCAAAAAGTGGAAAATAATTTTAAAAAAATTCATATAAAAATATTTTTAACTTGAACAGGGACGGAATTTAGTAGTTTTGGGACACAATCGGACCAAGGAATGAATAACGTGTGGCGCAATATGGACTAAGCATTTAAAGGGTATAAATAGGGGAGAAAATCATATTTTCTCCCCATTCTTTTTGCTAGGTTACATTGGAGAGAGTAAGAGAGGGAAAAAAGAGAGTTCAAGACTTCTCTCTACAATCTACAAAGTTCATTTGGTCGAAATCCTTCGGGCCTTGTATTAAAGTTGATCAACGTGACGAGGGCTATGCCTACGTACCAAAAAGGACGTATTTCACCGAAGATTCAAAAATGACATTTTGGGAAAAGCTTGGATTAGAGCTTGTTTCGGGTTCTTGAAGCTTCTTACAGTTATTTTACGCTTCAAGAGATAGGATTTTCATCCTAACTAGGTTTATTTCCAAACTAGAGTTGTGATATGGAATAGGTAGGTTGTTAGATATCTTTAGCACTTGCCTATTGTTTTAAAATTGATGAAATGGGTATTGAAATTGGGTAAAATAAATTCTAATTTGAATTGGGTATGTAGAAATTACTTAATATGATTTTCTTGAGCTATATGATGAAATTGGGCATTTTATGTGATTATATGATTTGGTGTATTGAAGGTGTTTGATTATATGTCTATGTGAAATTAAGTGTGTTATTGTGTAGATTATGTATAACATGCTTGATAAAATTGTTGTTGAATGTAAATGTTGATATATGTTTATGATATATTGACATTGTAATGGTTGATGAAAAATTATATGCTTTGACTATAATTAGCCATGTAATGTGCTGAAATGTGATTGAAATAGCTCATATGACATTCATTACACATGGATATGAGATTAATATTGCAATTGTACATATACATTTGCATAAGCACCAAAAACATCGCATTCGTGGGCATTTAACATGAGTGTGAGTGTGTGTGCATGTTTTGAATCTACACCATTCTTAGGGGTTGATAAGTGGACTCGGTACAGTCGGACCAAGGTTTGACAGAGTCGCACAGTTGCATGAAACACTTGTGTTGGGTACAACAAGTAGGGCTAGATTCTCCCTTAGGTACAAGACCCGATTATTTGGTTTATACACTTTCTGGCGATATAATTCCAAAAAAGTGTAACGGTGTGCGAAACCGGCGATGAGACTCCGAAGATCCGAATACCCAATAAAGACACATGGATTATTTTTAAAAAGTCATTGGATGTGCAACATCAATGACAAGGGCTTGGAATGCTTGATTTTATACTCATGACATTGTATGTGTGAGGGAGCCGGTATATTTCTTACTTCCTTGTTTATGGGCACATGCATTATTTGGTTCGAACATGTCACATACCGCCATTTCATGTTTTTGTGCTTGATATAGATTTGGAAATCACAATCCTAGAGGAGTTATCAAGGGTAAATTCAACCCTAAAGGCTAGGGTATGCATTGATCAGATATCTTGGGGGTGTGAGTTAGAGATATCAGGGATTCTACTCATCGTGAACCTTAAGGTCATGGACATGTTGGAGTTTGATCTCATCCCTAGGATAGATTGGTTGGCGGTACACCGAGTCGTCATTGATTGTGATCAGAAGAGGGTCACTGCTTATACACCGGAAGGTGTTTGTTTCAAGTTTCAGGGGAAAAAGTATGATGTTTTACCCCAAGTCGTGTATGACTCTCGATGGCATTGACAGTTGATGAGTTGGCTAGCGAGCCTTACCCTGGAGGACAAAGTGAGACAGGAGTTGAGTCTACCTCGGGTGGTTTGTGAGTATGATGACGTTTTTTCTGACGAACTACCGGGATTACTTCCACATAGGGATGTTGACTTCACTATTGAGTTGCACCCCAGTACATCACACATTTCTATGACACCGTATAGAATGACACCTGTAGAGTTGTAAGAACTCAAGGTCCAATTGCAAGAATTGATGGACAAAGGCTTTATTCGACCAAGCACTTCACCTTGGGGCGCTCCGGTGCTATTTGACAAGAAGAAGGATAAGACCCTTCAACTTTGTATAGATTATTGGTAGTTGAAACGAGTTACTATCAAGAATATGTACCCTTTGCCAAGGATTGATGATTTGTTTGATCAACTAAGAGGTGTGCGGGTCTACTCCAAGATAGATCTACGCACAGGGGTACTATCAGTTAAGGATTAAGGAGATAGACATCCCTACGCACAGGGGTACCATCAGTTAAGGATTAGGGAGATAGACATCCCTAATACAGCGTTCAGGACGTGGTATGGACAATTCAAGTTCATTGTCACGCCTTTTGGATTGACGGATGCCTCGGCGGCATTCATGGATCTCATACATAGAGTATTCTAACCCTACTTAGCTCAGTTTGTCGTGGTCTTCGTTGACGAAATTTTATCTACTCCAAGACTGAGGAGGAGTATGAAAGTCACTTGAGAGTTGTTCTTCAAACCTTGAGGGACCATCAATTGTACGCCAAATTCAGCAAGTGTGAATTTTGGCTTACGGAAGTGAGGTTTTTGGGACACGTGGTGATGGCTATGGGTGTGTCAATTGAACAGGAGAAAGTTGAGGTAGTTATAAGCTAGGAGAGGCCTAAGTCAGTCTTTGAGATACAATTTCTTGGGATTTGCGGGGCATTACAGGAGGTTCATGGAGGACTTCTCCCGACTAGCTGCACTTATGACTAGATTGATTCGAAAGGAGGTCAAGTTTCAGTGAAATGATTCGTGTGAGAAGGCATTCCAAGATTTGAAAATGAGGCTTACTTCAGTTCCTATTTTAGTAGTTCCAAAGAGGGGAGAGAGGTACACAGTGTATTATGATGCCTCGAAGGACGATTTTCGGTATGTATTGATGCAGTCTTAGAGAGTGGTGACTTATGGCTCTCGACAGTTAAAGAATCACGAGCAAAACTATCCTACACACAACATAGAGTTGGTGGCCATTGTCTTAGTCATGAAGGCTTGGTGCCATTATTTGTATGGTGAGCAGTTCGAGGTGTTTTCAGACCATAAAAGTCTGAAGTACATCTTCACTTAGCGGGACCTCAATATGAGACAGCACATATGGATGGAGTATTTGGAGGACTACGACTTCACTTTACATTGCCATCCTGGTAAGGCAAAGGTGGTGGCTGATGCACTCAGTTGGAAATCACGGGGAGTCTTGCCTAATGTGGCTGCCCAAGAGTGGCAGATGCTCGAGACTGTGGAACAGTTCGGGCTATACTATAGGAGTCACGCTTAGGGTATTTTAGGGAGTTTGGTGGCTATACCTTGCCTACTGAGCAAATTGATTGAGTCTTAGGGGCAAGACATGAAGATAATGTCCATTAGGGAACGGGTACAAGTGGGTACGACTAATGAGGGTTGGGTCATTCATGTAGATGGTAATTTTCTGTGTAGGGGAAGGGTTGTGGTTCCCCAGTTGGTAGATCTGAGAGAAGAGATCCTTAGAGAGTTCTATTGCTCCCGTTTTGTTATGCATCTAGGTGGCACGAAGATGTATCATGACCTTTGTCATCAGTACTATTGAAGCGAGATGAAGAGGCATGTTGGAGATTTTGTTAGTCGATGTCTCTCATGTCAGCAGGTCAAGGATGAGCACTAGAGACTAGCAGGGTTGCTCCAGCCTTTGAAAGTGGCTGAGTGAAAGTGGGAGCACGTCACGATGAATTTTGTGATCCACTTGCCACGGACAACGTAGGGACATAACACAGTATGGGTGAGAATTGACCTGCTTACGAAGTTGACACACTTTTTGGCAATGCGAATGACCTTCTGATTAATACTCAAATATAGCATATTCTTAGGCCCCATTTTGGACTAATTATCCTTTAATGTAGTTTAAGTGATGATGTTTCAGGTCTTAAAGTGAACAAGGGTTCAAAGGCACCAAAAAGTACCTTTGAAGGCAATCATAGCATTTTAAGGAACAAATTGTAAAAGCTTGGAACAAGGAAGCAACGTTCAAACGTTAAATACCGTTCGAACGGTCATGAGAAACCGGGGCAGATATTATAATATGTGTTGCAGGCAAGACCCAAGGCCCTGGAGATTCAAGTGCTACGTCCGAACGGTCATAAACGTTCAAATGTCCACTAGAGCAAGGAAAAGATCAGACTGACTGAAGACTGGCGTGTTGCAGACTTGCAGTCAGAAGGCCCAGGCACTTGAGTGCCACGTTCGAATGGCAACCACTGTTCGAACGCACCGGGAATTATTGGAAAGACTAGTCAAGATTCTGCAAGGACCTGGAGGGAGATTTGCACAAAGACTTGGAGGAAGATTTTTACAGAGAACCACGTGTCTTCTGACATAACTGGTAGGCATTGATTCCATCTGACGTTTGAACGGTAGAGAGCAAAGATAGAGAAACCGTTCGAACGGTATTGACAGACTGCCTGCAGAGTGGTTGGCTTTTTACTTTGACTTTGAATCCCAGCTCTATTCTTTTACCCCCTCCCCTGTCTTCTCCTTGCCTATATATACCCTTAGTTTGTAGATCAAAAGGGGGAACTTGGCACTCAACATTTAGTAGCCAACACTTCTCATTTGTAGTTCTTTTAATTGTCTTAGTATTATCTCTTTGTTAGAGAGTGGGGAAGTTCAAATTCTCATTCTTTTTCTTTATGTTAATGCTTACATTTACAGTTGCTTAAGAGTTGTAATTCCTTTATTTACATTTAGTCTTTTCATTTATGTTCTTGATTTACATTTAGTCTTTATATTTATGTTCTTGATTTACATTTAGTCTTTACATTTATGTTCTTGATTTACAATTAGTCTTTACATTTATGTTCTTGATTTACATTTAGTCTTTATTTACTTCTAGTCTTTACATTTACGTTTTTACATACATGCTTTTAATTATGTCTTGCACTTTCATTATTTGAGCTCCCTTCTCGCTTAAAGGAGTGAAACTCTTCCACTTTTCTAAAGCTTTACCAAAGCCGTGAAGGGTGGAACGTGATTCACTCATTCTTTATTGAAGATTAGCTTCTCGTTACCTGTACTTTTGCTTTGTGGAGTCCTCTACTTAGAGGGATGAGTATCACTCACTTTTCTAGCTTTACCAAAGCTATGAAGAGTGAGTAGTTTCTCATTCACTCTTTAGTAAGAGGTGAAGGACATGTATTGATTATCCGGAGGTTATATTATGTATTATTCTAATGCTTAATATTGATATCCCTTTGTTTATTGGATGATTGATTGCATCTATCAAAGCTAAGGTACTTGTATAATCGATAGTCTTTCTATGACACGGATGACTCTTGCATGGAAAGACTCCTCGTTTCAAGGCAAGTAAATCGGCTAGATCTTCATGACTACCCTTTAATCATCCCCATTATCAACCTTCATTTAAAAGGATGGAATATTAAAGCCATGGTTGGATATCATGAAGAAATACTTGCTTATTTGTGGGCGCGATAACTCTCGGTGCAAATAATTCTTGTACACTTCTAGTAAGACATTGGAACTATGACCTTAATAGGCCATCTTTATCTTCCGATTAACTCGCCGTTGAC
>CM042187.1:18221656-18234370 GCA_023539305.1 Ilex asprella
GAGTTATCAAGCATAATTATAATAAATCGGATAATTAAATACATGTCCCGATCCTTGAACTAAAGAGTGACTTTATTTCCATTTACCTTGTAACCTTTCTTGAAGAGGATTCAATATTCTATTCAAGAAATCACCCACATCTCACCATCCTAAAATCTCAAGGTTACAATCAATTGGACTCCTTTACGAATTACTTTGAAACACCAACACAACAAGTTCCCTGTGGATTCGACTCCGGACTCAAATCGGATTATTACTATAACTTGACCGCCTGCACTTGGGTGTACACATTTCGGATCAAGTCAAGTTTTTGGCGCCGTTGCTGGGGAACTTATTGAAAAAGTGTTTTTAAGGAAAAAGGTAAGAAGACCTTTTCTGTGAATAATTGTTAATAACTTTTTTTTTCTTTGTCTTTTCTCTTTTTTATGTCTGAGAACACTCCACACTACAAAAATTTGCCGACAGAATCTTCTGGGTCTGTAAATCAATATGAGCCAAATTCACCTAGATCAATAGCAGACTCTAGTGAGAGTATAATGGCAAACAATGAAAGAAACGGAGACGTTCCTCCGAGGGATGAAGAAGTGCCTAATGTTCGAACTTTGCGGAATTACTTGAATCCCACAAGAAACGGTGTACCCTCGTGTTTTGTATTTCCTCCAGATGCTCCCCTTTTTACTATAAAGTAGGGGACAACACAGCTACTACCTATTTTTCATGGATTGGAGACAGAAAATCCATACTTACATGGGAAGGATTTCGAAGAAGTGTGTGGAACATTTCAAGATAATTCTGAACTGGCCAAAATGAAACTTTTTCCTTTCTCTGTAAGGGATAAAGCTAAACAGTGGCTAATTCTTTAAAAGCTTTTTCCATGCCCAATTGGCAAACTTTCTAGAATGAATTTTTTAGAAAGTTTTTTCCCTTACACTGGACTAATACACTCAAAAGAAAATTCTTGAATTTTTCGGTAAAAGAAGGAGAAATTTTTTATCAAAGTTGGGAGAGATTCAAAGATCTACTCCAAGACTACCCCCCACCACTCTTTTGAAAATTGGACTTTGGTAGGATTTTTCTATGACTCCTTGCCAACTAGACTACGCCAGTTTGTTGAAATGATGGCGCAAGGAGAGTTTATGAGTAAAAGTCTGGAAGAGGCATTTAATTTCTTTGACACCATATCTGATAGTTCTCAGATATGGGACTCAACCGCTCCTAGCACTGTCGAGTCTAGACCATCCACTTCCCAAAGGGAAAAATATTTCTTAAGAGAAGATGATGACCTGAGAGCAAAAATGTTCACTTTGTCTCGAAAGCTTGAAGCTTTAGAGATGAAAAAAGTTCATCAAATTGATAATGGCCCTTCCATAGAACAAGTGTGTGGAATCTGTGCATTGACAGGGCATCCTACTGGAGAATGTCCTACCATCCTTGCGTTCAAAGAAGTCTTGCTGGGATAGACAAATGCAATCTCCAACTTCAACAAGCCTTACTACAACCCGTACTCTGAAACATACCATCCAGGGTGGCGAAACCACCCGAACTTCAGTTGGAGGAATACATAACCAATTCCCATGAACCAACCACCATCTCAAGGAGCTCCTGCATATCAACCATACCAACCACCACACAAAAGGAACCTTGAAGATACACTGAACCAGTTCATGCAGACTCAAATGAACTTTAATGCACATTCCACCCAATTTTTCACTGAGTTCAAAGCACAGACCACCCACTCCTTTGAAGATCTTAAAAGCCACATTCAGATGTTGACCCAATCCATGAGCACACAAGAAAAAGGCAAATTTTCTGCCCAACCAAAACTACCACAAGGCCAATTCCAGGTGGGAAACCCATCAATCATGGATAACCCACAAGGCCAAGCCCAATCTATCACCATACTGAGGAGTGGCAAGGTCATTGATAAAATAATCAGAAATATGTTAATTCCAAGATCAAGACCTGAGACAGTCCGGCCCACTGAACCAATTGAGCATGAGCCAGAATCACCAAAACCAAAAGAACCTTCATGTCCGATTCCAGCTCTTTTCCCTCATATACTCAAAAAAGCCCAGAAAGTGAACAACAACCCAGGAATTCACGAGCTGTTCAAGCAAGTGAAAATCAACATTCCACTTCTGGATGCAATCCAAAAGATCCCATCTTATGCCAAATTTTTAGAAAACTTATGTACAGTTAAGAGAAGCCAGAATGTCCAAAAGAGAGCATTTCTGACAGAACAAGCCAGTGTCTTGCTTCAATGTAAAAACCCTCCAAAATACAAGGACCCTGGATGTCTAACTATGCCATGTGTCATGGAGACTTCAAGATAGAACAAGCACTGTTAGATCTTGGGGCTATTGCTAATTTGCTATCTTACTCTGTCTACCAGTAGTTGGGACTGGGAGAACTGAAACTCACTTGTATCACACTCTAGTTGGCAGACAGGTCTGTCAGAATCCCAAGGGGCATTGTTAAGGATGTATTTGGCCAAGTGGATAAGTTTATCTTCCCTGTTGACTTCATCGTTCTAGACACTCAGCCAGTAGTAGATCCAGAAAACCAAGTCCCCATTATTCTTGGTCAACCCTTCCTAACAACTTCTAATGCACTAATCAATTACAGGGATGGAGTGATGAAATTGACCTTTGGGAATAGGATTCTTGAGCTGAACATTTTTAACATTGCTAAGCAATCAAGTATCAGCTGAAGTACAGGTCTCTACTTTTCAACCTCATTTCAAAGATCTATATTGGTAAAAAGGATACATTGGGGACAATGTTTAGTTTAGTTTGGGGGGTGTGAAAACCTGCAGTTCACCGTTGGTATTTTGTTCATATTTTACATTTTGTTCGTATTCTGTTGTTATAATCGTATATGTACCGTAAATTTTAAAATTTTTTGTTGTTCTATGTGCTGCTATTTGATGTTCTGATCATATAATGTACCTTGTATTATTATATGTCTGAGAGTCAATTTAAATTATCTTTGTGATTGGCAGATGTTAAAGAACTGGATAGTGAGTCTTAAAGCTTAGGAATCATGGATGTTAAACTTTTTTGGTTTAGTCTAGGAGCTCTACGCACTTTTTCATCAGATGTGCATAATGTGATCATGAGAAAAGCAAGACTGGTAAGGAAAAATGAGATCCGAGAACAGCAAGTAAAACATCTCTGTGGCAGAAGAAATTTTGCTAAACGCCGTCGTGCCAAGAGACTTGGTGCCTGTAAATAGTGTGGCAGAGTATTTCATGATAAAAGATACAATCAGTGCTCTGAACCGATTTCTGATCGCGCGCTCGATCGATTAGACTGGATAGTGGATGGGCAGAGTAAGGATTATCCCGACACGCCATGAATTTTTATTTTTGAACTGGTGTGTTTAGCCTTCTCTGATTATGTATAGTGTAATAGAGAAAAGTTTATTTTTGATCCACCGTTCAAATGTTAGTTCCGTTCGAACGGTTATTGCTCGTAGTAATTTGCCTCTGATGAACTCTCTGCTGAAAACACTGTTGAAAACACAAAGTACTGGGAGCTAGCACCGTTCGAAAGTCCCTTAACCGTTCGAACGATAGTTTAAATTCTTCATTTAACATTCGAACGTTTCCATCGTTCGAACGGTGCGACGCGAACTATAAAACCCCGGTCATTTTTTTTTCATTTCAGAAATCCCCAAATCACTCTGAAACTCTCAAAACCCTAGAGCCATCCTTCACTCCACAAACCTCAATCCACCCTCAGACCCAAGAAAACCTAAAATTGACCCTCCATAACTCTTCCCCACATCAAAACCTTATATCCCACACCAAGAACCCTAAGTTTCAGAAGCCTTTCAGTCCTCCCTTAAGCTCCCCAACGTTTAAACAACATGCCTCAGATGAAACTCCCTGCTAGGCGTGATCCACCAATAATCCGAAAGCCTAACTTTATAATGAAAATGATTGTGGAGAGAGAAGGGAAGCAAAGGACCGAGAAGTATGATCAAACTCAGTTTTCAAGTGCCTTAAAGGCCGAAAGGTACGAAGATTTCTTCCAAGAACATGCGGTTGTTTGTGAAAGAGACGTTATACTTTTTGATTTTGCTGAGATTGGACTGTTGGAGGAAATGGAAAAGAGAAATTGGGTGAGGTACTTGAGATATGGAGGGGAAGCTGCCATTGACTTGATGAGGGAGTTTTACTCCAACGCCGAGATTGTCAATGGCGTGATTCGCACCTATGTGAGGGGAACTTACATTGATGTAGACGAGGCGGTGATTATGGAAATAAGGCAAGAAGTGCCTTGGGTAGACAATCCCGCCCACCCTTCGAGGAGAGAAACAGCAAAGAACACAGTGGAAAAAGAGTTGACGGGGATGCCTAATTTTGAATAGGGGACTAGGACTTCTTTGAAACAAGGGGAGCTCACCGACAAGTAAAAAATGCTTAACTTGATTGTGGTGTCAAATTTCGCTCCCATCAAGCGAAAAAATAAAATTTTCCCCAACATGGCGCGATTGCTTTATGCAATTGGAAAAGGGCATAACATCGATCTCCCCTCCCTCATCTTGAGCGAAATGAAAAAAAAGTGTGATGCAAAGAAGAGTGCACTACCCTTTGACAACTTAGTGACGAAAATATGCCTAGAGAATGGGATCATGATGAGACCTGAGATGGAAATGGAAAATCCAATGGGACCACTCAACAAGAGCTCTTTCAAAAGAAGTCAAGGACATAGGGGTGGCTCAGCTGCTAGGCAAGAGGTGCCACCAGCTAGAGGGGGAGACAATGTACAAGATGAGCTTGACTAGGAAGAAGAGAGAGAGTTTATGCAGACTAACGAAAAGGCAGGCACCAGTACCCACCGATCACTACGAGATATCATGATTGGCATCGAGGCCAACCAAGCCAGGCTTCTCCAACAACAGGAGGAGTTTCTTGGCTACTTGAAGGGTAGAACGGGTGATGCCAATGGATTTGGTAGAGATGGAGGGGATTGAGAGGATTTGATTGTTCTTTTTGTGTTTATGGATATTTGCTCTTTTACTGTTTAGTTTATGTATGCATTTTGATGAACAGTTTCAGTTTTTTTTTGGTGTAATTTTGCTAATGTTTTTTGTTGGATGAATTGGATCATTAATGGTTGATGTATCAAATGATCATATTCTGTGAATGGAATGATTCACTTTATATTTTTTATCTGGTTAAAAGCATTTGTAAAATTGGCACTTTAGCAATTCTTGTTGATAAAAACACATGTGAATTTTGAGAATGCTTGTTAAAGTAAATAATCACATGATCCGTTTGACACACATCTTGGTAATCTTAACCTCAGGTCACAACTCTTTAAACTGATATAATTTCTATGCTTACATTATCAAATGAGCATGAGTATTTGTTGTTCTCAAAGTACACAGTGATCAAACTCGAAAATAGAATCGGTATATAACCGACATTCCCTTGAAAACCTGACATAACCAGTGGAGATAACAAAGGATACCATGGTAAGTTTTGAACCTTGCGATGCTTCAGAGAGAACACCCACATTTACTCAAGAAAGGTCTTTTTTCATCTCCTATCTTTCAATAATGTCATTAATTTTATTTTGATTGATACAAATAATGTGATCTATTGACATATCTTGTAATAAATACAGGCAAGATGACACATGCGTATGCACATACTTGAGAAAGGATCTTAAGCCATCTTTGGATCAACTTTGATCCTCAGCCAATCCTTTCACAAAAGTATGACCATAGTCAGCCATGATTGAGCCTTCAAAGTATAAATTCTTTTCCAAAAAGCCCATATGATGACCAAGCTACAAGGAAAAATACTTGACCTACCTTACTATCTAATTTTCTTTCACCCTCGTATAAATCTAAATGATACAAGAAAAGCAAGGAAACTAAAAAATATATTGGAGGCTACTGTTCCATAAAAGAAAAGAAAATCGGTGAAAACAGCCGAAAAAGGAAAAAAAATAGAGAGACAGAGAATTGCCAAGAAAGTAAAAAATGGGGAATGTACATGAAAGAAATCCCATTCCCAGAAAAAATGTCGAAAATTCAACCAGAGGTGTACTAAAATGCATAAAAGAGATAGCATTCTTTTTTTGAAACTTCATTGATGTCATTTCGTTAGCTATTGACCTCTAGCCACATTACAACCTATAAAAGCCCTAATTGATCTCAAGTCTGATGCATATGCATGTTGTTAATCGCAAGTTGGGGTATGTTATATAGCATTTCGTTATTTGCATCAATATTCTTCCTTGAGGTTATGCTAAGAACATGATTAGTCTATTTGCTAAAAAGTTTCACTCATTTACTAAATTATGCATGCAATTTCTGATTGACCATCTTCTGATTACATGCTCAGTGAGAAACAAGTCACCGTAGTCAGAGTGAATATTTTGCTGAAAGCATCCCTATGAGAGGTTTGGGAAGTCAAAACTATCCATGAAGGGTGATTAAAGTAGAATGTTTGTTATACACCAATTCTTGTTTCTAGAATGATCATCCTACTACAAAGGAAATTTCAAATGCTAATGTGCCGAATGCTAATTTTTGCATAGGGATAGTACCAATGGTGAAGAGCGTGCGGACCTTAAAGTTAAAATTAAGGGATGGGTATCTCAATGACTATGATGATAATTTACTTTAATCAGCAATCTCACATTTACATTTGTTCTACCGAAGTTTGTGGGTAGCTTCACTGAAAACCCTCACGAGACAACACTCGTCCTCTAGGATAAACCTAGAGGTTTAACGGCATGTTGCATAAGCTAAATACAACCAGATAACCTACGAAAAAGGTGTTAGAAATAGATTTACATTTAATTAATTGTTGTATTACTAGGAAGTAGCAATATCTAGGTTGTGGGTGTAATTAATACTCAAAATTAACATATTCTTATGCCCTCTTTTGGACTAATTATGCTTTGGTGGAGTTTAAGTGATGATGTTTCAGGTCTTAAAGTTAACAAGGGTTCAAAGGCACCAAAAAGTACCTTTGAAGGCAATCACAGCATTTTAAGGAACAAAATGTAAAAGTTTGGAACAAGGAAGCAATGTTCGAACGTTAAATACCATTCGAACGGTCATGAGAAACCAGGTCAAATATTATAATCTGTGTTGCAGGCAAGACCCAAGGCCCTGGAGATTCAAGTACTATGTTTGAACGGTCATAAACGTTTGAACGTCCACTGCAGCAAGGACAAGATCAGACTAACTGAAGACATGGCGTGTTGCAGATTTGCAGTCAGAAGGCCCAGGAACTTGAGTGCCACGTTCGAACGGCAACCACCATTCGAACGCACCTGGAATTATTGAAAAGACCAATCAAGATTCTGCAAGGACCTGGAGGGATATTTGCACAAAGACTTGGAGGAAGATTTTTACAGAAAACTAGGTGTCTTCTGACATAACTGGTAGGCACTGATTCCATCTGACGTTTGAACGGCAGAGAGCGAAGACAGAGAAACCGTTCGAACGGTATTGACAGACTGTCTGCAGAGTGGTTGGCTTTTCACTTTGACTTTGACGCCCAGCTCTATTCTTTTACCTCATCCCCTGCCCTTTCCTTGCCTATATATACCCTTAGTTTGTAGATCAAAAGGGGGGACTTGGCACTCAACATTTAGTAGCCAACACTTCTCATTTGTAATTCTTCTAATTGTCTTAGTATTATCTCTTTGTTAGAGAGTGGGGGAGTTCAAATTCCCATTCCTTTTCTTTCCGTTAATGCTTACATTTACAGTTGCTTAAGAGTTTTCATTCCTTTATTTACATTTAGTCTTTACATTTATGCTCTTGATTTACATTTAGTCTTTACATTTATGTTCTTGATTTACATTTATGTCTTTATTTACTTCTAGTCTTTATATTTACGCTTTTACATACATGCTTTTAATTATGTCTTGCACTTTCATTATTTGAGCTCCCTTCTTGCTTAGAGGAGTAAAACTCTTTCACTTTTCTAAAACTTTACCAAAGCCGTGAAGGGTGGAACGCGATTCACTTATTTTTTTGTTGAAGATTAGCTCCTCGTTACCTGCACTTTTGCTTTGTGGAGTCCTCTACTTAGAGGGATGAGCATCACTCACTTTTCTAGCTTTACCAAAGCTATGAAGAGTGAGTAGTTTCTCATTCACTCTTTAGTAAGAGGTGAAGGGCATGTATTGATTATCCAGAGGTTATATTATGTATTGTTCTAATGCTTAATGTTGATATCCCCTTGTTTATTGGATGATTGATTGCATCTATCAAAGCTAAGGTACTTTGTATAATCGATAGTCTTTCTATGACACAGATGACTCTTGCATGGGAAGACTCCTCGTTTCAAGACAAGTACATTGGCTAGATCTTCATGATTATCCTTTAATCACCCCCATTATCAACCTTCATTTAAAATGATGGAATATTAAAGCCATGGTTGGATGTCATGAAGAAATTCTTGCTTATTTGTGGACGCGATAACTCTCGGTGCAAATAATTCTTGTAAACTTCTAGTAAGACATCAGAACCATGACCTTAATAGGCCATCTTTATCTTCTGATTAACTTGTCATTGACACGGGAGTTAGTTGAGTTATCAAGCATAATTATAATAAATCGGATAATTAAATACATGTCCCGATCCTTGAACTAAAGAGTGACTTTATTTTCATTTACCTTGTAATCTTTCTTGAAGAGGATTCAATATTCAGTTCAGGAAATCACCCACATCTCACCATCCTAAAATCTCAAGGTTACAATCAATTGGTCTCCTTTACGAATTACTTTGAAACACCAACAAAACAAGTTCCCTGTGGATTCGACTCCGGACTTAAACCGGATTATTACTACAACTTGACCGCCTACACTTGGGTGTACACATTTCGGATCAAGTCACCTTCACACTTGAGGAATTCTGTCGATCGTACATACGGGAGATAGTCTGGTTACATAGGGTGACCATATCTATAGTATCGGATCAAGATTCCAGGTTTACTACCCATTTTTGGAGAGTTTTCAATGGGCCATGGAGACACAGTTGATGATGAACATAGTTTTTCATCCCTAAACGGATGGTCAGTCGAAGAAGACCATCCAGATTTTAGAGGACATGCTACAAGCATACGTCCTAGATCTCAAGAGTAGCTAAAAAGAGCATTTACCCTTGGTGGAGTTCGTCTACGACAATAATTATCAGAATAACATACAAATAATACCCTATAAGGCACTTTATAGGAGGCTTTACCGTTCTCTGATTTGTTGGACAAAGGTTGAAGAGAGACCCTCTATGGGTCCAAATTTGTTTAAAGATACATCGGAGAAGGTGGACTTGATACAAAAATGTATTCTTGTGGTTCAGAGCCGACAGAAGAACTACGCTGATAGACGACGGTGACCTCTAGCGTTTGTGGTGGGAGATCACGTCTTCTTGAAGGTGATGCCTAAGAGGGGAGTGGTCAAATTCAAGAAGTGAGGAAAGTTGTCGTTGAGGTTTATCGGGCCTGTCGAGGTACTCGAGAGGGTTGGTACAGTTGCTTATCGGTTGGCATTACAACCAAAGTTATCGAGTGTTCACGCATTGTTTCATGTCTCCATGCTTCAAAATTACACCCTAGATCCAACACATATGGTGGATTGAGACGAGTTGATTGCTGATGCGGATGGAACCTTCGAGGAGGGACAGGTGCGTATCATGAATAGCAAAGAACAGGTTTTGCGAGGTAATACCATGAGGCTGGTGAATGTGTTGTGGCAGCACCGATGTGTGGAGGAGGTGATATGGGAGCGTGGGGACACTATGCATACCAGTTATTCGTTCTTATACGAGGATGGAGGTATATTTCTGTAATCATAAGTATTGTGTTACTTGTTGCATATGCATGCGGTTAAGTGTGTGAATTTCGAAGACAAAATTTTTTTAAGAAAGGAAGAATGTAAAATCCGGGTAAATTTAATTTTTTTATGAAAAGCGGCAAAACGGTAATTTTTTACTTCATAACGGGTTGAAAACTTAAATTTTTCTAGAGCTCGGATGACAAAATGAATCTCATCGTTGGATTCGTCTAGGAAAATCTAGTTACCCTATCTATTTTTGTCGAGTTCTAAGACAGTCAAATTCTTCACATTTTATGAGGTGACCTAAAAAACGAACACGGGACTTAAATTTTGAAAAATGAAAAATAATTTAAAAGAAATTCATATAAAAAATTTTGAACATGAATCGGGATGAAATTTAGTTGTTTCAGGACGAAATCGGATCAGAGAATGAGGAACGTGTAGCGCGATGCAGACCAAGTATTTAAAGGGTATAAATAGGGGACAAAAATAGATTTTCTCTCCATTCTTTTTGCTAGGTTACGTTGGAGAAAGTAAGAGAGGGAAAAAAATTCAAGACTTCTTTCTACGATCTACGGAGTTCCCTTGGTCAAAATCCTTTGGGCCAAATATTAAATTTGATCTAAATGACGAAGGCCATGCCTACGAACCAAAAAGGACAGATTTCACCGAAGATTCAAAAATGAGATTTTAGGAAAAACTTGGATTAGAGCTTGTTTCGGGTTCTTAAAGCTTCCTATAGTTATTTTACGTTTCAAGAGGTAGTGTTTTCATCCTAACTAGGTTTATTTCCAAACTAGGGTTGTGATATGGAATGGGTAGGTTGTTAGATATCTTTAGCACTTGTCTATTGTTGTAAAATTGGTGAAATGGGTAAAATAAATTCTAGCTTGAATTAGGTATGTAGAAATTGTTTAATGTGATTTCTAGAGCTATGTGATGAAATTGGGCATTTTATGTGATTACATGATTTGGTACTGTGAAGGTGTTTGGTTAGATGCCTATGCAAAATTAAGTGTGTTATTTCATAGATTATGTATAACATGCTTGAGAAAATTATTGTTGAATGTAAATGTTGATATATGTTTATGATATATTGGCATTGTAATGATTGATGAAAAATTATATGCTTTGGATATAATTAGTCATAGAATGTGTTGAAATGTGGTTGAAATAGCTCATATGAAATTCATTACACATGGATATGAGATTGATATTACAATTGTACATATACATTTAGCATAAAAACGAAAAATATCGCATTCATGGACATTTGACATGAGTGTGGGTGTGTGTATATATTTTTAATCAATATCATTCTTGGTGGTTGATAAGTGGGCTCGATACAGTCGGATCAAGGTTCGACAGAGTCACACAGTTGCATGAAAAACTTGTTTCGGGTACAACAACTAAGGCTAGATTCTCCCTCAGGTGCAGACCCGGTTACTTGGTTTATACACTTTTTGGTAGTGCAATTCCAAAAAAATGTATCGGTGAGCTGAACCGGCGGTGAGACTCCGAAGATCCGAATACCCAACAAAGACACATGATTTATTTTTAAAAGGCCATTAGCTGTGCAACATCAATGGCAAATGCTTGGAATGCCCGATTTTATACTCATGACATTGCTTGTGTGAGGGAGACGGCAGAAGCTCGGGTTGAGTGCATGAGTGGGTTGAGTGCGTGAGTGAGTCTCATCTCATATCATGACATGACATAGTGATTTTCAATATTGAATTGCATATTCTTGATTGGAATGTTGTTGCTTGTTGAATTGTGTATGTAAAAATTTCATATGCATCAAGGTTGGGGAGTAGCCTCTTTAGGAGATATCCTATTGAGCATGGCTCACCCTTTATAGGAAATATTTTTGGTGTGGAGTACACACCGGTGGACGACTCTCATTCGGGCTCTCAAAGATGAAGAAAGCTGACTTGTGGCTTTTAAACTATATTTTGTAAAACATTTATGAAATTTGATTTTGGACATATAAACCTATGGAAATGATTGTAATAGAACTTGTATGTACCATGCTTTTATATGAAAAACTTCATTATATATGTGTTGAGTTGATATGGAGTGGGTTGGAATGAATTGGAATTGAAAAAGGATGAAAATGGGTAAAAATAGACAAAACCTACCGATAAAACGATGTAAAACCTACCGGTAAAACTTTTTTAATAGGCAAAACCTGCCGGTAGAACCATAGTTATCAAAATCGGACCGGACATCAAACCGGCAGAGTGACTGGGTCAATGGTTTATTAGTTCAACTAGTGGATCAACTGGTCGGACCGCTCGAATAATAAAAAAATAAAAAAAATTATAAAATATAATAATTTAGCTAAAAAAGATAAAAAATATGTCTCTAATGCATATAAAAAACCCCAAATGTTAAGACTATATATTTATATAGTCTTTTAAAACATCCAGTTGAAAAGAAAATATTAGTAGAACTAATTGGCCTCTTTTCTAAGAGCAAACATGGGATGTTATTCAAGAAATATCACCAATTATATAATTTTTGAGTTCATTGCAGTTTGGTGGAAATCACACAACCACCTCGTACTGGAAGTTTTCAAGATATGAGAGAGAGAGAGAGAACCTAGGTAGTCAGTCAGAACGCGACCATCGGAGAATTGGTCGGATGGTTCACCGGGAAAAGTGATCCCATATGGTTCTTTCCATGAAGTAGCAGAAGCTTTAGGCCAGTTCCCAGTATCTGAATAAGAGTCTCCGAAAACGAAAAGCTTCATCAAGCCATGATGACGCCGAGGAGATCCTCCGATCGCCTGAGCTTCTGCAATCATCAATGGCAACATTTCAACATCAGAACTGTTCTTTGCCTCATGTATGTATATATATATATCTATATAATAAAACAGGAGTGTGTTTGAATTTTA
>CM042187.1:18234770-18258933 GCA_023539305.1 Ilex asprella
ATATATATATATATATATATATATATATATATATATATCAGCATATTCAATAAAGGAAAGACGAGGATTAATTTTTAGTACCTGTTCGTCATTGCGAGATCAAACAAAAAGAGATCGAGTGCAGATCCCTCTGCCTGTTCGTCATTGCGAGTGGAGAAAATCGATTGAACAAAAAGAAGAAGAATCAATTGAACTATGTTCAGTTTGGTCTCATCTTAATCTATTGTTGTGCTTGTGCCTAAGTGGAGAAGAAGATGGAGGTCGACTGGATTTAGGGGGAAAATTGGGGATTTGGGGGGTTTTTAGTAGAACCGCCCGGTTTGATAGAACCGCCCGGTTCACGGGTTTTTGTAAAAACCCGGCCGGTTTGACGATTTTATTCCGGTTTAACTCCTTAAACAGTTCAATTCAAGAACCGAACCAGCAAAGGTCCCGGTTCACTATCTAACTAGTCGAACCGGCCATTCCAGTCTGATTTTGATAACACTGGGTAGAACGATGACAAACCTACCAATAGGTTTTCCAAAAATCTCAATTTTTAAGAATGCTTTGCTATGCTTTTGGGTTTTGTGTCATTTTATTCAAATGATGTAAATGGACAATAATGGAGTATAAATTGTAGTATATTGGACCTCGGATGGGTCATGTGATTGAATGATATACATGTTGTGCATTTGGGTGAGTCGGTACAGGGGAGACTCTGTCCAAACTTTGAGTTGTTGTGATTCCGGTTAGGGGTGTCTATGGGCCGGGCCGGGTTAGGCTCCGTGAAATTTTTTTCAGGCCGGACCTCGGTAGTATAGGCCCAAGCCCTTACCCAAGTGAGTTATCGGGTGGGCCGGACCGGGCATCGGGTAGAGGTAGGCTACCCTCAGCCCAACCTGTGAGCCTATTGGTCGGGCCTGTGGGTGGGCTTGCAGGGCGGGCCTGCTTGCGGACTTTTTTATATACATCTTTATTTAAAAATAATGAATATTTTTGTAACTTAATATTTGTGTAAATTATATTTTTAAATCAAAAGTAAAGTCAAGACATAAAAGGAGGAATATTCAATACACCAAAAAGAAGCAAAACAATAGGGCCATGGCAATGCGAGCCCATCCAGTGTAATAGCCCATCCAGTGTAATAGCAAGAGAAGATGACTTTTGAAAAGATATGAAGAAGGCTCTGGCTTTGGATCACTTGGAATTAGTTCAAGCAAAACTCCGACCACCCATTGACAGTGAAAGTTATTGAACATTGCCTTTTAACTCAAAAAAAACAAAACAAAGCTCTAAATGGGTCCTTTGTTAGGGTAATGAAACCCCTCAAAAAAATACCAGTGCCCTCTTTGAGACAACCCACCTTGTGTTTGAGCTTCATGTGCAAGGGTTAGACCAGCTTTCATACCCCCCCACTTCTTGGCAGGGCCGGGCCTAGGCCTATGCCACTTAGTTGGCCGCCTAGGGCCCCCAAATTTTATAAAATTTTAGGGTCCTCGGTTAAGAGTTTTAATTATGAGTATATATATTTTGAAAAATATTATGTATCATAAATTTACAACCTAAATTTGCATCTCAAATAAAAGGGGACCGTTGGATGAGTGAGTCCCATTAACTTTTTTAAATGAGATCTACTGATCTAATTGTCCCTCTTCATTTGGGATACAAATTTGGGTTACAAATTTGTTTTACATAGCATTGCTCATATATTTTGGATAGGCTGGTTTAAGAGAGCCCAAATTTTATTGATAAGTCCTTTAACATTTTAACAACTTACTTAGAAAATTGCTCCACTTTGCGAACTGCAGCAGATTGTTAGACTTCTACAACAAGGAAGGATAATGTCTCTCTCTTCCTCTCTCATCTGTGAAGGAATTAAGCAAATCACATATTTAAGGCTAAATTTTTATTTTTATTTTGTAAGGATTTAACGCTAAATTTTTTTTTTGTTAACAATACTAATGACAGTTGCTTCGGTTGATTTTTTTTTTTCAAAATTAAATTAATAAAATTTTATCTCCGATCAACTAGTCACAATAAAGATTAAATGGATTAGTTATATTATCTATTGAAAAAAATATATCAACAAACCTTGAATAGAAAAAATTTAATCAATATTTTTGCATCTCAAAAAGCTAGAAAAATATCTTTTAAATGAATATATTTTAATAATTACTACCTATTAATAAGACCCACTTTCATATTCTCGCCTAGGGCCTCCGAATTTGTTGGGCCGCCCCTGCTTCTTGGTTGGAATGATGTGGATATAGGCTTAATGGGCACTTAAGAGTGTTCCAGTCCGTTGTGAAAATAAAATGAATAAATCTCAACTAGGTTGACACTTACTAACGTATCTGTCGTTTGTATTACTCTACCATTTCAAACTTATATGCTTAATACATGGAAAAAAAATACATTATTTATAATATCTAAATTTTAAAACTTCAAATTTCGATATTGGTAGATTTATTTCAAAGTTTTAAATTTAATGGTCTAAAAGTATAATTTTTTTTTCAAAGGAAAGGTGAGTGGGTTGGGCTTACGGGCGGGCTTGACGGGTCGGGTAATGGGTTTGGGGGCAAACCCAAGCCCTCTTTTTACCGATATTGGGCTCGAGCTCAGGCGGGCTAACTATCGAGCTTATCGGGCTTTAGACCTATTTTTTTGGGCCGGGTAACGGGACTTGTGAATAACCTTACCCATGGACACCCCTAATCCCAGTAAAGGGAATGTTTTTGATGTGGTGCTGGGTGAAGCGGCATTCATGGATTTTTTCACGGGTTGACGTGTGATTAACGGGTTGACAAAAGACCCCTAGTTTTAGGAGCGTCACAAAACTACTTAATTTGTGTTTGCTTATATTGAGTATCCTTCTTAATTACTGCATTAAATAATTGACAAGTGGTACACAAACATATTTTATGCATCACCAATTTTTGCATATTTGTATGACTTAACACGATCACTTTAGCCTTGCTTGATAGTTATCTGCCTCACTTATGCTGAATTTGTGTTTAGTTTGTGAATTGTGTATTTGTAGGCAATTAGATCTAAGGAGGGGTGATTTGGACTTAGTTAAATGCTTCGGAAAGTTTTTAAAATGGGCGGATGATGAATCAAGAGCATTACAACAAAACAAAAGAAAAATAGCCTTTTGTATGGTACAACTTGTACCGGTTCATCAGTGATCAAGTTTGTACCGATACAACAACTTTGTCCCGGTTCATCATGGGCACAGTCACCTTGTACAAATTCATTCTAACTTGTACCAGTGCAGTCTTGGAGATAATGCATTCTAACTAGTTCTTCATTCTCTTGCACTAGTACTTTGGTTAGTCAATGTGGCTGCAACTTGTGATTTACGGCGATAGTCTATGGAAGAGAGGATATATAAAGACATTTACATGAAGCAATCGGGAAACTTTAAAAAATAGCACACCCGTGATGATGGGTCTTTACTCTCCTGAATACAAACGTCGATACGCCGAATGGAAATCGGTGAACAAACTATGCATGAAAGAAAGTGATGTGTGAGAGGGAGGCAGAGACATATAGACAGAACAGAGTGTCCTTTATATTTTAGTTTTTATCAATTTTTATTTTGTGTATTAGATTAGTTGTACTTTGGAGATTTCCAGAAGAAACTAAATATTTTGGTTATATTATTTTCAATATCATTATTGTTTTTCTTCAAATTTATCATATCTTCCATTATTATTTTTAGTTTAATAAACATTATGTTTGACTAAATTAGTTTCGACATAATCCAAGTAAAGATTCTCAATCGTGATCAAGTGATATTGATTCTAAAAACTGTTGTTAACACTAGGTGTTTTTGTTGATTGGAATAATTATTTTTGAACACGTGTTTGATTTATAAATATCTTTAGTTACTCGTCGACAGATTAATCTAGCATGAATAATGTCTGGAGTCCCTGCAATCAACATGACATATTTTTTCTAGCAATTATTTTCTATCATAAAAAACTCATATTTCTCACAATCTGATATTCGTTGAATATTCATTGTCTAAGTAAGTTTGATTACAAGCTTTAGATGAGTTATAATTAAGATCAATGATCTTGATTACAAAAAGAAAAATTCTGAGGATCAATCGATTTTTTTCGGTAAATTACATTGCATTATTTGATAATCTTAACAACATTCAGAAATCCAAAAATATTTATTTTGTTTGCATTATATTTCTATTCAAATCTTTCTTTTTTTCCTGTGGAGGCGACTTTGGTAATTCGAGTTACTACACGATAAAACATTCCAACACTTATGAAACACTTTAATATACAACAATCATAGACAAGCATTGGTGTGAATTTTCTATAATATGACAAAATTACTTATTTTGATTCTAAAATTATATTAAACTTGTAAATATATTAAACTGAAACACATAAATTTGTTTCTGTTATTAAGAGCTAAATACTAACATACAAGAACAAGCAATACCATATAAATCTATAATAAATACATTGATCTATTTGTAAATCAAGAACGGAGATTGAACTTTATATAGATCAAGACCAATGTTTGACACTATTTCCTTAAGATAAATTTGGCCCCCACATTGGTGCTTATGAATTCAAGATACAATGCTCTTCACGCAATCAAAAATAGCAATCCAATCCAATTGCTCATTGAACCAACAATTGTATTTTGTACTCTCAAAAAATGCAGACTCTTAATGACGAAATTTATGAGTGTAATGATTGCCTTAATCTCATAATTATATTCGTTAATGTAAGTTTAGAATGCTAATAAATCTGAGTTATTTATAGATAGAATGGTGACTATTTCGGACAGCCACCATGTGAACTAATACAACCCAAAATACACAATGCTGAACCCAAATCCAACTGAGCCAGACCCAATAAACCAAGTAAGTCCAAGTCAGCTAAAAGGCAGGTTAAGCCCAGTTCGTGAATTCGACCCAACCCAAGGTCCGAAGAGTCCAAGAAGATTAAATCACTTGTGGAGAGATTATTGGGATACCCACTCTCGAAGATCAATGATATCTTAATTGTACTTACCTTTGTAGCTATCCTCCCCGAAAAGCTAGTGTCTTTACCCTCACGTCACCACCTCACCATGCCTATAAATTGTAAGTCCTCTCTACATGAGATGACACATTAAACTCTACCTCTATACCTCTCTACACACATATAACTTTTCTCTCTTCGAACTATTGTATCTCACCTAGAGCTAACCATTGCTCTCTGTCTCGTTTACTTTACTTAATCAATAAGGACCCCCGACCACCATCACCGTTTTTTAGAGTGGCATAGGTCACCCGGACCGAACCACTATATATCTGTGTGTTGACTCAATATTTACATTACTGTCATTGATTGCTTTATTTATTGTCCATTAATCACACCTTATCACACACTCGACTATTGATTTTGCACGAGACTATTTTGTGCATCATCAAATGCAATCCAGAAAACACCATTCCAAGTCTGCCATGAACAGACACAAAATTAAAATTTGGACTAAAAGAAAAATTCAAATCCGAACCAGTATGAATTTTGAATTCCATCGGGCAAAAACTTAAATCTGGTTAAGAATTTTGGACCCAATTCGCCAAACAAATTTTCTCCAAAAAGATAAGGTCGGATCTAACCCACACCCTAGCCTAACCAAGTTGGGGCGGGCATGTGTGTGGTCGAACCCAGACCCATGTAGGTTCTCACCCATTCACTAAATTGTGGTGCTCCTTAGAGCACAACCTATAGAGTAGACTTGGGACATATATGTTCATGTAAAGTTTCTTGCTCAACTAATGTGAGATTGATATTATATCTCATATTGTCTATTTTTTATTTTTATATTTTAAGATGGTCACTTTAAAGTCTATTTTCTCACTCATTTCTTACTCGATTTAAGCAAGCAAATATATTATATTATTCTCTTAATGGAGTAGATCACGAATCCATAAAAAATGATTCAAAATGATGAGTGAATCTCACTTTAATTTTATTCAAAATTGATCAAAAATAAAAATTAATTTTTAAAAAACTACTTTAGTTCAACAAATAAAACCTTTTTTCAGTGTCATCTAAACACAAATGGGAGTGGTATGAAAACGCATCAACTAAATTAGGTTGCTGGAGTATATATGAGATGAGTTTACTTAGAGAGCTCACAACATTCATACATGATAACCAAAGACCCAAGTGGTTATAAATAACCCATTGTTAATTGGTTGGGCTGGATTGTGTAGGAAGGGTTTGATAAAAATATCATCCAATCCTATCCAACCGTACCCTCTCGGCCAACAAACTGGTTTTAAAGAATTTAATGAATTATGTCTAAAGTATTTAATGAAATAAGAATGAATAATTTGTTGGGGGATAATAAAAAATTATAAAACAAAAAAATATATATATGAAAATGTGAATAGTCTCGTAACCTTTTAGGGTTGTCTATTTTCGACACGATATGTTAAAACGACACGAAATAAATGAATCGAACACTGAATTAAATGGGTTAATGGATAAAAATGGGTCAACAAGTATAAACACGAAAAAAACAGGTTGAATTCATGTCGAAATTAAGTCAACCCGATTTTGATCTGATTAACCCGTATATTTTAAACAGGTTAATATAATTCAACCCGAACCCGACGTACCAATTTTTTACCCATTTAACCCATTTATCCAAATACATAAAAACAACACAATAAAACATACAAGTTTTTAGTGCCCATAGAATAAATTTTTGATTTTTTTTTCATGTTTTTGATGGTTTAAAGTCATTTAATTGGAAATGGATGTTAGGAATTGATTTTTTTTTTTTGCTTCTTGTAATTCTTTAAATTTTATTCAATAAAATCTTTTGATTTTTTCAAAGTTGTTAAACAAATAAAATTTGATATGTGGGTTAAATAAATCGGGTTAAACAGGTTAAGTAGGTTAACAAGTCATGTTATGTGATAATTCAAAAATGACCTATTTATTAAACGTGTTAAACATGTTAGGTTCGAATAACACGTTTAATAGCTAAGTCAGGTTAGTGTTTACACATTTCAACACGATTATATCAAGTTTAAGTTTAAAAATTTTTGATAAAAATTCAAAAAAAATTCGACACAAAATGACCCGACCCAACACTTTTTTACACCTTATAACCATTGCTCTCTTGTACTTTCCCTACTCTTTACCAGTAACTGCCGCACTCAAACCGAGCAGAGCAGCTTATGAGCAATGCTAAGAACAACGGCCACTCTCACTCACCTCTCTCTTTACAACCTCAACACTCTCAAATCCTTCCCCTCTCTTTCACTACATAGACCCCTCTGCCTCCTACCCAAAAACCCCAGAAAATCTATCACCCTCAGACCCCTTTCTCTCTCATCCACTTTGCCCCAAACGTCTCCCTCTTCAACCTCAACCCATGTCGACCTCGACCCATATTATCTCTCCTGTTCAATGCCCAATAAACGTCTCAAAGTTGCTGTTCTTCTCAGTGGGGGCGTCGATAGCAGCGTCGCTCTCCGCCTACTCCACGCCGCCGGACATTCTTGCACCGCTTTCTACCTTAAAATCTGGTTCCAAGTATGTATACACCCAAATATCCACAGATATACATATGTGCATATTCAGTGATTGTTGGAATATTACTGATTGTAGCCGTAGTGGGCATTGGGTTTTTAATTTGTGAAGTTATTCAGTAAATTAAATCCCTGGAAGGAGAAAATCGTAGTAAATTTTAATTTTTTTTATTTAAGCTCGCACATAAGTCTTTATATAGTCAAAAAAACTTTAATCCTTTGATACTTGTAGCTGTAGTGGGTACTGGCTTTGTAGTGATTGAAGCTATTTAATGAGTTCAGTTTGTTAGTATTTGTATAGAAATCAAATTGTGTTTCTTTTTTATTGGCGTTGTTGGTCTTCTTGAATTGGATTCAATTAAAAAAAAAAAATATCTCTACTTGAAATTGTTGTCTAGATTTTAGAGGTAGGGAATCAAATTAATGTGTGACCGCGGGGAACCTATAGATCTTGTGGACATTATATAAGAGAATGGAGTTTTTGTTTGTGGTAATTTAAATGCTTGTGCACATAATACTGCCTATGTGTTCAGGTATTCGAGCATATATGAGAAACTTGCAAACTCTCAGCTGGTTCTGATACCACTCCTTTTTGTAGGAAGACTTTGAAAACTTTTGGTCTGAATGTCCGTGGGAAGAAGATTTGAAGTACGCAAAGGCTGTTTGCGAACAGGTTAGTTTCCTTTTGTTGGTGTTTGTAATAAGAAGCCATGTATCTCTCCTTTATTTAATTGAAAGAAAGCCCCAACTGATGTATAAGTTTAATCATGCATTTGAGTTGCAGCAGTCTGGATAGCCTGTTTTGTATCTGCAATAAAACAAATTGTATGTATACAATGAAAAACTATTCTTGTCTTAGCTAGGGAATTTTGCTTCTCTTAATATTCCTAGTATAGAATCTTTTTTACAAATATACTTAGATATTTGATTTCAGGTGGACGTACCACTGGAAATTGTGCATTTGACAGATGAATATTGGAATAATGTGGTAAGCTTTGCCCCTCTAGAATGTAGCTTCTTAAATTCTGTTGCATGACTGCAGGCTTTCCATGAACCTCTGTTACTTGTCAATCAATTTTTTTGTGGGTAATTTACAACTATTTGATGGTCGTTTAGATGTATAAACTGGTTGAGATTATGTATTGTTCATACTCAACTATAATAAAAAAATTCATGTTATTGCCCTCTATATACTCTTGCCTGAGTTATCATGCTGCCCCTATGCTCTGTCTTGTGTAAGACTGAAGAATAATTTAATTGAGAAGTCATGAATCTCATGTCCATGTTGCAGGTCTCATACATAATAAAAGAGTACCGATGTGGTCGTACCCCTAATCCAGATGTTCTTTGCAATACAAGAATAAAATTTGGTGTGTGGTCTTTCTATTATGCAATTATATTTTATCTTGTTCTGTTTTAGTAAACTGGTTCATCTTCAAAGTTGCAGGCTCTTTCGTGGATGCTATCTCTAATTTGGAATTTGACTTTGTTGCTTCTGGACATTATGCAAAAGTTGTTCACACATTTGGTGATCAAACAGATGAGCCTTCTGTTTTGGAACTATCAAGAGATATGGTATGTAAGTATTCGCATTGAAGGAGATATTATATGTATTTAGTCTAGCATATAGGTTAGTCTTAGGACCCAACCTACCATCATAATAAGACGGCTGAGATGGCGGACACCTATATGGTCTTTCAAAGTGTCCATCATATGTTGCAAATTGTTCAGTTGGATAAAATTTATATATAGCATTATCGACTCTATCACTAATGAGATATTTTTGTTCCTGATGGATCTGAGATTATTGAATGAAGTATATTAATGATGATCTTATGTGGGTCATAAATCCTCATGATTGACTCTTGAAGAATGAGGGAGCACCAAAACATCAACACTGTAGAAAGAAGTCAGCGAATCATGTAAACAAAGCAGAAAATATTTTTGGCAAAAAATCCTTGACCTCTGCAAACTTTTCTGACTTCTAAATGAATAGACAGATTAGATTCAGTCTGTCTAGTGCAGTATTAGTACCTTTCTTGACGTCTATATAGCCTTTTTGAATGCTAAATGCTCCAATTGGCAGTGAAAAGTTAAGAACTGTGCAACTGGTAGCAGAACTCATTTTCTTTTGTCTGGGGGATGTTGCGGGCCTAAATTCTCACCTGGATGATGGTATTCGTCCCTAAACGATGTCGGGGTTGTGGATGCACGCCTGCCTAAAAAGGCTACAGTTGCCTAACAGAACATGGTAATGATCTATCGAATGTGTCGGGGCTGATCCTGGTTGGTGATATGATTTGTGTCATGCTTTTTTGGTTGATTCTGACCAAGTATTATTGGATTGAATCCAGCTATTAGCCAGATTTAAGTCCTCTTGTTCACTATTGGTGTTCGATGGTAGCCCTATGCGCAAAAATCATTACACACGACCTGGATGGCGGCGACTTGGGATGAGACTGGTTGTTGACGATGGTTAGAGACAACCGCGAGAGAAGGTGCTGACGACAATTATCAGTGAAGTGGATGACGAAAGGATGGTGCTGTGCAAGATGATCACAATGAAGGAACTGGTAATGTTCTGCATCAGTAACTGTGGAAGTGGTGAACTCCGAATATGTAGTGTTGGTTAACCATGTATTTCAATTGGGTAGTATTGTTTAATTATGATGGTGGCAAAGATGATGACAGCGGATGGCGGTGAAACAGCGATGACTATGATAGTTGCAATGGTGATGATGAGTGGTGGATAGTGTTGAATGTTTATAGTGATGGGTGCGACTTACTGGTCATAGCCAACAAGAAGCAATAGCAACTATGGATTGAAGTGGGACTCTAGTATCAATTGACGCAGGACAAGAAAGGAGAAGGATATATTACTGCAAAAGAGCAAAATTCAAGACAAAGTAAAAAAAGTAATTGAACCAGGAGAAAACGAAAAGATTTAAACTCTTCCAATGCAATGTAATATTTTATAAATGATTAAGTCTTCTCAAAGACATTACATAAAAGCCCTATTAATAGGTAACCCTAACGGCCTTGTTAGCAATTACCAAAAATAACTTGTAAGAATAATATTTAAATCTCAAATAATCCCAAATATGGATGGATAAAATAATGCTAAATAAACTTATAATACCCCAGTCTTCAATTTGTGCTTCATAATTTCCTTTTTGTTCCCCTCATTTAGTGATCTAGTTTAAGTAAGAGAATTTCCTTTTTGCTAAATACGGATAGGGAATTTTTTTTTTTTTTTCGGAAAACAGAAAAATTGATAAACACCGCATGACTACTAGGATATGCTATGTTCGCATGCCAATAAAAAAGTGTCAACTAATATACGATGACAAATATTATTGCCATGCCTTCACTTGTTGAACTACCTTTGAGAATTCATGTATTCTGGATTTGTCTTGTTTATACAAAAGCCTATAGGATAAGGGCACTTGCCTGTTGTTCTGTCAGATTTCTCTTGTTCGGCCTTCGTACCAATCTATGTTAAGGGAAATAACATATCGCCGGCTCTCTTTTTAAATTACCTTGGTTTAAATTGGCAAATTGTCGTGGAAAGTTTCCTTTGTGTCTCTTAGCTTCATGATTAGTTCATGCATATGATGTAAAGCTAAAGCTTTTTTGCTGCGCTGAATGTACTATTTTAATCCTGTTAGAGTCTTGTAGATACTTAATGAGGGACTTTGCTATTTTGAATTTTTTTTTCCTTGCATATACAACTTTGTTTTTATATATGCAGTTTGCTGTATTTCAGGTCAAGGATCAAACCTATTTCCTTTCACACCTCTCACAGGCTCAGCTTAGACGACTTATTTTCCCTCTTGGATGTATCCCAAAGGTTTGGTGGGACTAATTTCCACTTGAAATTTGTGCATGTACATGATATTTCTTGATATACATGCACATGTGTGTGCGTGTGTATATTTGTATGTACGTATGTTTATATATTCTTTTTTGGGGGAGGGGAATAAGTAAATGCTGTTCAGAAACTTGGCAATATCAGTTCGATTCCAAATAGATTAGTTGTATAGATCATGGAGGAAAAGGAGTTGAAATGCATGGTGGAATATTTCTTGTATAAGAAGAATGAAACGGTTGCATAAGAAATAATTCTGTCAGGCTTCGTTCTACAACTATTTTGTTGCCCATGCATTGGGTGACCCATTAGGTGCTATTACTTTCATGTTTGTAATTTTTTTGGGTTAAGTGTCATATTTGTAGTATGTGGAAGCTTGGCCAGTCATCTTGTAACCAGTATGTTTTTGTTTTCTAAAACATTTCTTATATGTGCTGGACACATCATCCTTTGTTTTGTGAATACATTCCATTTTGCACTCTTCCATGAATCTTTCATTCTTATTCTTTCATCCAGTAATATTATCTGCAGGATGATGTCCGCAAACTTGCCAAAAAATTTGATTTGCCAAACCAGGATAGAAAGGATTCGCAAGGAATATGCTTTCTTGGGAAGGTATGTCTCGCCAACACATATTTGTGAATTATATGAGGAAGATTATTTTCATATTGGGTCTTTTAAGTATGTATACCACTCCATTTTTTCCCTGGTGCTAATGTGGCTGAAGGAGCTGTGGAATTCTGAAATTAGTTAGTAACATTATATTGTGCAATAAAATATGAAATAATTATGTGAATTGTTGATCGTTAAGCTTAGATTAGTGGACAATAGTCTAACTATGGCTTTATCGACTTATCATTGGAATGCAATTGAAATCTTCCCTTGCTCTATAAAGTGGAACATCTCGATGTGGATTCATTGTAGGTGACAATCTTATGAAAATAATCTCATGTCTCTCATTTTTTGCCTTCATTCTGTCTTTTATCCAGTTGTTTGGCTATGTTAAAAAAAATCCGGTTGTTTTGTTCAGTAATGATTGTGATTACCTTGGTCGTCAATTTATTTTTGGTGACAGATAAAGTTCAGTGAATTCATTGCAAGACAAATTGGGGAGACAGAAGGTGTAATATTGCAGGCTGAGACTGGAGATTTTCTTGGGAAACACCGGGGTTTTTGGTTCTACACAATTGGCCAACGCCAAGGTTTACGGCTCCCTGGAGGGCCCTGGTATGCTCTCAATATTTAACTGGCATAAATCATGAATGAGTTAGTACTATAAATTGTATGCAAGATTGATTGAAGTTTTATCATTAAAACTGATCATAGTTGTCTGTTATAAAAAAAGTGTCTATGAACAAGTTGTATAGTTAGACATTTAGTTAAAGATTGAAGCTTTTCAAGTAGTTGTAATGTACATGATGGACCCTGCAAAATCCATTTCACAAAATTGTTGCCAGGGTTGTCTTATCAGCATACTGCATAAACCTATACAAGGTCATTTAAGTGCTAACCATCAGAGACTCTTGATGCTGTCAGTAACAGCTGTAGACAGCTGGTATTTAAACTCCAAATATTTACACTGTTGTACATGCTAGATTTTCTAAATAATTCCCGTGTGGTGCATCTTCTGTAGGTATGTTGTTGAGAAAGATGTTAAAAATAATGTAGTCTTTGTATCAAGGGACTATTTCTCAGTTGACAAAAGAAGGCGGTTATTCAGAGTTGGATCCTTGAAATGGCTTACCAGGTCACCTCCTAGCCAGGTCAATCAGCTTGTCTGCAAGGTACAAAGCTTGATTCCTGTTTCATTGATTTATGATCTTTGAGAATTTCATGATACCTTAGTTTCTTGTGACAAATGAGGAACATTGTCCCAGATAAATTGGGACCAGTGGAGGATTTTTTTCAACAATTACTTAGATCTCTACCTAAAGCTTTCATTGTTCACACATGTACCACAAGTGAAAATTTTACATAAAATGAAAGAAAGTTCGTAGAAAATTTCTCCGCTTCCGCTTTAGAAGAAAAGATAGGTACCTCCATGACTAAGCACATGTGCATTTTTCATGAAAACCTTTTTCATAACAACCCAAAGGCCATTTACAATTTTGCTTATAAAGGAGCAAAATACCATCCATCTTTTGAGTGAATAGGTTACCATCCCCTGTGCAATAAAAGGAATGAAAAGCTCGTTGAAACTACAGTGTGCAGTGGGAGCCCTTTGATGTTCTTCAACTTCCCAGGCAGTTTGAGATTCATCAAAGGTTTTGACATGCAGGCCCTCTCATCTGGTGCAAAAGAATGACTATCTATGAAGCACGGATACAGACACGGGTGTCGTATCCGATACTATACGGACACGGGAATACGGTTAATTAAAATAATATTATATTATATATATAATACCAAAATTAATAATAACTAATGAAAAATACAGCCTCTTTAAATAAACAATACCAAAAAAAATATGAAGCATTAGTTACAACCTACCAATATACAATAATAAAATAAAATATTATAATTAATAGTAAATCCTTTTTACTCATAACCAAAATATAAAATCCCTCTTTTTAACTCCCATCCCAAAAAAACCATTTTAACTCCCTAGACCCAATTAAAGGCCCCATGCCTTTCAACTCCCCATACTCAATTAAAGACCCCACCCCCGAAAAAAAATCCTTTGAAAACCCAGAGAGAGGGAGAGAGAGAGAAATCGAGATCGATCATCGACATTCAGCACAGATCTAAAACTCACAGCAGTAGATTTGAGACTCCAAGTTGTGCAAATTGATCTTCCCTCTCCTTTTTCTCCTCTTCCCCTTGTTGCCGATGCAAGTCTGGTGGAGATTTAATCCGTCAGTCTCCTCTCCTTGTTATCCTCTTCTAGTTCTCCTCTTCTCACTCTCTCTGTCTGTCATGATTCACGAGCACAAAAGGTTCAACCTTCAGGATTTGTCATTTTGTTTTTTTCCTTTTTGACGTTGCCTCTTTTTTTTTTCTTCGTTTTAGTCCCCCTAAGTTTTTAAAATAAGAAAAGAAGCCTCGCCGTATTCCTCCTTTGTCCCCTGTATCCCCACGTATCCGAGTCGTATTCGATTGAAAAAAATTCAGATCTACTGTGCAAGACACTTTTAGAGGTGTTGGACACGTGTCCGACAATGCCACGGCGACCCCCTGGCGAGTATCCGTGCTTCTTAGACGACTACATGACCACATTTTCCTATTTTTCTTCATACATTGGTGCAACCTTGGTACCATTGAGCTTCACTGCAACTACTAATCACAACCCGAGTGTAAAAGAATTTTGGTTTGCAGGACTTAGATTATTTTTTCTTTTGCACCAGACAAGTCGCCAAGTCTTTAAGGGGTGCAATATGGTGTTTGTTATGATTTTTCATGTTGAAGTCCATTTTGTGATCTTTCATGAGTGCCCATGGGCTGTGTCCATTTATCGCTTTAAATTTTGAGTTCTTGATCCCACATCCTCTTTTGTGCTGATGTCACAAATAATTTCAGGTCCGACATGGCCCTGGTTTTTACAATTGCACCTTGACAACAAAAGTCGATGAAAATGGCCATGAAGTTGCGGAAGTCCAGCTCTTTGAAGATGATCAGGGTCTGGCAGCTGGGCAATTTGCGGCCTTCTATGATGGAATAACCTGCATTGGCTCTGGCGTGATCTTGGAGTCCTGGGATGATCAGGGATTTCCAATCTGTGAAAGGGCTCTGGAAATTGCAAGAATGGAAGATAAATCAAAGCTTGGCACACCAGTGAAGATAAAGGTAAAACCAGAGACTTCTCTAAAGGAATCTCAGCATAAAGCTGGTATTGAGCTTGGCATAAAATGGGTCGATTCTCAAGTTACTGTCAATGATGAAAGAAAAGCAGCTTCTCTACATGAAGCAACCTCCAGTTTTCCGATAAACTGGCTGCAAAAGATCCGAGAAAAGTGGTTGCATGTATTCTAGTTCATATACTTGAACAAACAGGCGTTACTCAACTTAGTCCCCCCCTTTGATCGGAGAGTAGAGAGAGGTGTATTCGCTAGAGACCTGATTATTGACAACATTATTTGCACAAAGTGTACGAGAACTGTCCATAAAAAGATTAACCATATACCCATCAATAGCTGCTGGCTGTTATTTTCTTGGACAATAAGCTGTTAGTCTCTAGAGATGGAGTGGGAACTGGTGTTAGTTTTGCGGATGATCCTGTATTCAATCTGCCTAGAAAATGAGTTTATTTGGATTTGTTCCATTTTTCTTCTCTGGGGATGAAAAATGTCCCCCCAACATTTGTTGCATTAGGTTTTTGGACTGATTGGCTTCTGTTCTGTATTATTATTTTTTAAGATGTATCAAATCTTATACTGGTTGAGTAAAAGCTCTTCTGATTCATTTCCGAATGACAGATCTTACAGAAAATTGGAGATGCACAATAGTAAGAAACTGAAGGTTTACTGCCCTATAAATCAATTAAAATTGTGGCAATTAGGAAAAAGCTGAAAGTTTAAAGACCAAGAAATTGACTAAATTGGTTGTAATTTGGAAAATTTTGTACCATTTCATAATTATTAGGATTAATTGTACCTTGTATCTTGAAAAATCACTTGAATTTTAATTTATAATCTAAAAGTCTAAAAATATAAATTTGCACTTTGAAATACAAAAATTCGTGCCAATGTGCACTTTAGGCTAATTTTTGTTCATTTTACCATTAAAAAAATTTGGGTTAGTTAAAAATTGTACCCTCAAAGTTTAAATATTTCATATTTATGATCCAAATTTTTTTTTATCCATTAATACTCCTTAAATAACTCTCAATTGTGTTGTGTCATGATATTTTCATGTCGTGTTCGAGTCATTATAATAAAATACATATTGTTTGTCTACGATACTTATTAAATAAATATTTTTTTTAAATCATACTGCAGACAAAAAAAATAACATGATTTAACGGTCCGATGGCAAGTGTGACGGCCATTGTGTTTCACTAAATCAACAGAGAATTGAATGGAAACAAAGAAAGAGGGAGAGAAAGAGGGGGAGAGAGAGAGAGAGAGAGACAGAGACACAGGGAGTTTTAAACGACGAAGACGAAGAAGAATGAGAATTGAATACTGTATCGAGGGTGTTGAGTGATGATGGGGAGGGGGAGGAGTGGTTTATATATCGGAGTTTCAAGTTGGGAGTCTAGAAATGTCTGAATTGTATTTGGAGCCGTTGAGTGGATGGTGTTGACGGTGGCGATGGATTTAACAGTTACAGTAGATAAAAAAAGCAGTAATTTAATAAGTATTGTAGGCAAAAAAATAAGTATTTTACAATTTTTAAAATATTTTTTTTAGTGACTCGAACACGACACAAAAATGTTACGACACAAAACAATTGATAGTTATTTAACAAGCATTAATGAATAAAAAAATTTTGGATCATAAATGTAAAATGTTTAAACTTTAAGTGTATAATTTATAATTAGTTCAAACTTTTTTAATAACAAAATGGGCAGCAGTTAATGCCATGAGCACATTGTTAATAATTTATGTCTTTTAGGATGTAAATTAATATTTTTAAAATTTGAGATTATAAATTTTGATTCAAGTGATTTTTCAGGGTGCAAGTTGTGATTAACCCTAATTATTATAATTTTATTTTTTTGATTTATTTAACCATTTTTTTTACATATAGTTGTTTTTAAGTTAGTAGATTTATTAACTATTCAAAAAACTTTAACTACAAATGACCCGTAATGGCCGTTTGGTAATATTTTCTTAACCAAAATTTTTAAGTATAATATATTTACATGTGTGTGTATGTATTATACATACGATTAAGTTCAAAAAATGAAGTTCGAACAAGGGAAAAAAAAAAAGACAAATGCCCAGAAAATAAACAACACTACTTGGAAAAGCTAAAAAATAGAAAAGAATTTTGAAAAGACGTTACTCTATTTCTCGCAACAATAGATATCAAGCCGAACAAAATATGAAGTTTTAATTAAATTTATTTAAGTTATAACTCAATCATGTTTAAAAAAAATAAAAAAATCATTGAGATCGATCTTAGAATTATAACTTTTGATTTAACGTTAATGACTAACTTTTGGTATTGTAATATTAACTTACTAGTCATAATCCGTGCCTGAAGGCACGATAAAATATAAAATTTGAGAGTCTAAAAAATTGATTCCACTATATTAATTTTTTTTAAAATATATTAATTACAAATTAATCAAATATTAAATGATTAAATATATGATATAAATGAGTAATATGATATTTTTAGGGAGGAAATATATAAATGATTAAACATGTGATAGAAATGAGTGATGAGATTTGATGTTTGAGTTTGACAAATGAATGATGGGTGAGGCAAGTGATTGGTGATAATTTTGAGGGAAAAAATATGACTGGGATAAAATTCAAACACACTCCTGTTTTATTATATAGATTACCCCTATTATGCAAGTAATCGATAGATGAAGAGAGAGGTACTAGAGCGGAGCTAGGTGGGGGACAGCGGGGTACAGACTCAACCACAATTTTTCTTTTAAAAAATTGTATGTGTAGTATATATATACTAGTAATTACTCGTGCCTGAAGGCACTATGAATGAACAAAAAAATCACAAGCAATTGCCTATGCTCGAAAATACTATGTGACACAAAAAATCTCTAATAAAAAAAAAATACAATGGAGTCGTGCTTGATTTAAATCCGATGTTAATTCAAATCCATCACTATACATGGGTTCATTGCGATTTTGATTTACAACCCAAAATAAATGCTATCTAAGATTTAAAACAAAAAAAAGACAGAGTGTTTTCTAACAAAAAGTCACTAAAATTTTAGAGATCGAGACCCAAAGAATATTAATCCAACAATTTAACTTTGCAGGGCAAATTTCTTGACCTAAACAACAAAAATTTAAGGCACATTATCTAGCAATGGACCTCTACCTGAATGCATTCGGTAACACAAAATAAAAATTCATTTAAAAATAGATGACAAAATAATCTTGGGTAAACTTTATGAAGAATGAAAAGATAAGAAAATTATGTTACGTGGATATATTTTTTCAAGAAAAATATCAATCAATTGATCCAAGAAAGTCAAACTATAATGCTTCTATATATAATTGACTGGGTTACAATAGTAAATGTAGGAATGGAGACCATAAAAGGTCACTTTTGTTTCCTTCTCAAATGGCCTTGGTGACACAAAGTAGAGTTTTTCAAACACTTTCACGGTTGACATTTCATTCAAACCCTGCAATAGGATTATCATGGCATCTTTAATGGCCAAAATCTCTGGTTCTTTCTTACAATCCAGCTCAAAAAGCCCCAGGACTCAATTCGCTTGCTCCACGTTGTAATGCCCCCCCCCCCCATCTAAAGTACCCATAGACACCTAAAAAAAAATTGCCACACACCAACCATGCAAGTCACAAAAAAATATCACTACAATAAACTAATCAGGAAACTGCAAGTAATACCAATCAAGAAACTAAAAATGCTAATCAAACTAACTTGAGTCAAGCTCAAACTAACATACTGCACACTTTGACATTCAAATCCAATGGAATTTTAAGATTTGAAATTTAGATGATGGAAAATGCATGTAAACATATCCAATGAACATGAATTCAGACCATGTAAAGTGCTTCTGCGATCTTGGTCACTTTATTTTCAAAATAAATTCCAAAGCCTAAAATCCATTATGCCGCACAAAGCCTTGAAAATTTAAGTAGCCAAATCAATGACAACAAAAATTGTTCATCCACAGTTACTCTACTATTTACAGCTTCAAAAGAAAATTTGGTGAAAAAATTTCTAGCTTTGCACATAACAGTATGTGACAATGACTATTACACACATGAATAAATATGATTGTTATGAGCAACTTTTGAAACTCAAGCAAATAATTCGTCTCTAACATCTATAAGTTTATGAGCCAGAGGAACATAATGTGACCTCTTGCGCAACCAACCTTTCCTATTTTTCTATTCTAGCTCTACGCTTAAGATCATTAATACTCTTCACTCATGACTTCCACTCAAACTGCTTTCTTTGCAGCTCTGTGTAACTCAACCTAGTTGAAACAAAACACAAAAATGGTTACAAATTTGATCTCACAATGAGTGTCTAAATAGGACTCAAACAATTCGGTACCAACAATGTAGTGGTAATGCACATTTAAACCACTAAAAATTAAACCGCAGCCAAATCAAGACCAACAAAAAATAGACAATAAAGATATCCAACAAATGAACATTAGAGAAGAGTAGAGAGTGACTTTGAGGCTCACCTCAACAGAGTAAATCAATGTAGATTGTCAAATTATATGGAGAGTGCTAAGTAACTCCAAATCGATATTACCATAAGGTCTCATAACTTCAATTGCCAACAATTTGCGTGAACACAAATGAAAACCCAATACAGTGGGTAAGTGGTGATAACAGTTAACACACTCTCTCAATGCTCCCTCTACACCCAAATCAAAAAAAGAAAAATCAGATGAAGAAAAAAACAGGTGAATAGACAGAGAGGCTTCAAGTTTACCTTGCAATAGGAACCCAACAACAACCCACAATATATGTATTGCAATGAGAAAAAAAAAACAGGCAAACACGTAAACGAACTCAATTACACAATAAAATTCAGAAAAAAAAAATCATGACAAACCTCAAACATGTAATAGCTTAGGACATAATACACAATTCAAACATGTTTAATTTGTAATTTCTCTCAATCCCAAACAGCAAAGCTATATACATACATACATACAAATATGTTGTCTCCATTGAAACATATGTCTTAACACTAATAAATATGTCAACAAATAAAAAAAATTCACAAACAATCCACCAATTAGGCAATGCATTCCAATTTCTCAAATAGATTCAGAATATGTCAATAGATAAAAAAATATAAGGAACTTTATCCATTCCTCCAAAAATTCCATGATAAAAAAATCATTCATTTGAACACACTCGACAATCACAAATCCTTTCGCCTATCACAAAATAAAAAAAAAATCTTATTTTCACAACCAATACCTCAAACATCAAAGTAAAACAAAACAATAATTCCAGTATTGCACAATTAACAATAAAGCAGAATAAGCGCAAGTAAATTTGGTGCTCAGTTTATCCAATTAACGACTCTACATTTGTTGGACCATCAACATTTGTTCTCAGAAAATTGTCCATAACTTCATACTCACAGATATACTATCTTTCTAGTTGATTGCATTTTGGATTTCTGTATTACCGAGCACTGAACACAAACACAGGCACACACACACATGGATTGTTTCATGTATTTTTAATTGCATTGTTTCATGTGTTTCTTATCTCATTTCCTGGGTTTGAATTGCAAGCCACCAATCTAGGTCTTATGGGTATTATATTTAACTTAAGGACTAAGGTTTTTTTTTACTCTGGTTTTTGCATTACCCTTCTTGCATCGACAGGCCCCCAGGTCTTAAAAATTACAGGAATGCAGGAACACATTCTGAAAAATAATATATTACACACATGAACACCGACTGCCCCCGAGGAAACACTATATTACACATATGAACACATTCTGAAAAATTGAAAATACAGGAATGCAGGCACACATGAACACACTAGCAGACGCATGAACACACACACACGTGAACACAAACACAGGCACACACATGAACACAACACACACACATGAACAAAAGCACACGCACAGTTAGAGAAAGAAAGAGAAGACCCAAAGAGAAATACCTGGACTGCTTGTAGTGGGTTGTTCAGTGTGTATTGGAGGCGCAAGGTAGAGACAGAAAGGAAGGGAAAGGGTGTTACTTCGGTGTGGTATGTATTGCAGTGGGGGAAAAAGTTAGAGATAAGGGAAAGTATTGTTTTTAAAATGAGAGAGAGATTTAGATGAGAGATAAGGAAGAGAGAGAGAGGTGCCGGGTAAGAGTTGGCGGGAAAATGGAAGAGATGGGTTGCTAGTATTTTTAAAAATGGAAGAGAGAATGGAAGAGATGGGTTGCTGGGTTGGTGGATAAGTAAAAACGGGTTGTTTAATTTGATGGGTTGCTGTGTGGGTGAGAGTTGGAGGAAAAAAGGAAGAGATGTGTATGGAAGAGATGGGTTGCTGGGAGTTGTTGGGTTGGTGGATAAGTACAAATGGGTTGCTAGGTTGTTTAATTTGATGGGTTGCTGATCATTTAAAAATGGAAGAGAGGAGGGAGAGTGTCTCGAAGAGAGAAAGAGAGAGAGGAGGGAGAGAGGGAAAAAGAGTTATTGTATGAAATAGAAAGATAAAGTTAAATGGTAGATAGGAGTCTACATTAGTTAGTATGAGATAAGGGAAGAGAGTTAGATGAGAGATAGGAGTGTTAAGAAAATTTGGTTTGAGGACCGTCGGATCAAAAGTCTTGAAATGATTTGAGCCACGAAAAAGATAAAGACAAACATTCCTAGCTACTTTATTATATATATATATATATATATATATATATTAGTTGTTACCCTTGTCTAAAGGCATTTAGTAATAAAAAAAATGGTCAATAATAAACATATTTGTGTTCTCACTTAAAATTAAATCACAAACATAGAGGAGAGAGAAAATAATTTAAGTATCGGTTGTAGTGGCGTTAGCGGTAGTAGTGATGGTGGGCGGCAATGGTGGTGGTGGGTGACGGTGATGGTTGTGGTGGATGGCGACGACCGTGGTGGTGGTGGCAGTCATGGATAACAACGGTGATGGTGGTGATGGATTTTGGGTGACAATGGTGATAGTGACAACCATGAGTGATGACAATGGTGATGGTGGTTGGTAGTGGTGGTGGTGGGCCAATGACGGTGGCGGCAGCGGTGGTGAGTTGTGGTGGTGGGCAGTGACAATGGTGATAGTGGGCGACATCAAGTGTTTTTGGGTGACAATGTGATAGGTTTTGACGAATGGCGGCGGCGGTGGTGATGGTAGGTGTGATGGGGGTGGGTGACAGTGGCTGGCGACAATGGTGGACAACGACAGGTGGTGATGGGTTGTGGTAGTGGGAGGCGGTGGGTGGTGGTGGACAAAAATGTTAGTAGTGGGTGCTGATGGTGGGTGATGGTGGTAGTAAGATGATGGTGATAGTAAGATGATGGTGGTAGTGGTAATAAATATAAAAATGAGATGACTGTAACTCCCCGTATTTTCTTTTCATATATTTGTATAGATATATCCATAATAAAATATTGTGGTGAATGTGTGGCTATGTATGATAAGGGAAGGATAAACCATATAGATTTTTAATACTAGGATAAATACTAGAGACGCACATATATTGACAAGTTTGAGCTTTAGAGACGTTGAAACATGAAAATGGGGATTAGATGAATTTCTAAATACTTTGAGGTCAAGATAAGGTTTCCATTGACTCCGGAAGGTCGAAAAACCTTGGGAAAGGTAATAGGAGGTGCATTGAAAACTTGGTAGACGGAGGAAGAATCTGTCTGCTGATTAGTACCGGTACAGGGTACCGGTACTAAATGGTACCGGTACTGGGTACCGGTACCCCATTTACAGAAGGTTTCTGGTACCGGTACTGGGTACCGGTACCCCTATTCCAGAAGGTTTGTAGTACCGGTACTGGGTACCGGTACCAAATGGTACCGGTACCGGGTATCGGTACACCCGATAAAAACCTGAACGTTTTTAATCGCGACGTGGTCCGACTTTTGGGCCTATAAATACTTTAGGCCGCCTCCTTAGTCGTCCATTACTTATCCTAAACCCTAGACAACTTGAGAGAGAGGGAGAGAACACAAGATCAAAGAGAAAAACAAGAGATTAAGGGTAGATTTAAGGATCAAAACCCTAGTTCTTCAAGACTCAAGGTAGGGGTTTTCTTCCATTTCCATCCATTGATGTTAGGGTTATTATATATGTACATTTTGACTCTAAGTAGTATGTATTTGTTATGTATTCATTGTTTCTTAGTCTTATTACAAACATACACATGATTTGAACAAAATAATGGTTTGAAATTCATCAAACCCTAGTTTTTGGGGAAAATATGGATTTTTCTATATCTTTACATCATCTTGATTTCTAAAACTCTAGAACTTTGTGTTGGGTAGTAAAATGATAGTATTGATGATCTCATGCGTATTTCCTTTAAACTTATCTCTTGTCACATGAATTGCGAAATAAGTATGTTTTCTTAATTTGTTCTATTATGTATCTTGCTTTTGAAATTTGGAAAAAAATCATGGAATTTGATTGTGTATGAGGTTAAGTATATTGTGGTATGTCACTCTTGAGTATGGTGTTGTGAGGGACTTGGATTACATTCGAAAACTGCCGTAGAGTGTTAGAGGTTAGTCTATCCCAATGGGGGATGAGATGGTTGCCTAATGCTCGTAGTGGATCATTGGGGTGACAATGACACTATTGTTCACGGATACCGGGGAAAAGGGTTAGTATACTAGACACCTTGGAAGGATTTCGTCAATGCCGTATGAGACGGTACACGCCCTTCCTAAATTGGCCTGTGATTGTGATTATATAGATGGGTGAACGAGGTAGATTCGTTGGGTAGATTCATGAGAAACGACAGCCTACTTGAGTGATATCGAATAGAAAGTATTGTTCATTGTACCAAACATTATTTCCCCAAGAGTTTCGGGTAGTATGGGATGCCCGCTAACTTGTGGAAATGGTGTATGATGGATTGGATTATGTTGAAAATTGCTTGTCAATTAAAGTGGAATTTT
>CM042187.1:18259333-18270320 GCA_023539305.1 Ilex asprella
ATGGGGTGGGGAGGGCAATGACAGTGGTGGGGGTGACAACAGTGGTGGTAGTGGTGGCGGGGTACCGACGGTGGTGATGATCGTGGAGGTAGGGGCGATGGTGTGATAGTAGTGGTGGTAGTAAGGTGGCAGCAGCAGTGGTGGGGTGGCCATGGTGATAGTGGTGGAACAATGGGGGTGACGACAGTGGTGGTGGTGGGGTGTTAGTGGTGATCGTGGCAAAGGTGGTGATGGCGCGGTGGGTGTGGTGGTGGTGGTAGGGTAGTGGTGATGGTGGTGGGGCGGTGGGGATGGGGGGTGGTAGTGGTGATGGTGGTGGTGCGGTGGGTGGTGATGATAGGGGATAATTCTAAACACTACTTTATTTTTTAAAATACTTATGAAAAATTATAAATCCTAAATGCACTTTTAAAAGATACGAAAAAAAAAACTGAAGTGACATAATTGTAATTAAGCAAACAATTTTCAGAAATTGAAGACTACAATTGCTTTTAGAAAACCTCCAATAAAAAATGCTAATAGAAAAATCTTGAGAAACCAAATAGACAACATCTTACAAACATAAATTAAATTAATAAATATAGTTGACAAGAAAATAGAAATGACAAATAATAACGTGTCATATGAGTCAATCATAGATCATATCTGCATGTGTTCACCACTTACCTAGGAATATGCTAATCCTAGATCTAAAGCCTTAAAAACTACGTTATTCACAGTTAAAAAAAATAGAAGTAGGCATCCTTATGGATTAGAATTAGTGGACAAACAAATTTGACACACAACGTGTGATACTGTAGTTGATCATTGGGCAAGTTAAAATTTATGTGAGCCCAATGTCTTTAAATATAACTGTTGGATGAACCTAGTCCAATGGTCTAGGAAAATGTTAATTCCGCGAATTCATGTGTCCACGAATCTTGCTCCAATACCTATTGCACAAATTCACACTACATGAAATAGTAGATTCAATTAGGAAATTTTTCCTAGGTAAAAGTGGAACATTCTTCGGTAAAAATGCATTCCCTAGGAAAATATTTTATCTAGTTAAAAGCTGATTCTTTTTCTTTCAATAATGACATTTATACGAAACTACCAAAAAATCATCAAAAACAGTGTACAATACTCTATTAGTAACTTTTGCAATATTACAAAATTATCCTAAAAAAACTAAACAAGCATTAGTGTGGTGTATAGCTTTTGAATGAATATATCAAATACGAATAACCTTTTCAATCTTCAAACATAGAGGACTAATATGTTGAGTCGTATATGATATAGTTATATCCTAAAAACTTGTTTCTTTTGTATGAAACTCGATTTATTATTTAATAAAAATTCTTTGTTTCCTATTTAAATGAGAATTTGTATGGGTAAAATATTTGCATTATACTAAATATATAGTATGCACGTGTGTCATTTATTTTACATTGTAGATAATCTAATGTGTAGAATTCGGCTTATACACAAAACAAATTAGATTATCGGATCCTTATATAATATAAGTAAAGGTTCAGTCTTAAATGGAATTGGACATACTATCAGTAGGATTATAGTGCAATCTTTTGGCATAGTCTGTCTTTACTATAAGAGACTATTTGATATATCGGATTGTTACACTAGTACACTTTGTGTATTGGACATGACCATTATTGAGGTTATTTTATTTTTACTGACTAAATAAGAAAATAAATCTTTCATGATTATTATGATTTCTTAGGCTTGTAATCCTTAGATATTTAATTGACACATGCAGATAACGATTATTACTTTAATTCATCAAAGAGTGAGATTCATATTTGAGTCAACAAACTCAGTGAATTGAAAAATAACATTATTTGTATGGTCAAAATCAATTATTAAAAGAAACTACGTCATGGTATTTAAATAGGTTGATGACGTTTTCTTGAAGAAACTCATAAGTTTTATCTATGTCAAATCTTGTAGGTGTATTTAATTATTTGACATGACAAATAAGTTGAGTAATAAGATCTCAAGGATAAAAAGAAGTCAATTAAATATAATTGTCAGTAATTTAATTAATTGACGGACTACTCTATTCTTAAATGTTGAGAGATTATTAAGAATATCATAATGAGGAGCTCAAAATATAATTTTGAGATAAGGCTTAGCAGATCAATAATAAGTTTTTAGTGAACTAACTTATTATTAGTGGACCATAGAATGTTTGTTCTGAGTTGGACATAAGATTTCTAGGCCCATTGAAAGCCCAACCCTTATTTCTCTTTTTTTTTTTAGGGGAGGGGGAAGGGAAAGCAGAAGGGAGAGGGGCACTTGAACCGTTAACATCAAGAAAACAAAGTCTTTATAAGACAAGGAGTACCATTTGTGACCCTTATTTCTCCTTAGGGTCTTTACTATAGCCTATAAATAAATGTACTCTCTAGCTCTTTCAGCCACAATCATTATCTTCACATTCAAAAGAGGCAGAGAAAAAGCAAGAGATAGAATTCGGAGGTTTGCAGTCCACACAACATTCAAATTTTGGCATGGAAGGATATACGGTAAAAGATTGTGAGGTTTGTTGAACCTGTTGTTCGATTTTCATATGTTCTCGTCAAAGGTAAATCTTAATTCTGCCTTGTAGGATGTATTCGATTATATACTGTGTTAATCTTTGTTTTACAACGTTCTTGTCCTACTATTATTGTCACATAATTTTTTTTATCATTTTATGTGATTGGATCTCATGATGGTTTATTCCTGGTTAATATTATTGAAAGGATTCACACTATGATTTATTTTTGGTTAATATTGTTGGAAGGATTCACACAATGGTTTATTCGTGTTGTAATATTGATGCTAGTATGTGAACTCCCTCATTGAGGCATAAGGTCATGTATTATTATTGTTATTATTATTATTATTATTTTGCATGGGATTTCCTATAGAGAAATAGTGTTTCACAACAAAAAATAATTTCGCAAAGAAAAAAGAAACACTACCCCTGCCACTTGACTGGGTAGAATGATTAAATCCCTTCATACACAATTGTGATAAAACCACATAAGCTTCCCATAGCCTAACAACATGGAGGTGGTTTGATTCATCAAGTATTGCTACAAACTCCTTATTGCATTGAAAGCAGTTCTTTAATAATTGAAATTCTTTATTTCTGCAGTTTTATTATTCATGTATATCTTGATTGTATGCGTAGTTAATTATATAAAAGTACCCAAATATGTGGACAACATGGATAATTGACCTGTTTAGATTATCTGTCAAGACTTTGTATCTAATTTATATTGATTTAATTAGAAAATAAAATAAAATTCTCAATTTCTTTATAGATAGCTGTGGAGATTTGATATTTTATTTATTGCATGTATACACACTACATATAAAGATGGGGTAACTTGATATCTTTATAAATGTGTCAAACATATACTATTGGATATAATATTTTTTGATAACCCTTACAAAATATTAAATAACTAAGTGAGGTAGAGAATTTATTTTATATAAATCTCACAATCTTCGCTATTGGTTTGTAAGTGATGTAATTAATTTTGTATGTTGGCTTTAGTGCCTTCCTCTCCATCGGATGAAATTAATTACAAAATTATTGGTACAAACTTCCTAAAAGGATAATTTTTGGTAATTACTAATATGAACTCACTTTTCAATATGAAGGGCTCATTATCAAACAATTGACATAAAATTAAGTAATGGTATACACTTAGCTATAAATAGTAGTATCCTCTCTATTTGAGTCACTATTGTTATTTATAGGAATCCCTTCGTCTTTTAACAATTGGGAGTCAATATTCTTAACTCCTTTCAACTGGATAAGTAGTCAAAAAAACTACTGCTATTGGAACTTAAATAAACAGGATTTTGTTTCAATTCAATGCATCCAGCTAAAAGGAAAAGGAATAGGATCAGTCTTTTGTGAAAGTACCCCACCCATAGTCTGACCAAGAAAACATTTTTTCTCGATTCCGATCTCAGCCCTAATCAGGGTATCGATCGTTCAGTGGCAACCCTGATTTTAGTCCTTCCTTGGCAACGGTTAAGAAAAAAAGGGATATGTCAGTGACATAGCTATGAAAAAGGTTTTTTGCATAAGGTCTAGTTCCCTATGGGGGTCTTTTTCCTTTTCTTCCAAGATCTTTTGCAAACAAACTGATCTGTCTTTTTTGCTTCTAGTAACTACTATGATTTGCTTACATGCTTGTTCTAAAAATTCCCTTTCTATCTTTGATACTCTCTATGGGTTCTTTCCTAAGCTAAGACAATTATTTAATTTTATTTGTCACGATATAGTGGGTAGAGAGTAAAGTTAATAGGCAATGGCTTATCTAGACAAATGATGGATAGTAGACGTCCCCCCTATCGAGGCATGCTATTTACAGTGATTCAGGCTGCTAGAAAATTCGTTTAGAAATTGGTAGTGTGAACCAAATTTAAATTTGAATTTGATGTTTTATTTTGCCCATCATAATTTTCAATTATGTGATTTTCAGGTTTTGAAATGGGTTCATTTAATACTATTTATGTCATACTTAAAGAACATAAACTACATACGAGAAAAGAAACTTGAATATTGTGTTAACTGTAGAGGAGTGTAAGTTTGTGCTCATTAATCTTTGTGGGGATGAACCCGGTGAAGGGGTAATCGAACAGGAAGTTCATGCTCACCGAAGGTGAAAAAAGGCTGATGAGATGGCACGATTTTACATTTTGGCAACTATGTCAAGTGTGCTGTAATATCACCATAATCTTATGCCCACGGCCTACGACATGATTATAAACCTCAAAGAAATATTTGGGGATCAAAGTCCTGTTACTATGCAAGTTGAGATAAAAGATCTAATGAACACAAGCATGTGCATCAATAAGGGATCCTATTCTAAAGATGATGAGTCTTATCAATGAACTAGAGATCCTAGGAGCTGAGATTGACAAAGAAATTCAGGTTGATATCATACTCCAATTTCTGCCAAAGTCCTTTAATCAGATTCCCCTTAATTACAATATGAATAAGCCTTCTTTTTCTTTCGCAGAACTCCTTAAAAAACTCCAAGTAGCTAAAGGTCTCTTCCAGCGGAAACTTCATGCTTATGTGATTGAGAAAGATTCAAATTCTAAGCCAAAAGACAAGAAAAAGCAGAAAAATGCTCAAAAGAAGGTTGTTGGCCCTTAGGGAGCAGTGAAAAGCCTAAGGGCAAGCGTTTTCATTGCAAGAAGTCAGGACACTAGAAGAAGCAATGTCCAATCCTCCTCAACAAAGTAAACAATCCAAGAAAGTCTCATTTACTAGTTGTTGAATCATGTTTAGTGATGTTATATATCGATACTTGGTGTGTAGAAACAAGAGCCATGAATCATGTCTGTCAATTCTTACAGGGATTCCAGCAAACCAGGTGACTCAATGATGAAGAGATTTATCTATATATGGGCAATGCTACGAGAGAGGCAGCAGTTGTAGTAGAAGATTTATATTTATGTTCTAGTAGAGATAGGGTTTTGATTTAAAAGATTAGCTTTATGCATCTGATATTAGCAGAAACTTAGTTTCGGTTTCTTTATTTTAGTAACTATATGGTTATTAAGTATAATAAGAATTTTATTTGTTCTGGTTTATTGGTGGATGATCTAAGTAACAAATTTGTTGGCATTAGTTTATTCTAATTTGTGTGGACCTATGACTATCCAAGCTAGAAGGGGTTTAGAATATTTCATCACTTTCATTGATGATTATTCAAGGTATAGGTACATTTATTTGATGCGCCGTAAGTTTGAAAGCTTTGAGAATTTCAAAAAGTTTAAGGCTAAAGCGGAGAAGCGTCAATGAAAGCGTATCAAGACATTACGATTTGATCGTGGTGATGAATACCTCTTAGGAAAGTTTAGAGACTACTTATTAGATGTAGGGATTACATCCCAGTTATTTGCACCTGACGCACCACAACAAAATGGTGTGGCAAAAAGAAGGAATATGATTATAATGGATAAGGTGAGATATATTTTGAGTTATTCAGTTTTACCTAATTCTTTTTGGGAATATGCCTTGAAAACTGCAACATATATTCTAAACTTGGTACCATCTAAGTCAGTACCTACTACTCTCATAGAACTGTGGACTTGGCAAATGCCTAGCCTGCAGCATGTTCGAATTTGGGGGGAGTCAGGCACATGTGCTAAAAGGGAACGTGGATAAGCTAGAATCAAGGACATAAGTCTTCAAGTCTTCTTGTTTATAGGGTATGCAAGAGGAACAAAATGTGGTCTTTTCTATAGTCCTAAGGATCAAAGGGTCATTGTTAGCACCAATGTCTGATTCTTAGAGGAAGACTACGTGATGGATCACAAGCCCATGAATATTATTGTTCTCGAAGAGTTGAGATGAGATAAATCAGGGAATACTTCTTCAATATCAACTGTACAAGAAGAAACATCCCATGAAAGAAAAGACGATATCCCATTGCCTTCTTGTTGTAGGAGCAATATCGATACTCCTGCAGAACCTACACAACATGTCACTAATGACATACAAATGTAGGCAATGCCTTATCGTAGTAGAAGGGTTATTCATTAACTTGAACGATATATGTTATTGGGAGAGTCTTTTGACAAGATCCATGAGGAATATAATGTCGATTACTAGACCTAGAATGATACACTCCAAGATAAAGATGCAGAATTTTAGAAAAAGACTATGATATCTGAGATGAAGTCCATGTACTCCAATCAGGTCTGAAAATTTATTGAACCACTCGATGAGATAAAAACCATTGGATGCAAGTGGGTCTATAAGAGGAAAAGAGGATCAGATGGTAAGGTAGAAACCTTTAAGGCAAGGCTTGATACTAAAAGGCTTACTCAGAAAGAGAGAATCGATTATGAGGAGACTTTTTTGCCAGTAGCTATGCTAAATTAGATCCGAATTCTCTTATCCATTACGGCTCATCTCAATTATGAGATTTGGCAAATGGATGTAACACAACATTCCTTAACAAGAATCTTGACGAGTGCATCTATATGGTTCAACCAAACGGATTTGTATCAAAGGGCCAAGAGCATCTAGTGTGCAAGCTTAATAAGTCAATTTAAGAACTTAAGCAGGCATCTAGATCTTGGAACATTCATTTTGATTAGACTATAAAATCTTATGATTTTGATCAATTATTGGATGAATCCTGTATATATAAAAAACGTGACAAAAATGTGGTGATCTTCCTAGTACTTTACATGGATGATATTTTGCTCATCGGAAATGATGTGAGGGTGTCATCTTCTGTTAGGGTATGGTTAACCAATCAGTTTGGTATGAAGGATTTGAGAAAAACTAGCCACATCCTTAGGATCAAGCTTATTTGAGATCGCAAGGATAGAACGTCAGACTTATCTTAGGCTACCTGTATCAATACCATTCTAGCCTGTTTTAGCATGCAAAATTCCTAGAAGAGAATTCTTCCTTTCAAACATGGAGTTTCTCTGTTAAAGAAGCAGTGTATTAGGACACCTGAAGAGATAGAAAGCATGAAGGCAGTTCCTTATTCTTTGGTAGTAGAAACTCTCATGTATGCTATGCGTTGTGAGGGAAGATCCACTTCATTTTTTCCCTCTTTAAACAATAGGTATAAATAGTATTTTTGTTATACTAAAGGAAGTGCACACAACCATGCACGATGGACTTGTTCATTGCCCTTTCAATGTATTTAAAACTTGAAATAAGGAATACTTTCGAGAAGACATATTAAAAACTCAAGAAATTTGGAAAAAATCAAAATGATATTTTTTGTGTTTCCAAATTCTAACTACAAGAAATAGTGGATTCAATTAGGAAATTTTCCAAGGTAAAAGTGGAACATTCGTCAGTAAAATGCATCCCCTAACATAGATTCTTGACTTCTAAATTCCTGTTCTTAATTAAATTATATTTTCATCAAATACTTGTTTTATTGCCAAAAAATATGGAGTTTTGGCAAAACCTTAGAATTTTGATATAGCAATTATGAAGCTTTTTTTAATATGATCTCTCGTATACTTTAATTCCATTATTTTTTGTACATTGAGAATTTTGAAACTTATGCTACATGGATTTTGATGGAAATCGCAATTAGTTGAATATACGTTTTGATTAAGTTGTGATTTTTAATCTCTGTATGGTTTGAGTGTGACGGACTTAAATTGCCTTTAAGAGCTGCCATAGAGTGTTAGAGGTTAGTTTATCCTAGTAGGGGTGAGATGGTTTCTTAACACTTGTAATGAGTTAATTACTTGAAAAGTCAACCACTATTGTTCACATAGGTTCAAGGCTAAGGGATGGTATACCTTTCTTGAGAAGGATTTGTCAATGATGTGTGAGATGGTATACGTCATTCCTAAAGTGGTTTGTGATGTGGCCCTACGGGCAATGATTGAGAATATATGTTGGTGGTGGTTGAACGAGGTAGGGTGGTTGTTTTGATTCTTGATAAGCAACCAACATACATGAAAATTTGAGACGTTGTTATTGAATTATTTGTTGATTACTCTAATCTTTAAGTGTTTATTCCTGTTATTGACTTACTGTATTCCATACACCTGAAATCATTATAATTGCCATTATTTTACTTTCATAATGATATACATGTTATATTCCAAAAGAGGCTTGCATTCTTTATATTGTTTTAAAATCTTGTTTGGAATTGAGAGGGATTTCCTACAGACTTTTGTTCACTTCCTACAACAACATTTACAGATTTTGGCAAAGCTGAAGATGTCAGATTAGATGAGCAGGTTGATTTTTGAGGTAGTGGAAAATCAGGATGTGGACCCTATCTTAGAGGAGTAGAGTTATTCATTTACTGGTTTTGAGTTTGAGAGATTATTAAGAGACAATGTTTTTGTTAGATTTAATTATTTCGTTGCTACTTATATTTGGGTTTTGAATTGTAAGTTTTGAGAAGTTATAATATTTTATTGTCTTAGTGTTTGGTATTTATTGGATGAAAGAATGTTTTATTATTTAAATGGTTATTTTTAATTGCTCTTACGATTGGATGGTTGGTAGATATCAATGCCTTCTACGATGGATTTTGGGGCGTTACATGGGTGGTCAACGTTAGTCCAACCCTAGGTATAAAATCTATAACACTAACCCTAACCCTAATCCTAATTCTAATCCTAATCCTAACACGATCTCAACCCGAGTACTATCCGAGTTAATTTTGGACAAGCTTGAGTTAAAATCGAGTTACTCAATACCGGCAGATTTCGGGTTAACCTAACATTGTCTTCAATATCCTTAGTAAGACAGTAACTTCTCAATGTTCAATATCCTCTAAGAACATAAAGTAGAATGTATCTGAAATATTCGAGTTAGTCGGTCATTGGATGGCATAAAATTATGTAACAAAATTTGTTAGTTTTCATGCCATAATCAGTGAGAGGCGAGAGCGAGAGATGGCGGAGAACATAAACAGTGGCATAATCATCTAAAAATTGAAACGACCAAGAGGGAGTGATAGGCTGAGAGAGTAAGAGATGGCGGAGAGGCTGAGAGACTGAGAGAAGTAAAGAGTGATTGAGGGAGGTTGAGAGGGTCTATAAAAGTGAGAAGGCGTATCGTCGATGAGGGTGAGAGAGGCAGAGGTGCGGGATCGAAGCAACTCTAACTGTGTTGTTATAAGATTAATTTTAAGCATTTTTATTTAGTGACCATTAGATCACGATCCAATGGTATACGTAAAAGGTACCTACTACAGACTATGGTATATAGTTTCCATGATAGCGTTACTCTATATATATAGAAGCGCGACCATGGAAACTCTGCACCATAGTCTCTAGTTGATATTTTTTACGTAGACCGTTGGATCACAATTTAATGGCTACCAAACAAAGATACTCAAAATTTATTGTCAAAACCTACCCCATTTAGTTCTTAACTAAATAGGAAATATCTGATGATGCACAAAATCGTCTTCGTGCAAGATCAACAGTCAAGAGTGTGATTAATGAGTAGTAATGAACAATCAATGACAATCAAGTATGAAAAACAGTAAATAAATGGTAAACACAGGATTTATAGTGGTTCGGCCGTGGCCTACGTCCACTTTCTTGAATGGCAACGGTGGCCGAAGATCTTTATTAATGTATCAAGGTACTCCGCACAGAGAGAGAGAGAGATGAATGTGTGTAGGGAGGTGTAGTGTGTGTAGGAGCTTCAAGGTATAGAGGTCTGAATGTGGTGCCCAAGTCCTTCCCTCCTCCATGTGGAGAGGGACTTACATTTATATAGGTGTGATGAGGCGGTGAGGTGGTGACGTGAGGAATGAGTCTTCCACTATTTTGGTAAGCACACTTTTAGTAGGAGTAAACCTCTTTGGTAAGCACACTTAATGTAGGAATAGATCTCCGTATCCCGATGTTTTCTCCCTTATGCTCCTATTCAGTCGGAGGCGGACTCTCTGGCTTTAGACTCGAACGTCGTCTTGAGGTAAGACTCGCATTGGAGTGGACTTAGTCGTCTTGGATTTGAGTGAGGAGGGCGAAGGAAGGGAGAGGAGGAGACGTCCGAAGGGGAGCCAACTCAAGCCAGCGCCGAAGGGGTCCAGCCTAGGCGGCGCCCAAGGGGTGTCATGGGCGTCGCCCAAGGGGCCTGGGCTCTTGGGTGTTGTCCTCTTGACGCCCTCCTCTTGATGCCTTCCATACCCATGGGTCAAACCAGCCTCAATTTGGACTTTCTTCTGCTTGGTGGACTTTGATTGGGGCTTTCTCTTTTGGACTTCTCGGTTTACTTACAATGAGCCTGGCCCAGTCAAATTCGGGCTCGTCATTTACCCCCCATGACACAAGCCTCTTACTTTTTGTGAGAGTAAGGGGTTGTGGGCATGTGCTTCGTCTTTGTCGGAGCCAGTCGAATTTTTCTTGTATTCCCTTCGGTACCTTTTCGTCTTCGGGGACTAGTTAAATTTTTTGATATCAGATTATATATATATATATATATATATTCATGCATATGTATATATATATACAT